>CAOLHI010003001.1:0-384969 GCA_948474755.1 Ctenosaura bakeri
CATTAGCTTATTATAGTGTTATTATTCTATGTTATTATTATTCTATTTTCAACATCCTATGGAATCCTGGGGTTTGCAGTTTAGGGAGGGGCTAGGGCAGAAATGATCTAAGAGATCAGTTAAAGCCATATACATCAGTTAAGGTTTGAATGTCAGGCTACAAAATGATTGGCTCATTGTCAACAAAATTTAAGCCTGGTAAAATTCTTAAAAGAGAGGAGGCCGGATTGAAATATTTGTTTATTTTGCCATGTTATTTGTTTCGTTCTCAAAGCTTACTATACCATCTTGTTAGCAGATTTTGAATGAACAGTGTATTTTCTTCCCTGGAAGAATTAAAGTCATAGTTGAAAATGACAAAGATGATATAAGGTTATCACACTGAGACCTCCGCATCTGCCAGCATAGAATAGCAACAGAGCTGGCAGCTCGAGAGATTTGGTGTCTTGCACTTTTTCAAGCATCCTGCTGTAGCTGTCTAATTCCTGGGTTGCTCACTATCAAGTGCATCGGTTGAGGAGGTATTTGCTATTAGCACAGCAGATGTCACACTGACTGACAGGCAGGCTTGCCTCTTCCCAGGGAATAAGCAGAGGTTCACCTTCTTAGGGTAGTTTTTGCTACCAGGAAAGCTATAATTAAGTTTGCAGTCAGTGTCCCATGCTAAGCAGGGGGAATTAAATCAAGGCAGGGTGTGGAAAAGGAAAAGTATTGTCCCTTTAAATCTCATCAAATCTTTTATCTTTGTGCTGGTGTCAAGCCTCCCAGTGACAACCAACTTTAAGAGCTGTTTCAAGCCTTTCAGGCATTTACTTCTTATACTTTTTGTGTTTTTCTTTCCATTCTTAACCTCAGTGAAGGTGTCGCTTTGTAGCAGAGAGCCTAGGCCGATGTAACCAATGCATTAGCACAGTCCTAATGACATCTCCTTCCCTCCTCTATCTGTTCAAGTGTACTCTTGGATTTGGGAGTGAATACTTGCAATACATTTTAAGCCGACTTCAAAGGCAAAATGAGAGAACATACGGTGTAGTATTTCAAAGCTTGAAATAAGACACTTGAGAATTATAGCTAAAGGCAGCTTTCCACTACAAGTTCCTGACATGGAGGTATTTCTACAAATAATTCCCGTGCCCCCCGAAAGTTCTGTAAAAGTGTTGATTGCATGGGATTTGTTCAGAGGCAAGCATGGCTGCTGGTAAGATGCTACCAGAGACGGGAGGTCTAATAGAATTAGGCATGACAAAGAGGCAACTCTTGAACTCTGTATAAAACTATCCAATTGTTCCTGGTCAAAGATATCTGAAATCTAAAGTTCTTTGAACAGTACGTTTGCCATGATACAGAAGGATGTGGGTGTGGGCATTTTCTTACATAAAAAAAGTGCACTATTAACAAGAACAATGTGTGATTGTGCATGAATGAGATTCATTTACAGAGCTGTCAAACTTCCTCCCCAGGACAGCTAGGCTGGTTCTATCCCTTCTGAGTTTCCAGCAGGCAGCTCAGATTGTGTTATTTCACATGGTCTTCAGACCTTAAAAAGGCTGTTCTAGCTGTTCTGTTTGTGGTTTTTAAACTACAGTGGACCCTCCATGTTGGTGACCTCTGCATATGCAGCTTCCAGCTAGTGCAGAGCATTGCGTCCTGTATCTAAAATGACAATGACATGAATGTGGATACACTGAACCCCCACAAATACAGAGGATCCACTGTATATTTAATAAATAGTTTCTATCTGTTTTAAATTGTGTATGTGTGTGTGTGTGTGTGCATGCACCTGTGTCTAGTGTTTTAAATGTATTATAGCTGTCTTAAATCACATAGGGGGTACTGGTAGGTGGAGATAAGCAATAGATAAAATGTTTAAAATAAATAAATAAAAGGAATAAATAAATAAATCCTGTGCTGATTCTGATATATTTACAATCTAGTTTGAGTGATATCGAAAACTATCATAGAGTGATATTTAAGTCTGCTGGTACATTTAAGGTGTATTTTAGTCTGCAGCTATCTAAACTTTAATTGGGTTTTGAATTTCCTCTGTTTATAAACTTAATGAAAAATCTGCACAGTCTTGAAAGTACACATGATTAAAAATGACTCTCCTGCATTTTATTCCACATTAATATTCATGAGTGAACAAACAAACAAACAACCAGACTGAAAACACAAATTGGCTTCATATTTGTAATTGTTCATCTCCAATTACTACGGCGCAGAAAAATCATGAAACAAACACTGCACCTAATAGAATCATAGAATCATAGAAATGTAGAGTTGGAAGAGACCACACGGGCCATCCAGTCCAACTCCCTGTCATGCAGGAACACCCTCAAAGCACTCCCGACAGATGGCCATCAAGCCTCTGCTTAAAAACCTCCAAGGTAGGAGACTCCACTACTCTCCGAGGCAGCAGATTCCACTGCCGGACAGCCCTGACTGTCAGGAAGTTCTTCCTGAGGTTCAGGTGGAATCTCCTTTCCTGCAGCTTGAATCCATTGCTCCTTGTCCTGGTTTCTGGAGCAGCAGAAAACAAGCCCCCTCCTTCCTCTACATGGCATCCCTTCAAATATTTAAACATGGCTATCATGTCCCCTCTTAACCTCCTTTTCTGCAGACTAAACATACCCAGCTCTCTCAGTCTATCCTCATAGGGCATGTTTTCCAGGCCTCTCACCATTTTGGTCACCCTCCTCTGGACTTGCTCCAGCTTGTCAATATCCTTCTTGAATTGGGGTGCCCAGAACTGGACACAGTATTCAAGATGGGGTCTAACCAAAGCAGAGTAGAGTGGTACCAGTACCTCCCTCGATCTAGACACCATACTCCTGTTGATGCAGCCGAGAATTGCATTGGCTTTCTTGGCTGCTGTATCACACTGCTGACTCATGTTCAGCTTGTGGTCTGGGTTCCTTCAAAATTAACATAGCATAAATGTTTGCACTGAAAGTATCCTTCTTTCCTGCACTTTCTGTGGGGTCGTTTTGAAATAGGACAAATTCTTTCCCCATTCTGAGAGAGGGCAATGCTGATCCAAGAAAGTACAGGTGGGATGTGAAATTATGTAATTTTTACTTTTTACAGTCCCCCCTCCCTTGAAACCTCAAATTCTTTCCTAGATATGAAGAAATTTATGAACTATGGTAATTTCCACAAAAAACAAGCAGGCAAAATTCTTCTCCATTTCCACTGGGCAGGTTCAATAGGTACAGAGTATCATGCCATCCAGGTGTTAAAGATTAGAAGGTTCTCAGTTGAAAATATGCTACGTTTCGACTCCACACATTGAAGAGTTAAATCTAGAATTTAGTCTCTAGATGAAAAAATCTGTCAATTTCAGTTTCTTTTAGATAAGTTTGTTTCTTAAAAATACCTCAGGATTATTCCATCCTACATATGAAGGAATCTGTGAATTTATAGTACATTTTAGCAAACTGAAATGAAACCCACTGCTGTTCCTAATCCTTCTGTTTGTTTTTTTTCCTGTCACTGAGCAGCCAGGTCTGATCCGACTTGAAACTGAATCATCATGTTCATTTGGTGTTCCTTGTCTGCCCATTATTCAGATCAATACAATTGAAGAAATGGCCTCAATGTCAGTGAAGAAATAGTAGACAAGAGAAACCATGGCAGTGAAATAAAGGTTAACATGATGCTCAGTGTTTTGTTTTTTCCCCTCAAGTAAACCTATCATCCAGAGTGTTGGAATTCTGGATATTTGTGTCAGTTATTATAACTAGTAGTTATAATAGTGACTACTAGTTCCCATGTCAGTGGAGTTGTGAATCCATTCCAGGTTTTAATTCAAACCTTAAAGGAGCTATCTAGGGTAGTAAGACTATTTGGGTTACAGCGTTGCTCCTTCAAAACTGGACCAAAAACTGGGAAAATATTCATAGTCCCACATGGGAGTCATTAGCCACCACTGATTATAACACTGATTCAAGTTTTCAAGTTTTTGTGCTTTGGATTGTAACTTTAGGAATCAAAATTTGGAAGCAGGCTTTATATTGACTGTGCAAATGTGGCAGTCCTAACATCTCGGGACAGTTGGGAATATCCATCAATAGAGCTAAATTTCAAGTATGTGTTCTTTCAAAGTTGTTGCTGTTAGGTTTTCCAATTATGCAGCCAATGAATATTGTCTATTTGTCTTTCAAATGATGATGTTGGCTTTGAAAGGAAAAAGGGCTATTAAAAATTCAATCAATTTTTCATCATAAAGCCATTGCCTTTTGGAACATAAGGTCATAAACATGTTTTTTCTAAAATAAAAGCAGACAGCACTAGAAACCAAACAGGTACCTATGTAAATTAGCCAGATGTGAATATTTTGACACATAACAATTCAGCAGATGTTAGGTTACTGAGCTGACAAGAACTCCAAAAGATATTGCCAAATGAGAGAGAAAAAAGGTCAGGATCAGTATCTTACAATCTGTGGTATAAAAATAAATCTAGTATATCTAATTTAGGATGGCTTATCCTCAGTGATTTAACATCCCTGCTCTCCCATCACAACTCATTTTATGAAGCACCAGAAGGAAGTGTATCATGTCTAAACACTTTTCAATTATCTGTATTTTAGATCAGCCTTTTCTTCTGCACTCTCAGACCATTTCTGCACTATGTTCTTATAGCACGATTATTCCACTTTCAACGTCCTATGGAATCCTGGGGTTTTCAGTTTGGGGAGGGGCCGGCCAAACTGCAAACCCCAGGATTCCATAGGATGTTGAAAGTGGAATAATCGTGCTATAAGAGCTTAGTGCGGAAATGGCCTTAGTTGGCCCACAGAGCCATTTAGGATACAAAGTTGGTAATAAATTCTTGCAATCTATTTCACCCTTTCTATGAGCAATTGAGGCTGTAAGGGGGTGAGCCTCTAGCACTTGAACCAAACAGTGTTGCTATTTCTTAGAATTCAAGCTGAGCTGAATTTATATCTAAGAGTCTACATCCATCAAAAACTACAAACAGGAATAGCCTGAATTCTGAAAAGTTCCTTGCCTATTCACACATAATATTGACTCTTTATGACTTTTTCCCACAAACAAACATCTTAAATGCTGTATCTGAATTCTGTCTAGGTGTGTGATTGAGATATTTGTTGGTGATGGTACAGAACAAGGCATGCAGAATATAGCCAAAATCTAATAGGACTTCTGGTAGAGCGTACATCTCTGTTAGTGTAGTGATGTTGATGGTCTTTGGGTAATGGCTGCTCATATCTCCCTGGGAGCTCAAGGGCAGTTGAAGTTTCTGCCCCCTCCTGGTCACTGAAGAGGTGGCATCATTGTGCTCCCTTCCTCATGGGCTGAGCAGGTGCAGAGGGGAGCATTGCTGAAGAGCATTGTCACATGGAAATGGCCTAAGAAATTAAAGACTAGGCTCCCTAGACACTATCATACTCTCCAACAATTCACAGATAAAAATCAGGCACATGTGACTAAGCGTCATCACAGTTTACTGCAATTTGCAGCTAAGAACAAAAGGTGAAAGTGGGAGAAGGAGAGAAGAACTGGGACATTTTTAAAGCAGCTGAAAGAGTCAGGCAACAGAGAATTGAAGGGGACTACTCCCCACCAAACTGGAATGGTTGGAGGTTATGTACTGTCTCTAGGCACTGTGCCTCATCTCATTCAGTTTAGTTTGTCATCACTGCTTATGTACTGATCTTCTTTTGAACTTCTGCTAATACCAAGCAGTACAAATGAGCTAAGGGAAACACTATAAATGTATTGTTTTTAATGGGAGAGTTACAATCTGATTTTGTGTTGTTTCTAGTAGGCTCACTGAAGGCCCTCTAAAATTAGTAAGGCTTCATAAGTTTGGGCTGTAGTTTGCATTTAACTCCTCATGTATAATGGAAAGTTTGTAACTCAGTGGTCATGGAAGGGGGCTTCAGTTTGGTTCCTGGCATCTTGGTAGCTAAGAGACACTTCCAGCCTGTGTTGACAATATTGAACTAATGGGGCCATCATTCTCACATGGTATCAGGCAGTTTCCTGTGCGCAAATATTCTGGGATGCAGATTGCAGTATCTCTAGAGACACACTTATTATAGTAGGTTCTCTGAATAGTAATAAAAATAGGGGCAATAGCTTCCTAAAGAAGTGTGGGCAGTTTTTTGTGTTAAGATCAGGAGACCAATGGACTAGAAAGAAAATATGCTGTGGTGTTTTCTGTCAAAAACCAGGGATACAGTAACCAAACTAGAGAACTATCGTCTTGTGAACAGAATCAAAGCATTTTTGTTGTCAGATCCTAGCAGTAGATGCTCACTTTACGGATGCACCTGGAGAATTCCTTGTTAGCTGAATATTTTTAACATTCCAGAGTATGTCATATTGCACATTGACTGGCTAATATCCATATCTATACAAAGAGAGAGAAAGGGAGACAATAAATAGATGATTTACAAGAGCGATTTATATATTGAGATCTTTACATGGAGTATTCCTCTGGCCAACCAATGTTTTATATGATTTTATCTTGCTTTTTTGCTTGCTAAATTTTGCCCTTTTGTATATTCAGTGGGAGGCATCCATGGGGAACCACAGGCAAACTTCTCTTCCAAAATCGACCCTCATCATAGATGGCTCTTTGCTAACAGTGGACAGAAAGCTACACTTAGAAGAGATGGGGGTAGCTGTATTGGCCATGAAGCAAAATCCAACAAAATCCAAAATCCACAAAATAGTGATATATTTATTGGGCCAACTAAAAAAGTACAAAATACATCATGCATGCTTTCGAAACTTCACTAACTTCTTCATCAGGCGAAGATGTTAAAAATCATACAGGAGAAGAAAAGTGATGATGTTAGAGTCGGGGACCACATTTTGTCTCAGATGTTACTTCTGTTGCCAGTTGAAATGGTCTGGAAAGAGATCAATAAAGGCAGAGGCCACTCTGTGGGGACTGTGAACAAAGGGCAGTAAAAGACAGGCAATAAAAATTTAAATCCATTAGCAGCAGCAAACTAATTGAGATCCAGGCAAACTCTATCTGATTCAACGCTAACTGCCTGTTTCTTAGATAGAAAACACTGAGGCCCTTTCCACACGTGCGAAAGGAACCGCAAAAATGGGACTCACCGGATTTCTTCAGGATCCGGGCGAGTCCCTCGGGATGAGGAGCAGTGCGAGCTCGTCGCTCCACACTGCTCCAGCGTCCAAAATGGCAGCTTCCGGTTGGTGGAGGCTCTCCACCAACCAGAGAAGCTCGCCAGCCTAAAGCCCACCCCTGGCAGATCTGCAGGCACACACTAGTGTGCGCCTGCAAATCTGCACCAGAGCGCGGCGACGGAGCGACATGGGGTTGTGCACTCTGTGCTTTTGAAAAACCTCTTAAAAGAGGTTTTTAAAAAGCACGCTGCACAACCAGTTCCGGTTGCTCCGAACTGGACTGAGGTGCGGAACTACAAAAAGTACTCCGCCCCAGTCCACTCTACAGTGCAGAAGACCTCCATCGGAGGTCTCTCTATGCCATTTTAATAGCCCGGTGTGGAAAGGGCCTAAATTTCTCTGAACTGTTACATGTGGGAAAATACTTAGGTGCAGTATAGTTAAAATTTGCCATTTGAAGCCCAAAGGAAAGAATTTTACCTTTGCTGGAGGTAGAAACCTTAAAGTGTTAAGTCCCAGTCCATTAGCTCCAGCTCCCTATTGATAAAGTTTTGGTAAGCAGATTAACTGTTTTCACTTATCAATACTAACAGAGCAGCTATTTGAAAGTCTTGTTATTATCTTACAAAACTCTTCAAAGATTTAAGGCCACAGTCACAATTTGTATCTTTCTGGGTCCTATAACATTATGTAATTACTGTGGAATAGTTACTATGCTTCATAGTTACTAGTTACATAATTTACTAGTTACATATTTAGTGCATAGTTACATAGTTACTAGGATCCATAGTTATTATGTAACTATGCCTAAAATCTTATAGTTTAGTATTACCTCATTTTGAGAAATGGATTGTTGTCTACAAAAGTTCATGCTAAAATTAATCAGTTTGTCTCAAAGGTGCTGCTAGATTCTTCCCTGCCACTGCCTTTTTTCTTTCTCCATTTTCTATGCTGAAATAATCTTCCTTTTTGCAAAATACTACACATGTGTCAATGGCAGCTCTGGGCTTGGGGGGCCAGGTGAATCTGCTCTAGATTTTACTCTAAGGCCATTTCTGCACTAGATACCATTAGCATGTTGTACTGTTACAATCCTGGCATTGCCACTTGCATGATGGTAGCAGGTTAGTAATGCTGTTTTCTGCACCATTCTGCCTTCAGTGGATGAGTAGTGGTATTGCCACTGGTGTTCCTTCCACACTATGGTGTCCTTGGCCACTCCATGTTCTTGCCTTCACTGTGCCCCACTGTCCCTGATTGGTCTTTGTTTGTTTTTCTTTGGAAGCTGTACTAGTACAACACTGTTGTAACCACACCACACTACAAGCTGATACACTATTGTATTTTCATGCTGTAACACTTAAAAATGCATTTAAAAAAATAAAAAGTTTTAAAGCAAAGGAGAACTTTAAAATAAACATGGAGAGGTGATAGAATTTGAAGTTACTGTGCCATGGGAGTCAAGGAGGGAGGGACAAGCTGGGCACGCCCACACCTCACCCACTCCTGGATCCGGGAGGACAGGAAGTGCTGTCAAGTGCTATTATGGTAGCACACAGAGCTGGCCGATGGGATTGAAGCACTAAAGGAAGCGCTTAATGAATTTTTTCTGGAAATAGTATAAGGTGCTTCAGCTACACTTGGGGTCAGGATAGCAGCTCAATAGCGATGATGTCATATGGTAGCACGACTCCCCTACCGGAAACAACCTGGTTCAGGTTGCGCTATAGCGATGTTGTGTGGAAATGGCCTAAGTTGCAAAGGAACTATCCAAAATGCTGAACACTTGTTGTTGTGTGCCTTCAAGTTCTTTCCGACCTATAGTGACCCTAAGGTGAACCTATCATGGACTTTTCTGAGACTGAGAGTGTGTGATGCACCCAAAGCCATCCAGTAAGGATGAGCAAGGAATCAAACCCTGGTTTTCAGGGTTGTAGTCCAATGTTCAAACCACTTCAACATGCTGGCTCTGCTAAACCCTACTGTTGAAATAAGATCTGCACCTATTGTCTGGACTAAAAACTCTCTGACATAGAATCTTCCAGCGGCTACTGCTATGTAGTGTCTTAGCACTTCTTAATTTAGAGGCAATGTACAAATGACAAACATGTGCCTATTATTTTCTCCTGGATTTTGAAAAACAAAAAACAAAACAACAACAACATACAGCCATTTAAATTCTTGTATCGTTTTCCTCAGTGTGTGGGAAAAACAGCCAGGAATTTTATTTTATTTTTTCCAAAAGAGAAGTCTGGTAGAAACCCTCTACCTCTTCTGCAAGAAACTGCAGTTTCCATAATGCATTAGTATTACATGCAGTTTGCCCCTTGCAAAAACAGCCTGTTCTGTCATTTCCAAGGTGAACAGTCTTTTCCCTCTTGTGCCAAGGGTACATAAAAATGCCATTTACATCTCTATTTAGGAGCATTTCTAGTTTATGTTTGGCAGTACTACCCCCTTGATAAGTGCAGCCTAACCTGGCCACCTTTAATATGACCATAAGTCATTTTAAAGTAGTACTGCATGGTTAAAAAAAACAAAAGGAAAGAAAGAAAGCAAAACCTTGGGAAGACATTTATAAAGATGACTTAAAGACAGTCCCTTTTTTTTGTACCTGTGTGCAGGAAATATATGTTGTATATATGAAGCTGTTGGAAAATGGAGATAAAACCAGCTCTGAGCAGCATAATTCAAAACCAATCAAGCTACTTCACAAAGCCAACAAGATTCTGGCTCATATTTCAGAACTTTAAAATATGTTTTAATGTATTGAGAGTTTCCTCACTTAATCTACATATATTTAGTACCTATTTGGAGTTGTGCATGCTGGAAATAGGACAGTATTTGTATTTTGCACCATTTATATTTTTCTCTTCCCAGTTAAGATCTTCCTACATGATCAAAGAAGCTACTTATGTATTTCATTGACAAAGGTACACAGTGTAAAGGAAAAAGAATTTTTCGAAGACAGACAACCTTGCTGCGGTGAGATTTTCATGTATCTTAAATATTTTTATACTATATTTCTAAAAAATGCCGCCAAGGCAGTTTACAGAATCAAACTTTAAAATAATAAAATAAAATAAAATACAGTTAGTTAAAACAATACTTCAAGTAACCACAAGAAAGTGACAGTAAGCTGAGTGTGAAGGATTTTAAAGGAATGCTTAAAAACAGCCTGGGACCACTAGGACCTTTTTATTCCAGCAGGCTTGTAAAACAGAATATTTTAAAAAAATAGGTTTGAGGGGTATTGCCGTACAGTTGTCTCCCCACATTTGCAGGTTTGACTTTCATGAATTTGATTATTCACAAGTTGCCTGCTTGCCTCTCCCGATTCCCCCCTCCCATTCCCTGGCCTTTTGCCCAGCTGCACTACCTTGGGGAAAGGCAAGCAAATAGGAGAGGGCAAAGTTCATGGGCAAAGAAGACTTTCCCCCTTAACTCTTCTGCCTCCCCTCCCCTCCCCTCTCCTGCCCCTTCCTGTGCAGGAAGAAGGAAGCCTGTGCTGGCGGCACCAGGCAGGAGAATGCAGGGCTTGATTTCCTCCATTCTACTCTCCTGCCTCTTGCCTGTGCGTGGTACAGGAAGAAGAAAGGCCATGTGGGTGGTGGCAGGCAGGAGAGTATGAAGGGGGAGACCTTCCTTCCCTCCTCTCCACTCTCCTGCCCCTTGCCTATGCAGGCATGCAGGCAGAGGCAGGCAGCAGAGTGCAGGCTTTCCCTCCCTTCCACTCTCCTGCCTCTCACCCACGGGCCTAGGAAGAAGAAAGACCGCACAGGTGGTGGCAGGAAGGAGACTGTGGGGGTGGAGACCTTCCCTCCTCTCCCCTCTCCTGCCCCTCATCCATGCAGGCGCGCAGGAAGAAAGAAGACTGTGTTGGTGTCAGCAGGCAGGAGAATGCAGGAGGGAAGATCTTCCTTCTACTCCCTTCCCCTTCCTGTCCCTGTGCAGTTGCACAAAAAGAAGAGTGCAGGGAATCAGGCAGGAGACTGGGGGCTTTTCCACACTTTTGGAGGGGAAATGGGGCAGTCCGTTACTCACCGGACTGGCATGCTCCCCCCGACAATCCACGATGGTCCAGAGCAGCGTGCGCCCATGCTACACACTCTCTGGTGACGAAAATGGAGGCTTCCGGTTGGCGGAGGCTCTCCACCAACCGGAGAAGCTCGCCAGCCGGAAGCCCGCCCCCCGGAATAACTGCAGACTCGAGCTGGTGCGAGCCTGTAGATCCATACTTTAGCAGAGCGACGGACTGGGGCACGCCGTGCTATTGAAAGTCCTCTTTTAATCTGTCTTTCAATAGCACGGACAACCACTAGTTCTGGTCGTTCCGGAGCGGGCTGAAGTCCAGACAAACAGTAAGTAGTCCAAACCCAGTTTGCCCCCAAATGTGAATATCCTCGCTGGAGGACATGTGAACGTCCTCACTGGAGGACATGCCGCCCCATTTCAAAAATAAAATGTGGAAAAGGCCTGGGAGGGGGAGGTTTCCTCCCTGCATTCTCTTGCCTTTCCAACAGCTGGCTGCAGAAAGAATGCAGGAGAAGGGGAAAGCACTCACTGGAGGAGTTATTCACTTTTTTTTTTTAACTTTTGTGAGGGTTCTGTGCCCCGAACCCTCACGAAAGTCAAGAGGCCATTGTATTGCTGTAAATCAAACTGTTTTTAATTGTTTTTCCCCAAAAAAATCTTTTAAAATGTATGGTTAAATCGTTTTAATCTTGTGAATAGTTTAATTCCATTTTAATGTGTTTTTTTTTTTTGGTGTACTTTTAGTTTTTTAGTGCTTGTTTTAAATTGCAAGCTGTCTTGAGTCCCAACAACTATTGTGCAGTCACAGCAGACAGTTGGAGGGAAGAGGCATATGGTTTCCAGTTGCTGCTGGCTCCAAACACAACAGAGAGGTGACAGGGTACTTTTTTTCTCTTTATGTGGCCGCAAAAAAGAGCAGTACCAATGTGCAGCCCCCCCTTTTTAAATTGTATTTAAAAACAGTAAAACAAGACAACATGAACGTTCATCTGAGCTTATCAAAAATTATATCACTCAATTATCTACATACATATCTGATATACATTCTATTACTGCAATAACTTCCTTCAATCATCCATGACTTCCCCTGAATAAGAAATATTAATAAATCCAAAGGAATAAGTTCAACGTGTCTGTCTATTACATTTTATATATTTTGCTTCAGTGTAGTTACCACTCTTTAATTAAAAGTTAATGTTAACTATCTTTATATCTCCCCACAAGTTTCTGAAATATTTTATCAAACATTCCCAATCTTTGGTAAATTTTTCAAATTTATTTCTTCTTAACATATAAGTAAACCTGTCCATTTGTAGTATATCAAAGAGCTTCATCTCCCATTCAGCTATAGAGGGGAGTGTTTTTTGTTTCTATTTTTGGGCTAACAACATTCTGGCAGCATGCAGCCCCCCTTTTAAAGACCAAACTGGCTACACGTACTTGCTAGACTAGAATGGTACACATCTAAGTGGACACATCCAAGGAATAAAACAGCACTGAACAAAATGTCCTCAGAGTGTATGATACACAGGTGGGTGGGAGGAACAGTTGCTGACATTTATTCCTTCTTCTTCTAAATTGTAGCAACAGTTATAACATGAACACAATATGTGTTACCTCCTCATCTCAGGTTGTTTTAATTATATTGCTGACTCCCACACATGTTTCACTAATGCTAACGATTTACATTGAATACTGGCCATATATTGGTGTCATAGCATGGCAATAGAAATTAGTATTGGTGGTAGTGAAAAAATAGGCTGTATATCCCTGTTTTATATTCTGTCATTCTTTGTTTAAAGATCAAATAGCTCTAGAAACAATCTCTTCTTGTTTTTATCTCCTTCTGGGAGGTTGCTATTCTCTGTGACCTTCTTCAGGCCACAGAGAAGACACAAATGGAGGATGATTTCAGTGACCAAACCACATGCCCTTGGGGTCAGTAAAATCCTGTGAAAATCTCACATGCTAGTGGAATATGCAAAACAAATAGTAGACAGTCCACCTCCTCTGCTGATAAACTACATAGCACAGTTTGCTTCAGTTTCAGCAAGTCAAGATGTCTTCCCTGCCCCACAATTGCTGTGTTTAAGGCAAGATACTTAGTGTGTCTCACCAGATCACAGCCTGGTACAGTTAGCTGCAGGACAATGAAGACGAAGCATGGAGCAGTCTGCAGCAGCAGTGACATCATTCCCTTTTCCTGAATTACCTCACTGATTTTGTTGGTAGTGAAGCAAATTGAAGCAATGAAAGGGAGCATGGTAGGGCACACAAAAGGTCAGGGTTTACATTTCCTCACTTGTTAATTTAATGTAGGAAAAAAGGAAGAAAGAGACCCCTTCCTTGATGTTGTGTGAGAACAGAGCAGGCACATATTTTAGGAACGCAGGAAAATCAGGCCCTATGTGAAAGATGAGTTGGGTGCATTGCATCTTGCCATTATAATTGGAAATGGAGAGGGCTGATTCTAGTCAGAAAATGGCTCAGGGGATTGCTAGAAAATTTGGCAGAGTAGGAGAGGTTGGGTTGAGGACAATTCAAGACAATTTGGAGGCAGAAAGGCTTGTTTATAGGAGGTTAATGTTTGAGGATTTCCTTCCAGCAGCTTAATAGGTATTGTCAGTTTTGTTTCCACAGACTGCTGGGGTTCACCTTTGTCTTTTGATTTCTCTGTTTATAGTTCTACTTTAGGGAAATGGTTTGTTGTGTTACAGGAAAGGATTGCTGTGTCCACTTGTCTAAATACTAGGGCCAGATGATGTTAAAAATTAAAAAAAAACCCAGCTTGTTATTTTTAGTGTTTTGTTTCATAGGCTCCAAGATTTAAATGCAATTGTTAGTCCCAGCTAGAGTAGAGCCATTGGATCAATGAGAACTCAACAAATTGACACTTTTATAAATTCCATTGATTCAATAGATCAACTCCAATTAAGAGTAACAATTGGATTTAGGCCCATGTGTCTGTTTCACCTGAACAGACAAATCTGAGGCTGAAGTCCACCATTCTGGTCTACCACCTTCACTATTTTTACAGACTCGGAGAAGAAAATGTCCTCTTTTGGACTTTGTCATGCAGCTATTCAAGGCATATTATTCTGACCAGATGAAACTTACTGAATAGATCAGGAAAGATCAGGAAAGTTTCTTCATATTGTACTCTTTTTTGGGACAAGCCTTGCATTCTTTACAAGCCCTCAATAGCAAAACCATCATTTAAAACTCTTATATTAGATGTAAATATTGTCAAAAGTTTGTTATTTCTGAATAAACCAGAGGTTCAATATGAAATATAGATATTTTCCCTTATAGAATCATAGAATCATAGAAATTCAGAGTTGGAAGAGACCACACAGGCCATCCAGTCCAACCCCCTGCCATGCAGGAACACCCTCAAATCAATCCCGACAGATGGCCATCAAGCCTCTGCTTAAAAACCTCCAAGGAATGAAAGTTTATGAAAGTTTGAAAGTATGAAAGTTATGAAAGTATGAAAGTTTAACCCAGGGGTGGTGAAAGTGTGGTTAGGATGTAACCCTTAGGCACCACTTTTGTAACCATTGAAGCCCTCTCAACTCCCTGACCTCCCTTTATTACTTTTTGTTTTTGTGACAAACTCATCTGAAAATCACAAATGTGTTCAACCATGCAAAAAATATTCCCCAACTCCTCAGAATCCAAATACCTTCTTTTCCCTCTGTTTCTTCATCAACATGGTAAAAGGAAGTGACAAAACATCATTTCTGGCACCATTTGGAAGCAGAAATGGATGGAAAAGAATGTAGTTTGGCATACTTAGGGGGATGCAACTGCAAGAGTGCAAGAGTGGATGGGGAGAAATTAGGCCTCACTCCACCCATACTCTCATATAGAATCATGGTGGATGGAATAGACCCTCTTTTTTTTTTAGCACATGACCAGTTAGCATGTGAGCCAACTGATAAAATCCAACATTTACCAACAAGAAACAGCGTAATTTAGCATAACAGAAACCACTTCCATGTTTTGCAGATGAATGAGCAGTCCTCATTGGGCTTGTAAAGTAAATTGTGCCCTTCCATAGTCCACTTTATGTTAAAGGAGGAAATGTTGACTGCCCTATGCTTCCGCAGAAATTAACAGAACTTTAAGAGTGCAGCACATCTACTCAAAAGACAGTTCCACTGAATTTAGTGAGATTTATTCTCAAGTAATTGTGAACAAGATTGTAGGCTAAAGGGCTTAACTTTAGTTGGACTTTATGCATATCTCCTTGCAAAGTTTGGAACCCTCTTGTCTCTGGCCATTTCTGCACTAAACTGTTATAGTGCTGTGATTCCACCTGCAACCTCCTATAGGATCCGGGGGTTGCAGTTCAGGGAGGGGCCAGCTGGCCCCTCCCTGAACTGCAAACCCCAGGATCTCATTGGAGGTTGCAAGTGGAATCATAGCGCTATAACAGTCTAGTGCAGAAATGGTCTCTGTTGAGAACTCCCCTCCCCCCCCCCGTTTACTCAGAACTACATTCAAAAGGCAAAATTGCCTTTTCTTCCATGTGGAAACAGGGAAGATTTCTTGCTGCTTTGTTTTATCCCTTTGTAGTCAGGCAACTAATAGACACAAATATTCCCTTGAATACATACTCATTTTACCTCTAGAGTGTTGTAAATCAAGTGCACTCTGACTGACTGATATATTCTTGCCTAAGTTGAAATCTACTCTTCCTGTACTGAAGGTGGACAGAATAAGCTGGCAGCTGCTTAAGATTTCAGTAAAGATAGAAAAGAAGCATTAACTCTGAGGTGTACTTGTCCTGATAATGTTGATCCTCAGCATGGAGACATATGTTAAAGGGGACTTTCCTTCCCCTGTAACTCAAACTACTTAGCCTTCTTATATATGATTGAATAGTAGCAGGAGAAGTCATACTAATTAAAATAATAGCTTTGATTAAAAAGGACCATAAAACTGTATACTGCATTCTTGCAGAGTACAGGAATTTCCATCTTCCTATTGATGAATAACCTCCACCAATGGCACTACTTTTCTAGAGATAGAAGACTATGCAAGAACTGAATGGTTTCCAATCGGCAAGGGAGCCAGGCAAGGCTCCATTTTATCACCCTGTCTGTTTAACTTGTATGTTGAACATGTCATACATAAAACAGGATTAGACTCAGAGGAAGGAGATGTGAAAATTGGAGGAAGAAATATCAACAATTTAAGATATGCAAATGATATCAAATAGCAAACACTTGGAAGGACTACTGAATAAAGTTGAGGCAGAAAGTGCAAAGGCAGATTTACAGTTGAACATTAAGAAAACAAAAATAATGACCACAGATATTTTACATAACCTTAAAGTAGACAATGAAGACATTGAAATGGTTCTATCTTGGCTCAGTCATTAATCATAATGGAAACTGCAATCAAGAAATCCAAAGAAGTCTAGACTTGGAAGGGCAGCTATGAAGGAACTAGATAAGAACCTGAAATGTAAAGATATCTCACTGAATAATAACGTTAGGTTTGTCTATGAGATCATATTTCCAATTTCTTCATTGCAGTCAACAGACCATGAGGTGATATACATTCTACACACAGGTATATAGTTATACATATTCTACACATAAGTAAAAATATAAAAATATAAGCAGTCTGTGTTAAAATAAAGTACAGGGTATAATTAACTACATGTAAATGCATTTTAAAAACAGCTTAATAAGTTTAAAATTTGATAGAAAACACTAAGATTTAAACATATATATAAATATTTCTATTAAAATAATACAGCCTTATTTCTGGTCTACAGCTTTTGATGGCCCTATAATTCCTAAGGTTATGTCCCCCACAAGACAGCTCAGGTTTTTACGTCAAGGGAAATGGTTAAGTTGTCAACATTTGTGTACCATGGCCCTTCAAATTTTGACAGCACAGAAGAAAAACTTTGCGACCTCCTCTGTTACTCTTTTTTCAGTGTCCCCTAATAGATATATTAGGTACCCAGGTCTTCCTGGGAACCTGCTCAGGGGAGATACTACTAACCTTAATCTATCATCCTTATAAAAAGTACAATAGAAAAGTACATGAGATAAAGATTCTCCTCACAGGGACATACGCGATCCTTGTACTCAATTTGCTGAAAGCGTCCCTTTAATATAGCAGATGGAATAATGGCGAATCTGGCTTTACTAAATGCCATCTGGTATTTGGGGATCATTAAATTTTCAAGATAATTTGCACCCTTGGTTGGATTAAAACTCAAACCCAAGATGATGGGGGAGGAAGTAGTGCATGCAACAGATGTAGAATATTGAGTGTCAATATCTTTAATCCATTGTACAAGGATCAGCTTGGGCCTGGGCCAGTCAAGAGTAAGGAGGAATATATCTGAGACGCCTAATCGCTGCATTTTTTCTTTCATGGCTTTAGATAGGTGAGTAATACAAGTATCTCTTTGCACCAGATAAACATATCCAGCCTCTGGTCCTGCAAAGAGAACTCTTAGCCAGTACCCCAAGGCCCACTTCCATGCAGTACATTCAATCAATGTTCAACCAGCCTCCAAATGTAGGACCACTGATGGGACACAATTTGGCACAGCAAATAATTTTCTGAGAAATGCCGAGAGTACTCCTTCTACTTTTGGTAAAAAACCCAGAATCCATACTGGGATACCAAACAGTAATTGAGAAAGAACCTTAGCTTGGAATACCTTAAGTGCAGCAGGGATCACTTGTCTGCCTTCAGTATAAAAGAATTGGACAATTGCTTTATTACTGCAGGTTGCAGTCTGTATAGCAGTTGCCTGCTATGATGCCCAGGTACCAAATGTGTGGAAAGTAACCCCCAAATATTTAAAATGCCTCACTTGTTCTATTTTATGGCCAGCTATGACCCAATTAAGTATGGAGTGCTTTTTGGAAAAAACCATGATTTTAGGTTTATTATAGTTAATAGTTAACTGGCTGTTTTCACAATAATCCATGAAAGCTCGTCTCAAGCCAATTTTAGTAAAGGAAAGAAGAACTGCGTCATCCGCATATAAAAGTAAGTATACTAACTGAGGCTAGTTTAAGAAGGTGAAAAGACTCTGAAGAGATAAATGGAGCAAGATCATTGAGATACAAATTAAATAATGTGGGCACAAGAATACATCGTTGTTGAACATCTCTTTTTACTGAGATGGTTTTAGTAAGATTATCCAGTACTCTGCACCTCACCTGTATTGTGGTGTTGCTATATAATTTCATAATTAATCTAGGTAATCTTTTGTCAATAGAGGAAACAAAGAGTTGAACCCACAGTTTGTCTCTAGGTACTGAGTTGAATGCCAATTTCAGATCCATGAAAGCAACATATAGGCTCCTGAATATATGCTCCTGAATATTTTTTGGCCAAATGATTTAGGACTAGACAATGATATATAGTTGACTTTCCCTTCCTAAAACCAGTTTGTTCATTCCCCAGTATTTGTTCTGTCTCTATCCATTCCATCAGACGATTATTAAGAAAGTGGCCATATAATTTGCCCACTACTGATAATAAACTTATGGAACAAAAGTTTGTGGGGTCATTTTTGTCTCCTTTTTATATATATGGGGATGATGATGGCTTGAGACCAGCTATCAGGTAATTGGTCTGTCTGGTTAATGTGGGTATTTCCAAGTTCTATGTATGATTTTGAAAACTGGATAGTAAAGAAAGCTGATAGGAGGAAAATCAACTCCTTTGAAATGTGGTGCTGGAGAAGAGTTCTGTGGATAAAGATACCCTTTACTGCTAAAAAGACAAATGAGTGAGCAAAAGCTTGAGCAAAATAAACCCAGATGATCAAACTGGGGCTGTCATATTTTAACCATATTATGTGAAGACATGGCTCACTCGAAAAAGACACTAATACTTGGTAAGGTAGAAGGTGGTAGGAAAAGAGGAAGACCTCATTACAAATGGATAGACTCAATCAAGGAAGACACGTCCCTGAATCTGCAAGACCTGAACAGGGCAGGTGATGATAGAGTGACTTCTAGATTTCTCTTTCATAGGTTGCCATAAGTCAAAATTGACTTGAGGGCAGCAACAACAATTGAATAACAATTGAATAACCACATACAATTTAGAGGACAGACAGAAGGTATATAAGAGGGGGTGATATTTTTAAAGATTTTTTGCAGACCTTTTAAACAGCTTGTAGCATGATCAATCATAAACATGAGAAAGTTCAGTAGTTAAAACTTTTAGTAAAAGTTCACTGGGTAAAACTCTTAGGCA
Source organism: Ctenosaura bakeri (assembly GCA_948474755.1). Taxonomy (NCBI): domain Eukaryota; kingdom Metazoa; phylum Chordata; class Lepidosauria; order Squamata; family Iguanidae; genus Ctenosaura; species Ctenosaura bakeri. The sequence continues at coordinate 19,419 of CAOLHI010003001.1, forward strand.
TCTGTTTGGCCACAGTTGGTAGCTGAAATACTGAAATAGAAGGGCCACTTATTTGTCAGGAAAGGTAATTCCAAGGGAAGACTTTATGCACAAATGCATGTTTCGAAGCCCAGATTTGCTGAGATAAGGTGGAACAAAAGCCAATATGTTGATTTTTTTTTAACATGAAAATGCCTTCATTCTCCATGTTAGCGCTGAAATAGAAAGGTGGGGCTATTAGTCTCAGGTTTTCCCTAAAATGTTATTCTGCTCCGAAATATTTCTTTAAAAGTTAAATGCACAATATAGGTCTACAAGCAGAATGGCAAGAATGCTAATTGTTACGGTTGACTAGAAAATCAAATTAACTTTAAAGTAAATATTTTTAATCAATCAAGTAGATAACCATCTAGTCAGTTAAATTTGCCATCCAGTTGACATTACTCATAAGAATTTCTTTTGGAATGAGCCCAAATCATAAGAAGCAAATGATCCAAATCTCATTTACCTCAGAGTCTTAGGATTGGTTCCCCCACATATGTACTTCACTTGATAACTATGCACTTTATGATTAATTGCTGAAAATATGAGGAGATGTGAAAGCAGTGTCTGTGTTTTTATACCTGTGAAACTCATTCCAACAAGAAAGTTATCAAGTAATGAATGTCTAATCATTTAGACCTCCACTGTATATAGAAACTTCAAAAAATATAGTATCATCCAATGGGAGACTGGTGCCTGTAGAACTGAGATTCTCCCTTCAATGCCAGCTGTTGAATATAAAGGACAGCATTTTTGCGATTTTAAACTATTAGGGAACATGTCACACACAAGGACTCTACAGTCTTCCTTTGGGAATATATAAAAGAAATGCTTGAGGCTGCTTCTCTGTCTGCCTTTTTTCGCTGATAGTTTTAGTCTAGAACAGTCTTAAGATGAGGCCATCATTCCTTGACAAGATCATCATAAAGAAAATAATGAGGAAAAAAGTGGCTATTCCACTGATAGGTTGGGCATGTTAGTAATCAAAAAAGATTTTTGCCAGAACTTTATGAATAGCAAAAACAAGCTTTTTGAAGGATAGCTGGCTCTTTTATCCATTTCAGATGACAGGTGGATATGACTTATGATGCCATATATATGAAAGTGTGTAATAAAGGTATCATTTTAATGACATGCTAGTTGAAGACAACTGAGACAAGAATAAATTACCTTTCTCTTTTGATGTAAGAGATGATAACCTTTTGCTAGAAGTCAAATTCCCCATGACACTAGGGAGCAGGGTGAATTGTTTAAAGAAAGACAGAATGATAACAATGCTTATAAAAGTGTGAACAGTTAGGGAGTCAGGATGGTTCATTAGTAGAGCAATCTCATGTATGTAATGGGATGGAAGATATGTCACAGTTGCATTGACCATTTCCTCTAATATGTACACAGCCCAGGATGGCTGGGATAAACAAAGAACCAGGAAAGAAAAGTGTAAAAATGAGAGATATACCCACAGCTTCCCCCAAAACACCACAGCTGTCTACCTGTCAGGCACTGTAGCAGCACCAATACACATATACACACGGAGACTGCCAATAAACTATCCCTCCTGGCTGGACTCACAGAGGAAGCAGACTGCAACATTGGTACTTACTGGCAAGACCACGTAAGGGCAGGTAAAGCAGAGTTATTCTGGTACAGGCAGATTAAATTTAGACAAGGCAGAACTGGGGTCCTTTCACATTACATAGTTATAGCCCTATGATTCTGCTTTAACTGCCATCCTGTAGAATCCTTGTAATATGGTGAGACACCAGAGTTCTCTGGCTGACAATTCTAAATATTCTTCCCTAAACTGCAAATACCAGGATTCTATAGGATGGAAACATGGCAGTTAAAGTAGAATCATAGAGCTACAACTGTGTAGTGTGAAAGGGCCCCCGGTCAGAACTTTGGACAGAGCACTATGAGAAACTTTGGTTGAGTGCTTCCAGTCATAAAAGGAGAGTTGTTGTTTATGAAGGTTGGTCATGCTCCTCCAATAGTCTGGCTGTTGGCTCCAAGCCTTCTGAGGAGCTTCTGTGCCTTTAGAGGGCCACCGCCTTGTTCTCCGCAAGCTGGTTCTGAAGATGCTTGGAAGTGTCTCTTCTAAATCTGGTCCATCTGGTAAAGCAAGTTATTTCCAACATCAAATTTAAAGGATGCAGACAGGCATGTAAGGCTTTGTGTGCAAAAATCATGGGTTTTGTGGGGGGAAATTGCACAAAAACAGGTATTATGGGGAAAAAACCACATGTTTTTATTTACACAAAATATGCTTTTTCCAAGTCCAATTTTTGTGCAAAAATAATGTTTTAGCATGAATACCAGAATTTTTGAACCAAAAACTGTGTTTGTCTCTTTAGAGAGTTGCTTTGCATACAACATCCCCTTCCACCCTGTTTTGGTGCAAAATATGCATATGTATTTCTGTGCTGATTTCCTGAATCACTTCAGGATATGTGAAGATCAGGCAAGACTTGTGCAAAATTCTTGTTCTGTTTTATTTTTCTTAACCACATTTCAAGAGTGTCAGGAATTTTATTTCTTTGTTCAGACAATAAATTATGAAAAACATTCTTTCCATTCATTTTGCATAGTAAGACCAACGGTAATAGAAGAGGAATGAAGATGGGGTGGCATCTTGTTAGTGACATATGCAGGCATAACTTAAAGTTACTCCTGTGTATGTTACTTTTTTTGGTCTCGGACAAAGGAGGAATTCAATACTTCCAAGCTGCTATGGCTCTTTCCTCACGCAGTTATTAAGGTGGGCCAATGCGTCTTGCCACGGAGGTCTTCTGCTCTTTGGAGCGGACTAGGTTCAGTTTATTTATCTTTGTTCCACATGTAATTCCAACTAAATGCACCCCCATGTGGTCACAAAGTGCACTATTTGAAAACCGGAAGAAATTGGTTTTCCAATTTTCCAGACCGATCCAATTCATACTTTCACAGTGGTGCAGACACATACATTTGTGCCAATGCAAATTGGTGGTCAGGGGAGGGCTCATGGGAGGGGCCAGGGGTAGTATGGACTTATGCACATACACAATGACGTACTAAACCATGCAAAAAAAAAGGGCCGATCACAGCCGACGGGGCGGGGTGAGGCGAATAGCGGGAGTGGCCATGGTGGAGGCAGTGTGGATTCATGAACTTGCACTCCTCCGAATCAGAATGGAACATACGCAATAGCTGTGCAGAAGAAAATGAGGGAAAGTCCGCCTTGTTTCGAGCCCAGAAAAGCTGGTAAGAAATGGCACGAATTGATTCACCAGCCTCGTGCAGAAAGGGCCTATGACTCCCTCCCCAAGCCACCTGCCTAACATGATGCTTCTCTCCATGGCTGTCCAGTAGCCAGATAAGGACAGCAGACACAACTCTTCCAGAGGTCCAGAAGAATATGTTTCTTCTGCTGGCTGCAGGAATTGAGCTGTATTGTTGCCTGGCTGCTCTTTGCCTTCCAACTGTCCTCTGCTAGCCACTAAACGGTCATGGGAAGGCCAGCCATGTAGAAAACAGGTAGGTTAAGCATTTAGGGGAGGTGAAGAAATGTAGCTATGCCTGCTAGAACTTTATGATCCACCAGTGTAATGCAGGGTCCCAACTGTGGTTTTAGCAGGCATACATTCTGTACTTTTATCAGCTTTCTGGTCATGAATTACTTTCACTTTACACAACTAGCAGTTAAGTTTGCAAAGAACTGCACTCTGAAATGAAGCTACTAATTATGCTGAAAGGGTATTTGCTGGCATTGCAACATTCAGGATTAGGCTCCCAGAGACACAGCATACATATGAGGCTGTGCATTCCCTGTTTTGTGTTCTTAATTAAGATGCCTCAAGAAAATCTACTACTCCAAGAGCCGGTGACATCAATTTATTCTGGGTGATTAAAACAAGAAGGGATTGACAGGCTCTCAGAAACTCAGGAAATGGGTAATAAAATGGCAAAGATGATTCAGTGTATGCAATTGTAAAGTGATACACACTGAGCAAATAAATCCCAGCTCCTTGTGTCAAGATGGGATATAAGTTGGTAGCTAGTGATCAAGAAAATGATCTTAGGCTTGTGTCACATGTCTTGATGAAAATGTGAGCATGTGATAAGTTGTGAATGTTCCGGGGGGGGGAGTTCCATAATAAGCATATCTAGGAAAAATAAAGCCGCACTCTCAAATAAATTTGAAGCTTTTTGGCTTAGAAAAAAGGGAAGTTGGGGAAATGTTTAAGATATCCGTAGTCATGCATATGGGAGAAAAATCCATTCTACCTCATTTGATGACCTTTGTTTCTAATACTATGAGAGGGATTTCCCCCCTCTCCCCCACTCACTTCATTCACTCACTCACTCTTTCACACACAGAACTGAAACCCAGTATCATTGAATGAAGTTGAATGATGGGAAAGTAGACTGATTCACAGGGAATAAAACTATCAGGGGTTGTTAGTCATGATAATTCTGTATTACTTCTGTTATCAAAGGCACTGTGCATCTGCATGCCATTTTCTGGGGAGTTATGGGCAAGAAAGTATTGGTTCACCCAAGTCTTGCAGATGGGCTTTCCACTGGCAGGGTTTTGGACTAGATGACCCTTTGGTCTAACCTAGCATGCCTCTTTGTTATGTTACTAAGACTTTTTAAGCATGTCTCTGAAGTTTATCCCTCCCCCAAAAACTATTTTAGAAGTAACTGTTATGTTCAGGAGGTGGCCACAAGGCATCTCAGAAAGTTTTCATGCACAAACCTCTTTGAAATTAATTAAAAGCTGCACAGTAGTCATACATCTCCATTTCAATAGAGTTTGTGCAGAACTTCCAGCGGTTTATCCCGGAAGGTTCCAGCAACCTATTTGCTTTAGAACCGGTTTCTACACTTAGCTGAATCATGCTGTAAAGTTTTTCTTTAACAATTCCACTACAGACTGAAAATGCTGGATTATGATGACTCCTTGATTTACTGGTTTCCAATGGCAGAGGTCTCTCCTGACATCTCCCATCCCTTGATGAGCAAGTCACCTCTGTCCAATTGCCAGCCTGTTTTCCACCAGCCTGTCAGCAGCTGGCCATGCCTCTAAGACATCAGCCCTGGACACAATCCCCATCAGACCCTGAGCTTTAAAGGGAAGCATGTCCAGGGGCCCTTTCCCATTTCACAATTATAGTGCTGTGATTCCATTTAAACTGCCACAGCTGCATTCTATGGAATCCTAATGTTACCAGCCCAGCCCCGCCCCCCCGATTCATTGAAAAAATACGATTTAAGTGGCACAACATATTACTTGGCATGGATATAAAATGGACCATGATGCGACTATAAGACCAAGATATGCAGAGTAAAAACACTGGCTGAATACGTGCATTGCCAAGTAGGTCAGAGATCTCCTCTGGGCATAGCCAGGTTATTGTCAGAACAGACACCAGGTAACTCCAGAGATAATAGGCTTTAATTAAGCTGTAATGACTCTGCTGTCAGATAAAAGCAATGGGAAGTTCCCACCAAACCACTGATTGTTTTAACGCTTCTTCCCATTGACCTGTCCATTCTCTCCATTATCCACACACCTGTCCACCATTACAGACCTATCATGACAGTATCATGTGGAAGATCTCATTAGGTCACTCCCCCTTGCTAAACAATTGAGCTAAACAATTCCCTACCATCACGTGGAAGTACTGGCATCATGGATGGACCCCTGAGTTATCCACCTTTGGGTTAACACAAGGTTCTTTGCTTTGTGAGGCACTAGAGCTCTCTGTCTGATAATTCTAATTACCCCTCTTTAAGCTGCAAAACCCAGGATTCCATAGGATGTTGCCATGCAGTTAAACTGGGATCATAAAACTAACACTAGGTAGTGTGAAAGGGTCCCAGGGCTACCTTCTGAGCACTTGATCCCCATATAACCTAAAGAACCTATCTAGATGTCACCTTATTCAATATGCAGTGTAGGTGCTCAAATCTTCAGCTCTGTAGGTTTTTGGGGGGTGATATTTAGGAGTGTTAGCCAAAGAGCTCTAGTGTATTGCCAATCAGTCCCTATGTCCCCTAAGCAAATAGTTCAAGTACGGGAATATTTTCCAGCCACCTGTTTCTGAAACTCAGGACCTAAAGTTCCTTCCCAGCTCCCAAGTCTACCAGCTGAAGTCAGCACTGACTTACTGGGTGGGCGGGCAGGACTGAACACATAAAGTCGCCAAACCAGGGGTACATCAGGGTTTCATATCCTCTACCTCAACCCTGGATGTGTCAAGATGCAAGCATTTCTGTTTCCACTTCTAAGTAGTGCAGACAGAGCCCTGCCTCCTCTAGAAGCTCAACAGAGTTACAGAAAAGGAGAAACAGGACCAAAGTCCAGGATATAGCATTAGTACTCAATACACAGCAGCCTTATCAAAGGCTATGTTTGCTGCTGTCCTGAAATATCCCATTAAAGGTGTCTACTGAGTTTCGCTAGAAGAGAATTATACAAACAGGGACATAACAAGAAAAGCATATTTCCCGGTAGAAGTCAACTGTACCCATGATACTGGTGGCAAATGCAAAATAACTATTTGATCTGAGACATTTCCTAAAATATCCTTAATTCCATGTGTGGATGCACCAGCATAAAATAGTTTGTCGTTGAGAAAGTTAATTTTAATTTTTGCTCTGAAATGCTAATAGTCTATCTGTGCAGTGAAATTTTCTTCTGGTGGGTTTGTTTATTTGTTTGTATTAGGCTCAGGAAGTCTTTAAACCTACAATCTCTCACCTGCAGCATGGAATGATATAATCCAGGTAGAGCTTTACTACTTAATTCTGCTATAAACCATTTCCTGTTCTGAATTTTTAAAAACTTTCTTCCATAAATCTTCAGATTCTGGTTTGTATGTGGAAATAACATGTTTCTGTTGCCAGCTGTCAATCACCTTAATGGTTTAGTTCTTTGTGGAAAGGCAGACAATAGGGATAGTTGAGGACTGAGGGTATAAAAGGAGACAAACAGGTAGAGCAGACAAGAGAGGACAAGAGAGAAGAGAAGAAGAAGTTTTTTTTTTACTTGTGGTGTCCTTGATCATGTCTTTCAGTCTCTGTCCTTAATTAAGGGCCTAGGACAAATAAACCAATGTCTCAAGTGTTCTTCACATGTCCCAAGTATTTTTTCACATAGCTACTCGACAAGTATCAAATCACCAGAGATATACTCACCGGCTTTTAGCATCATGAGTGACTTACTCAGAATGATTATATGTTTCAGCTTCATTCTAGATCTCTTCAAACCAGGGCACCTCACTGTCCCCTTTCAAGGACATCTCCTTACACGGCAATCAGAAGTAATTCTTGAGTAGTCCTGATTGAACACCATGGAGGTTTCGTAGTTGTAACCAAGAGCAGAAATATGCCATTAATGATATATAATTTCTCTGGTTGTACTTGAATAATTCTTGGCCATAATTCTTATCCTTTATTTTTTTTTCTAAATTCTCTGTGTCCCTTGCTCCCCTATTTTGTGATAAACAAGCTCTGTCAGCTGTGGATAGAACAACCTTATCCATTCATCATCCTAATTTGGCTTAATGAGCAGAGGTCTGAAGCTGGAAGAGTTGTTGTCTACTCAGTATATTATTGGACTGTAGATCCTTAAGGTAATTAGTACAGTCTGCAATTAGTAGGTCTGTTAGGTACTGTATTTATCATAAAGATTTAGTGCTAGGAAAACTCTCTTTCCTGAAATGGTTGTAGTGCTCAGGGAAGGCTGCATTTGCCAGTCTCAACTGATATGCAGGGATGATGATGATGATGATGATGATGATAATAATAATAATAATAATAATAATAATAATAATAATAATAATAATAATAAGCAGCAGCAGGATTATAGATTAAAGATCTTTTATTTTATGCCATACTTAATCAAAGCGAACTGATTTACTGGAAGATCATTCAGTTTTATGGAGTTCAATATCTTGGATTAGAAACAGCACAATTCCATCCTTAGGATAAGGATCAATAGCTAGAGGTTGCAGAAAAAATCCATTTCTTGAAACATTACAAGTCCCTTCCTTCTTGCAACTGTTGATTGAGAGGCTAGAAGAGTGTTGCAACTGGAATTTATTGGAATCAATTTTAGATGGAGAGAAGGGATACCTGGCTGCCTTTGACCACTTTGTTGCTAAAGTAGCCCTGCCTGAACTACTTGATGAACAGAGCCTATGCAAGAATTTAATTGGCATTTGACTTTAAAAAAAATTGAGAGGAACTTGGTGGCTAACATCCTGTTTGGTAGTGACAAGGTTGTAAGCTGGACTTATGTTCTCATAACTGCTGGGATTTATATTTAACATTGTTAATGACAGAATGTGACCCCCCCAACCCCACAGTCTGGCAGTGCCCCAGCCAAAGGGTCTTTGAGATGCTGTAGATCCAGATACTGGGAAATGACATCTACAGCACTATCTCAGTTGCAGAATGTGTTGAGGCAAACAGTTGTGGCAGGACCCCAAGGGATCTCTCCAGCTGCCTGTTCTTCACACACCCCGCAACCAGAAGAACACTAGATGTATTTCCTGGCATCCCAGTCTGAATGGTCTCAGAAATCCAGTCTGAAAAGGTGCCAGTCTGAAACGATGGGTTTTGTGAAGGTGGCATCGCCAGATGAAGCTATTATAGCAGAGCTCCATCACTATGGTTCTGTTTGACAATGCAAGATCTATTTCCATTTACAGTGACATTTACAAAAACATGTTGCACTGAAGCTGAAAAAAAAGGCAAAAATTCAGCTCTCAGATTTGCACAGCTGATCTTGGCTGATGATCCTCTCTTTCTCCCCCAGGGAAAAGTGTATTTATAGGAGGACCAGAGTATCAGAGCTGAGCTGTGCTCTTTGGATATGAGAAATGACTTTCTCCCCCAGATGCTGTCAATTGCCTGGTTGGCCTAAGATAAACATTTTCCCACAAATATTTGGCTTGAAAGCTTTCCCAGCTGTGGGCAAAGGTATAGAGCTTCTACAGGTTTAAAACTTCACAGCTAGCACAAAGGAATAACTCAAGCTACTGAGGCTGCTCTCTATATTGATCATTGAGCAGTCTTGGGCTAATGGTAGGATTACGGTCAGAGTGTGAAAATGTTATGTGCAAAGCTAATGTGTTAGCAGTATTGTGGTGAAAAAGTAATCTGTTATCATTACTCTTTTTTTTTTTTTTTTGGGAAAAAAAATGCTACATAAGAGAACCAGTGTGGTATAGTGGGTATAGTGAGCATTAGACTACGATCCTGGAGACCAGGGTTCAGTTCCCCACTCCGCCACAGAAACCCACTGTGTGACTTTGGGCACATCATGCTCAGCTCCCAGAATACTCCATGACAGATCCCATATGTCAGAAATGACTTGAAGACACATAACAACAGCACAACAACAACATGTTACATTACTTGTAGGTAACATATTATTAAGCCACAGAAGAAGCTGGAGAAACATCTCAAGATGATCAAAAGGTGGTTGTTTTATTAATAAACATTTTTGGCCTGCATGTCTTCTCTGGGGACAATATAATATCATAAAAGACAATGCATAAATACATGATATCATATTAATAATAATAATTACATTAAAGCATAATTACAACAGTAAGTTGCCTGTGGCTTCTATACACCTATTTTGAATCAGTTCAGAAATCTATGGGTCAAGAACTCGCAAACAATTTATTGGGCAAATGAAAATCTAAGAGCAAAAGATGAAGGATTCTTTACATCTTTTAAGCAGATTACATTGAATATTTCCCATTTTCTGCTTCTTTTAACATTTTCTAAAATATTTTTTTTAAAAATCACTTAATGTTGCTTATTGCCATCAAGTCAATTTTGATTTTCATGACCTTATGAATGAAACACCTATTATCAACAGCTCTGTCATCAGTTTGCTGTTCAAGTGGTGTTAGCAACTGAACAGAAGACTGAGATGGGGCAATGTTTAGTCCTCGAGACAATTATGGGACTGCAACTTCCAGCAGACCAAGCCAGCATAGTCAATGGAAAGGAATACTGTGAATAATACTCCACCAACATGAGGAGGGCCACACACTTCCCACTTGATTTACATCCAAGGGTGAACTGGATGTGAATGTAAATGTCTGGATAGTCATATAGCCAAAATAATGTGTTCAGACCAGAACAGGCTTATATATCTCAGTTCCCCATTTGTTGTTAATGCTTTTCCCCAACACAGGCAAAACATCTGAAGACTTTTGAGAACACAGTTTCTGTAAGAGGAGGAAAAAATATCTCACAGATTTTGTACATTTCCTAATTTTTTTATGTTGCACTATAATCCAAATTTTCTTTCTTTCTTTCTTTCTTTCTTTCTTTCTTTCTTTCTTTCTTTCTTTCTTTCTTTCTGCACTGTTGGTTGTCACTTGACAAATATTATATTTCTTAACTAATATTTTGAATTTCTGGTGCAATTCAGATTTCCTGTGATATTTCCAAAATGCCTGTCTCTTCCAGGAATACCTCTCTGATCTTACTTCAGCAAAGAGGAGTGAGTAGTCAGTTTTGACATAACAGTTTTTTTATGTATGGACTCAAAGAATCAGAGCAAGAAATGAACTGTGAGCACAAAATTTTATGGGTTGGATCCAGATATTATCATAGTTAAAATAGCCCCAATGATTTAAACTGACCTAGCAAAGTATGACTAAATCTGGATCCAACCCATATTGGATTGGATATTTTATGCTAAGAGATTTATTTTTTACTCCTAGTTCAAGGGAAGCCTATTTGATATATGCAAACTCTCCTCAAACTTTGCGTCACAATATATCATTATTTAGTATCTTGACTTATCCTTTAATTTTCCTTCCTTAAATCTGAAACATTCCATTCTAGATTTCTGTGTTTGTAGTGTCCTTCTTAGGATGTCTAGTGTGAAGGCTACAACAATTTGCTAGAAAAGAAAGCACAGAGGAATCTGGTAGCATCTTTTAGACTAACTGATTTTATAAATACCACTCCATTTCTTCAGATGGACTGAAAAAGTATATATACATCTGAAGAAATAGATTGATAGCCACAAAAGTTCTAGCTAAAATAAATATGTTCATCTCAAGTGTGCTACTAGATTCCTCTCCTCTGTTTTCCTTTTTATGCAGTGTTAGATTAGTATGGCTATGTTTCTGAAAGCAATTTGCTGAGTTTTCTAAACCTCTGAGGAGTGAGGGCCAGTGTTTCTCTGGCATGTAACTTAAAAATGTTTTGCTCTACTTTATATATAAAACACAACAACAACAACAACAACAACCAAACAGAATCCTGTTTAATGGGATATCATTGTAATACTTGAGTGCTTTAGTTCTTGCAAATGGTTTGGAGACCTCTTTCTTAACTATCCATCCTTTGTGATATATAAATATTAAAGGTAATTTATATTAAAAACTGAAAAACCTAGATGATCAGGATTCAGCTGCTTAGACAGGGACGTGCAAGTTAGGTGTTCTTTTTTTTGCCCTCTAGGAAGGATCTTCCCTTAAAGAGAGCCATACAATTTTTAGTGTTATTTTAAATCTATCTGTGCATGTCAAGTATCTGTTCTGTTTAGACAGGAATTCAGTACACACAGCATGCTACCAGTTTCTGCTGAATGAATACTGTAGCAACCCTTTACTAATGGCATCTGCTGAAGCTTTAGAATCAATTTGACAGGATGCATATGTGTTAACATATAGTCAGTCTTCTAAATATAAGGAGTTTCCTTTGAGAAGAGTGAAAATGAGAACAGACCTATATTCTACACAGCAGTGAAGTATACAGCCCTCCCTCCACATTGGCAAGTTTGATCTTTGCAAATTTGATTATTTGCAAGGCACATGCTTGCCTCTCCACACCATTTTCCACCTCCCATTTCCTTCCATTCCTCACCCCACACTTGCAAGTCTTATATTTAAAATGAAAGGGTTTTTTCCTTTTGGATGAGCAAAGCACCCCCTTGCTGGCAGCATGTCCTCTCTGCATTGTGGCTGCACCTTCTGCCATGTCATGGCTGCTGATTGGTAATGTGCTGTCTTTGCTCCTACCCCTCCTTTCTTGAGATGGCTACTGGAAGTATCTAGAATGCCAGAAGTCCGCTCTACTCCATCTGAGGGGAAAGTACTGGTAAGCCCTTTACCTTGTCTTTTTTTCTCTCTCCCCTAGGAATATTGGGCCAGAGGCAAAGGAATGGGAGGGGCGATCTCCAAAGGGGAATGGGAGAGTGATCGTGGGGGAGGCAGTTATTTGCAATTTTTCCAGTTTTGCAAGGCTTCTGCTCCTGGAACCCTCTTGAATGTGGAAGAGGCACTGTATGTTATGTATTATATAATGTATAATATTGTATTGTAGTAAAAACAATTCATAATGCTCATCTATGATTATGCTTAATTTTCCCACTGTGATTTTACCAAGATGTTTTATCACTGAGGAAACTCATAGCTGCTGACCAAACTAGTGAAAGACAAAAGGCCTATTAGTAATGATCTTTCCTTATAGTATTCACTTGAAGACAAACGTTGCGTATTGTTTAGGTTTCTGCTTAAGCTGATAAATGAAGAAAGCCAAGGGGCAGAGGTAGTGCCCCACATGAACAATTCTGCTTCCTACAGTGATGCCTTGGGCATTCTTTGGCAGATTTTTAAAAATTATTGTTTCTCTCCTAATTTTTTCTTTTAAAATTATCAAAGGTGAGTCCATATAAAAGAATTTACTTACTGCAGAAAGGCCAAAAACTATTGGGGTTTGAGGCTTTAAAAAAGATAGTCCTAAGCTAGTTCTAAGTGCTCAAGACCTAGGCCATCTCTGCCCCGGACTGTTATAGTCTATTATTCTAGTTTCAACATCCTATAGAATCCTGGGGTTTGCAGTGATGTTATATTACATCCCATGGCAATGTATGTTACATCCCATTTCAATTATTATAGCACACTCAGTGCAAGTCTGCATTGGACAGATGTTCTGAAACTTCAGTGAGTATAAAATGCTGTGGCCAAACTGCAGAATGAACCAGTTGCAAGAAATTTCATTTCTTGTTAGAATACCGTCACTGGCTACCAACTCATTTCTATGAACAGTTCAAAGCACTGGTTCTGATTTGTATGACTTGGGTCCAAGCTATGTGAAAGACTGTGTTTCTCCCTATAACTAGGTTTTAAGATCTTCAGGAGTGGCTTTTTTCTGGACCCCATGCATGAATAGGACTCTATTGCTATCCTGATATGTATTTAGCCTTATGAAGTGGAATTAGAAATGCATGCAGCCAAACCTATGCAGGGTATTTCACTGGGATGTGATTCTTCCCAGTTTGCTGCAATCCTGTGTGCCAAATCCCATGTTCTCCTTATGAGTTTCTTAACTACCAAAAGCAGTTTCTCAGAGCCTGGGAGTTAATTGGGGAGGAAGTATTGGTGAACAAGGTATTTGAAGGATGAATAAACAGTGTACATGTTGGCTGAGAGGGGTGGGGATGGAAAGAAGAGGAGAAAGACACAAATCAGTGTCAAAACCTAATTGAGAAGGTTATGGGGAGAGTTCTGTGGTTAAGGACAACCGTGCCTTAGAGAGTTTTCAACAGCTGATTAAAAATAATAAAAAAGAGTAGTTTTGAAGGAGCCAATAATAAAATGAGTTCTTGGGGCCAACGGTAACAATCCTCATGCCTTTCTCTATAGATCCCATTATCTGTTTTGAAAACTAACAACAAAAGTAATGAATCAATTAATGGAATTGCACAAATTAGATGATTTCAATATCAGTAACAGCAATGAATTAATCTCCCAAATTCTAATGGACAGCATCAACAAATTAATGCCCATACCTAATGTTCCAGGCTTTACACTGTGATCTGACTTATGCGACATATTCTGTGGAGTCTTGATACATGGCAGATATTCTGAATTAAAGCAATTTATACAGAGCGTTAAATTAATCTGAATGTGACACTTGCATGAGAAATAAATAGGATTGCCATCAGATTAAAACAGTGAGAAATAGCTTCACCTCAATTTGTACTGGAAGTCCTCCAAGATTTCTTGCTCATTGTTTTGGTACTCTTTTAAGTTCTCTGCATTAAACACACACATACGCACAAACTTCAGTCCAGCTGATTTGTTTTGTTTTGTTTCTTTCCTTTATCTTTGAATAATAAATAAGACCTTATCAATATGTACATCATGGTGGATACTCTTCCTTTTGACCTCGGTCAATAAGGTTTGCTTACCTTAAAAATGTAGACAGTTATGAAATGTTGTTCCTTTCCAATTCTGATTCTATTCGTCTAGCCAGCCTTACAGCAGATCACCCAAAAGTCACTAAAGTGATCTTTCATGCTCCTTTTAGCTTCCCACCCGTTGCCATTGCTTCTAGTGTCTTAGCAAGGGATGCACTGAAATAATAGCAGACTTACTTATGCTTTAATTGCTCATATGACCAAAATGGCTGAGATATTATGACATGGACCTCAGCTCAGACAATCCTGAGCTAAAGAAACGATAACCCCCCTACTTCAAAATGGTGTGTTATTTCTTAGATTCCTTGTTATCATGGAATTTTTGTGAAAATAAATCTAAGAATGGACATAATATTCTACTTACATTAAACAGGTCTCTACCTCACTAGATTTCAAACTTTTGCATATTAAACATCTATGCTATCTATCTCAATTTTCAAAGAAGTAGCCGTGTTAGTCTCTTGTAGCATATAAACTAGGAAGGGAGGGAGAGAAAAAAAAATGTGGCAGCACCTTTAACATTAACTCATTTTTATTTTAGTATGAGTTCTCATGGATATAAACACATTTCTTCAGAGGTAATACACACGGATATTAAAACATCATACTATAAAGAATATTTGCACTGTTGTGGAAGTTGGATAGAATGTAACAGGATCCAAAAAGATGTAAATCATGTCCCTTGTCCTAAATTTTTGGTGGAATGCGTGAGATGATACATGTCTTTCAGACAGTTAATGTTGATGTGTGAAAGCAATAAATCTGCTTCCCTAGGTTCAAAACTCTGAGAAGACTTTTTCTGTTATGTATGTAATAGTGAGGGCTCTTGTATTAACATATGTATAGTGCCACGAAGTACAGAATGGTTTCTCCCTCCACCTCATCTATTCACTCACTCATCCTATTACATTCTACTCCACTCCTACAATTGTAATGTATACTTTTTAACCTGAAGCTTTAATGTCACTGTGTACTGCACCTGAAGAAGAGGGTTTATCTCCTGAAAGCTCATTCTAAAATATATGCCAGTTAGTCTTAAAGGTATTTAAGTCTTAAATGTGCTGTCATGTTCCTTTTCTTCTACCCCTCCCTTCCTTCTTTTTATGGTATCTCAGTGAGGTGTTGATTTTAACAAAGATGGAAGATGTTTTATATATTTCTTTTATTTGTTAAGGACAATTCAAGTCCTTTATGCCAGAGAAAAAACTGCATCCATTCTATTGTTGCTTTCATCTCAGCCTATGTGTAAGATTCTTCAAGAACTCAGGAAAAACACTAGAAAAAGTACAGTTTTGTTTTGTTTTGTTTATTTTTCTCTTCTTTTAGACTTGGTAGGTTAGGAGGATTTATAGTTCTATGTGTTACAGGCTATATGTGTTCTGAACAGAGAACAATAGAACTCAGTGGCAACACTTTTAGATTCCCCTCATCTCCCCACATTTATTTCTTAGAGGGAGAAATTGTGAGAGTGGGGAAACTGTCATCCGTTGCATTTTTTTTAACAGTTTCAAATATCCTTTCTGTTTCTAGCAGTAGCTGCCAATGAGAAAGACACTTGTCTGCTTGCTAGTACACCATGAAAAAATGCCATTTACCCACTATTGCCCAAGAATATCTTTTGATAATTAACACGGATAATATATACTGGTTCTGAATTAATATCTGTTCTTTTCTGTGCACTTGAGTTGGTATAGATTTGGGGATAGTATTATTATTATTATTATTATTATTATTATTATTATTATTATTATTACTATTACTATTATTATTATTATTATTATTATTATTATTATTATTATTATTATTATTACACTCTTGCCTTCCAGCTATGAATATAGGTGTATGAATATTCCTTGAAGAAGAAATACAGATTATGCAAAAGGGTGAACTGCAGTGTCAGTTTGGTGAGCCCCTTTCTGGTGCAAACAATACTCTTCCCTCCATCCATCCAGATCTGCAGAAGATAAACAGCATGCGGAGGTTTATGTCAACAATGCAAAAAAGAGCCAGCCTTAACAAGAAGTCCAATTAAAAACTTTGTTTAAAAAGCAATCAAGAATCTCAGGTTGGCGTTTCTGTCAATTCATACACCATTCAAATTGAGAAATCCCAATGCTTCACCTTCTAAGCCAAAATGAAATCCTTGAACAAGCATATGTTTACTTTCTGAATCAGGCTGCAGTGCAATTAATTGTTGCTTCAATTAACCCCTCTGCCCTGAAAAATGGAATTATGCTGCATATGCAATCAGTAGATTTGCTGCCATCATATTGTCAACCCTACCCCCAGCTTGATAATTGCAATGGTTTTGTTAGTCCTTTGGCGAATTGAGAATGGTTTCCTCTGAGCACAGGGTGGTAATTTTAGAAGCGTTGACCGAAATGTATTGTTTCCTGAGCCTAATTAACTGGATGCACGATATCAAGGAAGTCAGTTACAGAAACATGACTTTAGCAACGTATGGAGGTATGTCAGAATAAAAATGCATCAACTGTACATTCTGCACTGTCTTCCTATATGCAGCTTTATCTTTCTTTGCCCTATGCCAAAGAGTACTTTACTTCATTCCAGAAAAAGTCTTTTCACCTCCAGATCATTGCTTTCTGTCTCTCTGTATATGTGGAGACTGAGTTTTGAGAGGTAAAATGTTGAACCCCAGATCTTACAAATCCAATCTGTTCTTGAATCCAATCCAGGACCACGCTAATTGACTACACCCCTCTTATAACTCTCACTGTATCTAGGTTGCAAAACTTCAAAGCTTCAGACAAGTTAGTTTTGGGGGCTAAAACTCCCAGAATCCACTACACATCATGGCCACAGGTGATATGATGGGAAGGAATTCCCTCTGTAAAGGAAATTAGAGGCCAAAGTGGTTCTAAACTAGCCTTCCTGAGGAACCACTTTTCATGAGAAAGGATGGCATGAAGGAATCTTTGGAGGAGCTACCATGAGTCCTCCATCCCATATTCTCTTTAGTACTCCCATACATATCAACACGACTGTTGTCATGAAGTGGAAGTTCCATCTTTCCTCCTGGTATAACAAAGGTGATCATCAGTCACCATATACAATCATAGTTCTTAATGAAATGTGTAGCAATTTGCTGAACCATTGCTTCTTTCTTTCTTTCTTTCTTTCTTTCTTTCTTTCTTTCTTTCTTTCTTTCTTTCTTTCTTTCTCCTTTCCTAGGCAAGTTTGTCTGAATAGAGAGTCACTTGATCAATTGCTTAGTCACCTCCTGTTTAAGAAACTACTATAGTATTGAGCTATAAGTCAGAATCCTGTTGGTGACTTATACTTCCAGAAGTCTCACTTGTGTTAGCACAAGTCCTTTTTTGATCTATTTTTGGTGGTACCAGTGGGGAATGCTGCAAAAGCCAGCTTTACCAGGAGCTGCTTAGAAACCTGCAGGGTATTTTTCTTCTGGTGGAAATGGCCTGCCTTGCTGTTGTTCCAGTTACTGTGGCACTTTTTTCTCTCTCTACCATCATCCTGACATTACTCCTTCTTCCTTTCGCTCTGCCAGTGGGATAGTTATACCAGCAAACAGGTTCTTTGCCATATATAGCCATCTCTCTATATCTTCCTTTCCATATATTTCAACTTTTAAGGAGCTGTACTCTCCACTTGGTTTTTTTGTTGGGGGGGGGTCCTGAAATATGGCATCTAAGTGGTAACCTTTGAGCTAAATGTGTCTTCATAACATACTTCCTGAATACTAAATCATTTACATTCCTCTAAGCAGCTCTCAGGCTGCTCTTATGTCTTCATAGTTCTTTCTGTGATAGGCCATATGGAACAGCAAACAATGTCCAGAAATGAGTTGGCTTTCATTGTAACACTTCCTTAGTTGCAGATTTTTATGTTCTGAATTCCTGACAGGTATTGCTGAAGGGTTCCAATTTTTGTTAAGCCCTTGTGAAGGTAATAGCCATTAAATTCTGAAGTCAATACTGATATTGATTGGATGGGTTAGAGAACAACATTAGTTAGATATCTTCACCTGGGAAGCTGCATTGATGTGTTATCTTGTTGTTTTGCATGGGTGGCAATAGGATGGGAAATTCCATCAAGTTGTTTGTTACCTTCAGCAGGATTTGATAGCACTGGACTGGGACAGATGAAACCCCAAAAGCCATTTCCTCTGCAGTTTTACAAAAATGGGTGAAATTTATCATGCTTTGGAGCAAACTGTGGACAGCAAGGGGGCTTAGAGAGGCTAGGTGAAACAAGATGTGGAAAACATTAAGTATATGCTTGTAGGAGCCTGGGCATAGCTTTATTCATATATATTATAGATGCTGGCATTTGTTAAGGATATGATCAAAGAAAGAAATTTAGGCATTGATTTTGTGGCCTACAGTTATACTGATCAAGTTCAGGTTTCAATGGGCTTGATTACGAAAGGTCAATTGTTGATTTTTCAGTTGTCCATCCCCTGAGCCACTGTCTGGTAGATATGTCAGACTGGAAGAACACATGCCAGGGAACAGGGGGATGGTGTTACCACAAAGACTTCCATCCTCCAGAGCTGAAGATGATTCTCCTTCTTTCAACGTTCATTTATGTCTGGTGATTATCCTATTTCTAAAACAGCTAAGGAGTTGAACAACCATATTTTCAGTTCATGTATTTCACCTCAAACCTTCAGAGTATTTTTTATGTCCCCCTGAAAAGTAAAGGTTTTTGAATTTGTTGGTGATTTTCTAGACTGGTCAACAGTAAGAAAGTTAATTCAATATATTATGTACAGATAAATAATAACAAGGAGTCAGAATAATGTGTGAATACTTTACTATATACGTAAAACAGAATTCCTTTCTTTTACTGCCTACTTCAGTACAAAAAACAATGGTATTTTTATCTCAGCTGTTTAAAAACTCTAAAATAAAAGCTCACAAAATAAATGTAGCTTTATAAAGAATACATTCATTCAGTGAAATGGTCTCAAGAAAGCCTTTGTCTGGAGTTCCCATGTGTTCTCTGGAATACATTTGGCGTACAATATCAGATGAAACTGGACTATTCTAGAATGGTATAGTAATTAGACCTGTGCTCAGGGATGTGTATGTCTTTTGAATGCATACTTTAGCTATATTAACCAGTATTCTTGTATCTGAGTCTGGAACAAATATCCAAAAATATTTTTTTTAAACAATTGAAATTTTCTGGTAGGACAGTTCGTTTGGGGAACAAGAGATTTCAAAGCAAAACTTACATTCACATTTTAATAATAATTTCCGCACTACACTCACATCCTACGGAATCTTGGAGTTTGTAGTGCCGGGAGTGGCAGGCCCAGAATTATGAGTCCAAATCTCTCAGAGCAAGTTATTTCTGTGTGGTTCTAACTATTTCTTCTACAATATTTTACCATATATCAGAATTTCACTATTTGCTCTGCATTTTTTTTCTTTTGGTAATTACAGTTTCACTATAGGGTTGAAAGCAAACAGTTTTGTTTTTTAACTAAGTACTTGTATTTACCCTCTATGAATGTGCAGCTGTATTTTTTAAAAAACAAACACCCTACTCTGTAATAGCAGTAATAACCAGCATGAAATCCAAGAGATCAGGGTTCAAATTCTTGTTCAGCCATGGAAATCAACTGGGTGACCCTGGGCAAGTTCCACTCTCTCAGCCTCAGAGGAAGGCAACGGCAAACCCCTTCTGAACAAACCGTGCCAAGAAAACCCTGTGATAGCTTTGTCTTAGGTTTTTCATAACTCAGAAGCAACTTAAAGACACACAGCAACAACAACCAACAACAGCATAGTATCAGTACCTTATAAAATCAATATGTAATCTAAAATGATACCTCCAGAGTCTGTACTATTCAGAAACAAAAGGGCTTCTGTATAGATTTTGTGAATCTGATGCTGTGATCTTCGTAAAAAGAGAAGTTAGACAGATCACAGTTTCTAACTTATCCAGTTTAGTCTTAGTTTACTATTTTGCAATGGGTGTATGTGTTTTCAATATTGTTACCAGACACAGTTTTAGGTAGTGTACAAGTGAAATTTGTGATTGTATGAAGATAATAACAACAATCCTATTTGCATTAACATAGGACAAACACAGTACACACAGGGAAGTTGCCGTGGTGCATGCCTGAGGCACCCTTAATAATTAGGCACTGTGAGCCCAACAATACACATGTGCCTACTGTCCATATCAAAACTGAATTATGGTATAATTAATAAAATTATTGGTTCCTGAAAATAGTTTATTAGTAGTGGATTTACACAGTCCACTTTTTTAAAAAAAAACAGCACACAGACTCTCTTTACACTTTCCTTTTCTCTCTAATGATTTCTATATAATGGTCAGTTCTATGTTGGGTTTTCTTCCTTGTGTGAGCTGTGCATGGAAGTTTTACTGCTGGATATGAAAGGTTTCAATCCCAGTTTATTTAAAAAATTAACCATTTCCAGTTAGTCATGCAGTGATGCTACTCAAGATGAAAATATGATCCCAAGCCTCTTTTCTGGGGACGGGAGAGCAAAAGTAATTGCATGGTCCTTTGGATTATGGCCCAGAAATAAAGTGAAGAGTTTATGGCCCTCTGAACTTTGTTGGACAATGGCTAGAACCCCCAGAGGATACAGTTTTGCCAGTACACCTATACGGATGAACAGCAGCTATGGTTGCAGTGTGAGAGGAGGATGCTTGGTAGCTTCCCAGCTAATCTGGAGGCCATCCCAGGAAAATTCCAGTGGCTATTTCAGCTGTTGGGTTGGGTGGAATCGTCTTGTTTTCCTGTGGTTAAATGATGAAATGACTTGTGTAAGGGATATTGGATAACTTTTTATCCAAGTGTGTAAATTAGTGGGGGCAGGGGCCAATTTCTTCCCAGACTCCTCATAGGTTGCACCACCATCTCCCAGCAAGCCCAAACACATCCGTTTTCTGCTGAAGTTCCCCTAAAACTGGTGACAGAAGTTACTTCCTGCCATTCTGTGAGAAACTGCAGGGGGAAAAAGGATTTGGGGATAGCGTACAGTTCTAGGATACGTTTGGGGATGGATCGGGATATTTCCCCTTGTTTTCCCATGTTGGATTTCTGTCCTAATATTGCACTAGTCAGCCCTCCACATCTGTGGGTTTCACTTTTGCAGATTTGATTATTCACAGATTATTTGCTGTCACCTCTGCTGCCTCCCTATGCCATTTTTAATAGGGACTGCAAGTCTCATAAGACTGAGAAGCTTGTAAGTCCCTATTTAAAATGGTGTGAGGCAGCAGTAGAGATGTCAGTAAGCCCCACCAGCAACTCACTTCTGCCTTGTGAAGGAACCTTGATGCCTCAAAGGAATCCATGGTGGGTTGAATATGGTGAGCGTACTTTTTGTGTGTGTTAAATATGGTTTGGGAGGGCCTAGAGTTATTCATGGTTTTTCCACTTTCACAGGGGTCCTGTGCCCCTAACCCTAGTGAATGTGGAGGGATGACATTAAAAAAAAACTTGGGGGGGACTTTAGTGGAGTAGTAGAGGGGTTCCTGGCCTATAAAAGTGGGGTTCAGGGGCTGCATGTAGTCCACAGTCTGCACTACATCTACTCCCAGTCTAAGAGCACAGCTGTTTACACTGGTATAGTGCTCCAAGAAGACTCTGGCCTATTACTCACCCCAATCCCCCCCCCCAGTATTTTTGGTGGTTATGTATGATGGCAACTGTATTCCAATAAACATCTCATCACAGGCTCCTATTTCAGAGTTTATTGTCACATAAAGAGAAAAAAAGGTACAATGGTCTGACCTGTTACAGGCAGTCATAGAAGCGGGTTGGAAATGGGTTGTTGTATTGAACTTTAAATTACATACTGATAAAAACCAACAACTGTTAGAAAGAAAATGGTATGAGGACACATGGGACCTGCTTTGTTTTGATAATATGTTTTGTTTTATTTTTCAAGGCTATCACTGCAGAGCATGGCACAGATCTTGACAGTTCCCAGTTTTCTCTAGATGGCAGGAAATCTTGTTGGCCTTGTTGGTCTTGACTCATAAACAGCAAATAAACAGAAAAGAAATTGGCTCTTTTAGTATAGGCACATCAAGAACATGACAATCTTCAAGAATTCCCTTTTCATTAACTACAGACCTATTTTCCCAAGTCTCCTTTGACTCTCAGATAATTGTCCTCAGAAGGAAGGGAAACCCATTTGTGGCAAAGAGGAACATGATCTTGATTGTTACCCGTTAAAATGTTTCAGCAAGTAAACAGCAAGCTACTTAAATTACCTCTCAGTATTTCAATTGCCTAAGCAAAACAATTTTTTGCTGAAAAATGGAGCTCCCTGTCCTGATATATAAATTGCTGTGCCTCAAAGCACAATAGAAAATTCATTCTCCACTATCTCAAAGGCAATTCAGACAATGCAACAAAAATTTACCTTCCATAGGTTAAAGAGACACAATTGGCATTTTTGCGGAAATGAAACGTAAACGAGAATGCAGTCAGGTATACAAATCTTATTAAACCCCAAGAAAAATAAACACAGAGGTTTTTCTCTACCTTTGAATTGCTATTTTCTTTGATGTGCAGGAGCATTTTGCTGATGCTCTGTGCTTGCTATTGATATATAGTAGACGTATTGGCTACATACTGGAACAAAGTGCCAAAATGTGGTGATTACGGTGCTTGTACTATAAGCACAAGCAGCAAGAAGTGCAATATAACATAAATTAAATGTGTATCACAATTTCTATGCCCTGGGGAAATGCTGAGCAAAGTTATCCAGTGATTACACTTCCATCAGCATATCATTAACAACTCCAGATGGCAGTGCTTTAACTGCAAAGATTGCCAGGTGTAATGAGGGGTCTAAAAATAACTAAATAGCAAAGTATGACCCAGTGGCAAGCTGAACTGGAAAAGTAGTTGCTTAGTAGCAGTTAACACTTGGATAATTTTTGGAAACATATGGGAAAAACAATAATAAAAAATGTAATGTCTCAGTTACAAGCAACTATTTTAGTGGAACTGGTTTAATCAGTTTCCCCCTCCTCAAAAAAATCCTATATAAAATCCCTTCTATTTTCTCAGTAGATTACAGATCTTTCTTCTTCCAAATACATTATATATGCTATCTTTCTTTTCCCTACAAATAATAGTGCTTTGGAAGCACATGCTATGCCTGCTTAAGAAATAGTAATAATGACAATTGACATAGTCAACAAATAAATAGAAACAGAAATCCTGCTAAATCTCTCCAGCAGTTGATTGGTAATGTTAGTAGATTCGATAGATTCAGACTCAAGTCGGACTTAAGTTGCTTCAGTGACTCGACTCAGACTCAACTTGGCAATGAATGATGCAGTGGCTCGGCTCAACTCAAGATTTGTATATTTTTAATGACTGACTTGATGCCCTTCATTCAGTAACATAACACATTTAACCAGAAACGTTACAACTTTGAACAACGCCTCCATCTCTTTTTGCCCACTAGTCACATGACAATCTCTCTCAAGCCCAAAGAATGGGTGCATTTCTCAGAGGGAAACAGCAAACAGGTTAGGCAATGGGTTTGAGGCAGGCTTGAGGTCTGCTCAGCAGCCTTTCCCCGCTGAATATCAGAGGAGTCTTCTAAAACTTTTCCTAAGAGCAGAAGACAAGACTCATCCCCAGGGTGCAGGGTTCATTTCTCAGAGGGGAACAGCAAATGTGTTAGGCAATGGACTTGAGGAGGAAGGATCCTTCCTTCTAAATCTCTTGAATCTTCAGTAATGGGGAGTAAGATAGGACCTTATTCC
The DNA here is from genome assembly GCA_948474755.1 of Ctenosaura bakeri. NCBI lineage: Eukaryota > Metazoa > Chordata > Lepidosauria > Squamata > Iguanidae > Ctenosaura > Ctenosaura bakeri. Next base: position 43,426 of record CAOLHI010003001.1, read on the forward strand.
ACACTTCTAAAGCTCCAGATGGCAAAATGTGGAGAGCCAACTCTGTTTAAATTGTTAAAACTGAATTTATTTCTCTCTATCCAATAATTCTGGAATTTTGGTTGGGGTATAAAGTTGGCTCCCAGATTTTAGACTTGACTTGAATGGATCTTCAAGGACTTGAGACTTGTCTTGAGACTTGAAGGTAGAGACCTGAGACTTGACTTGAGACTTGGGAGACTTGAGTTGAGACTTGGAATAAAAGACTTAAATACCTCACTGGTTAATAGTAGTAGTTTCAGCAATCCTCCTCCTCCTCCTCCTCCTCCTCCTCTCTTTCTTTCAATGACAATAGATTGCATGAGGGAGCACTGAATGGAACATAAACAACAGTGAATTTTCAGTTGGGTCCTCACTGACAATTTGCCAGGAACAGTCCCTGTCAATCCGTTGTCATCCCACTTTTCCATCTGCATTTAAAACGTCCCAGTTTTATTCTCTTCCTCCTACTTTCCCCCATTTTCTTCAGCTTACTTCAGTTGCTGCAAACTGAGTTCAAAATGCAAAAATAATTAACATTCAATTCAACAGCAGGGAGAAGAGAGGAATGGTTGGAATCTTGCCTTTCTCAGTGGGATCAGGCTAAAGCAAACTGCCTCTCCTCAAATGCCTTGATTTTTATCTGTGAAATGTTTGGGGGTAGGCTGCCAGCTTTGATGGTGATGAGGGGACAGTATAACTATATGGCAAGGAATTGATCCTGTCCACTCTGCATTGCCTTGCATTTTTGGACCCACAAAAGTGTTGACCAAAATTCCCTAAAGCAGAGAGAATAACACTGCTTGTAAGTTGGCTCCCTTGCACCATCTTGGCATGGCACCCTGTGACACAGAGATTTGCCAGTAGCAAAAGGTTGAAAACAAATCCGCTTCACAGAAGTTTCTAGTAGTATGATATAAGAAATATTTATTAATTAATTATAAGTCGCTAAATATACTTGCCAGCCTTTTCCCCCAGAGAGAAAAAAGGGATAAAATAACACACATGAACCAAGTATTAATTCTGGCATTTGGTACATGTTTCTAGTTGCTATCTCTTCCTTTATTTTCTTGAAGCGTGCTGTTTTGAAAAGACAGACTTATGTATCCTGTGTACTTCTAATGCTCTTGATTTGTTTCCACCAGTAATCTTCAACCCACACCAGTGTAAAAAGGGTGTCTTGGTTAAGAAATATGTGTTTTATGGGTTTTTGCTTTAAATTAATGTTTTAAAGGTAATGTTTCAATTGGATTGATGATTTAATAAAACTTTTATGCCACAAAGTTTTATCTCTTTTCTTTTAACTTACATTGTAACCCACTCTGAGTCCACTTTGGGAAAAAGGCAGGAGATAAATGCAATCCAATCCAATCCAATAAATTGAGCAAACAAGTGGGCAGGGAAAGCCATTGACGACCAGGGAGACAACCTCAGGGATAAGGCAGAACACATGGTGCTGCAAATTCTGGACGGTTTTGATATTTGCCATCTGAGTTGGGCAAAGTCAACCCTGTCATTAGCCAGAGTAGGAAGCAGAATGTAGATGGCAGCAGAAAAATTAGCTTCATTGTTCCTAGAAAGCAAATTTTTTTAGGCTGACCTCAGGCTAGAAAGCAAACAGTGACTTTCTGTTCTCTTCCTAGAGTATATACGGGTAAGAACCGAATTTATTCAGGGGATCCTTCAACGCTGACTGGTTCAGGTATTTGTTGCTCTAGTTTTTAGCCTTTTTTAAAAAAATCTCAACAACAGTTCTATTGTCCCAAACCATTTTCTGGAAAATTCTTGGCACCAGTTGCAACATTTTCCTCCTACCTACAAGTGAGTTTCCTTTTAATTCTCTGCCATATTGATACAAAACAAACAACCATACTTCCTCTTTATCTTTTTTTTTAGTTATAGCCCAGTGAAATAGCAATTTTCCCCTATATCACTATAATTTAAACATTATTTTTCAATAAATATTGAGAGAGAAAACTCACCCTCCAAAACATAGGATCCTCCTCAGCAAACCACACCCCAAACCTTTTGGAGAAGCCCTAGTGCAGATCTAAGAAATAGCTACACACAGCCCCCAAAAAAGAATAGAACAAGTGGAAGCAAAGATGATGCATGTATTGCAGCAAAACCTGGCAAAATCCAGGAAGGTATAATGTGAGAACTCACACATCTTTAGACCAATTTGGAAGAACCCCATCATGAAGAAGGGTAGCACTTTGCATCAGTTTCCTCCCTGTTCCTAACGAACAGATAGTTTGGGCACTGAATCCTTGCCCGAAAATTTGCATAATACTGTGAATTTTTTTCCCCTTCTGGTTCTTCATCTTTCTTCTATTCATTGTCCATCTTGATGAACCCTTCGTTTACTGTTTGATTTGCCACTGATAGGGAGAATAGGACCAAAACCAAATCTGTGTCCTTGTGTTTATGCAGCCATATTAGGCCAAATTATTTTCCTGTTGTTTTTCTCAGGTGGCTGCTGGAGTCATTAATTTGCATGTGCGTCTGTGCATGGAGACAGAGAGAGCTTTTGTTAAACACAGTGTGGCAGCTGTTTTGCTTATGCAGGATTTCTCAAAAAGACAATATGGTTCAATGTGGATTTACGTCCTGGTTCTAAGAGAATGTATTGCAGACATCTCTGCAATCTCTCAGCTTCTGCAATCTGTCAGCAACCTCTGAAGCCACCTCTGCAATCTTCACCCCCTCTGCCAGATTCCTGACTTTAACTGCAGCCACTCTTTCCAGAGGCTATGGTACTATGTATCTTTATAAGAAAAACACAGCTCTACTACACATAAAAACTTAAGAAATCCAGGCATGGGCTACAATATTTTCCCCAGTTTTCCTTTTTACTACAATAGTTTCTCCAGTCTCCTTTCTCTAGCTAAGAGGAAGACACAATTCCACCCCCTCCCCATCAGCACAACATGGATGATCCACAGCTCTCTTACACTCACACATCCATACATACTCTGACTTTTTCTGCTATGTCCTGCCTCAGGCTGTGATTCTATGTGTCTGTACGTGAGGGAAGCCTACTTGGTGGGACTTGCCTCCAAGTAAAGGCACTGAGGTTTCCTGTGTCTAACCCATGATCTTCAATTTTCATACACATATTCTCTCATTCCCTTGACCATAGTAATAGCTGCTGAGAGGGAAAGATCTTTATGAAAATAGGAAAGTAGGGATGGAAAGAATATTTGAAAATATTCAAAAAAGTCTTCAAGGAACCCTGATGAGAAGAATCCTAGACTGATAAGAATCGTTGCAGTTCAGGACTAATTCTTCACAAAATTTGCATGCTTTTTATTTTGTACACAAAACATCATTTTCTGCTTAGGAAATAGCATTTTCTATGGAAAATAATATTTCAATGCAGAAATATTAATTCCTGCACAGGAAATGATGTTCTCTGTGCAGAATATGCTATTTTCTATGCAAATCAAGCCTGTGCAAATTTTACACAGAACAAATCTTGAATTACAGCTTTTTTTTTTTCTGTGCAGAAAACACCACATTTTTCTGTGCTGTTTTCTGTGCAGGACAACTATGTATGAATTTTGTGCAGAGGAAGTCCAGAATTGCAAATAGCCTTTTAAAACAGCGTGGTTTGTGAAGAGTTTCTCACAGCAGGAAGCAAATTACTGAAATTGCTCATTGCTACCTTCAAGAAGAAACTTAATGTAAGAATTGCTTCCATACATGAAAACAGAAGATTCAAAGAAAGGAAGGGGAAGAGATGATGAAAGAGGGAGACAGAGAAGAGAAAGAGTAAACAGAACAGGAAAGAAAGTAAGTCCAGGACCAAGGCAAAAACTTTAAAAGAGGAAAGAGAACAGGACAAGGAAAGGACAGAGGTAGTAAAAGAAAGAAAAACGCAGATGAAAAAAGGGGGGAAAAGTCTAAATCAGTGGAAGGGAGTTATTTTTTTTTAAAAAAACCTACTGTACTTTTTCTTCCATGCTTCTTGTTGTTTTCTGTCAACTTCCTCCCATTTGGGTCTGGGTTTTGAATCTTTGCCCAAATATTTGGATGTTTCATAATAATGGCATGGATTTTCCCCTTTCTGGTTCTTTTTCTTCTGTCCTATTGTCCATTCTGACAATTCTTTTGTTTATTGTGGCTTTCCTTATATGTACTTTGAAGCTGAACACAAAAATTTGTGTACTGCTTCCTGACTCAGAGGCTGGTTGACTCTTCCAAACTGGCTGAAGGTTGGCACTTTTCCTAACTACTCAGTTAAGAATTTTTAAAAGCTGCATTTTTCCCTATATAGGATTACAACAGCATCAGAAATGGCATAATGCCCTGCCTAAGTCAATATAAACAGAAGGATCCAGGATGGAGAGTGGTGTTTTTTGTTGTTGTTTGTTTTGATTTGATTTGATAACCAGCTATGGAATAATGAGGCCAAGCACAGAAGACTGGGTTAAGTAAGGGCCACTTTATTTCACCTAACCTATTTAAGTTGTGTTGGATTGGAAATGAACCAATACAGGGAAGCAACTTGATGTGGGTCCAGCTGAGACCAAGGCCATTTCTGCATGACACTGTTATAGCGCTATTATTCCACTTTCAACATCCTGTGGAATTCAGGGGTTTGTATTTACCAAGGCCAAAGAGCTTTCTGGATCAGAATTCTAAAGGCCCCTCCCTAAACTGCAGACCTTAGGATTCCATAGGATGTTGAAAGTGGAATAATAGCTCTATGACAGTGTAGTGTGGAAATGGCCCAAGTGCCAACCCGTTGACAACTCCTCACCCTTCCCTTGGGTTGCTTTCTGGGTGACTAAAATTGGAAGGTAGCCCAGAGCACTTGCACCAAGCCCCTGAACTCCCCGGATCCCAGGGTAACCTCAAAGGTGGCTTCCTTCCCCAACCCACCAGAACCAGGAATCTATAAGGGGAGAGCTATCTGGCTAAGAATTTTAAATCCCCTTCCCTAAACTGTTATCCCATGATTTCATATGAAGTAGCCATGACAGTTAAGTTGGTAACATGGTGCTATAATTGTACAGTGTGAAATGGCCTTTGAAGTAAAGACAGGACCGCTTCAAGAATCATAGAATCATAGAATCATAGAAATCTAGAGCTGGAAGAGACCCCAGGGGCCATCCAGTCCAACCCCCTGCCATGCAGGAACACCCTCAAATCAATCCCGACAGATGGCCATCAAGCCTCTGCTTAAAAACCTCCAAGGAAGGAGCCTCCACTACACTCCGAGGCAGCAGATTCCACTGCCGGACAGCCCTGACTGTCAGGAAGTTCTTCCTGAGGTTCAGGTGGAATCTCCTTTCCTGCAGCTTGAATCCATTGCTCATTGTCCTGGTCTCTGGAGCAGCAGAAAACAAGTCCCCTCCTTCCTCTACGTGGCATCCCTTCAAATATTTAAACATGGCTATCATGTCCCCTCTTAACCTCCTCTTCTGCAGACTAAACATACCCAGCTCTCTAAGTCTATCCTCATAGGGCATGGCTTCCAGGCCTCTCACCATTTTGGTCACCCTCCTCTGGACTTGCTCCAGCTTGTCAATATCCTTCTTGAATTGGGGTGCCCAGAACTGGACACAGTATTCAAGATGGGGTCTAACCAAAGCAGAGTAGAGTGGTACCAGTACCTCCCTCGATCTAGACACCATACTCCTATTGATGCAGCCAAGAATTGCATTGGCTTTCTTGGCTGCCGCATCACACTGCTGACTCATGTTCAGCTTGTTGTCTATGAAGACTCCTAGATCCCTTTCACACGTACTGCTATCCAGCCACGTGTCCCCCATCCTATATTTCTGTATTCCATTATTTCTGCCTAAGTGTAGGACCTTACATTTCTCTCTGTTGAATTTCATTTTGTTCGCCCTGGCCCAGCTCTCCAATCTATCCAGGTCATTTTGAATTTTGATCCTGTCCTCTGGCGTATTAGCAACCCCTCCCAATTTGGTGTCATCTGCAAATTTGATGAGCATGCCCTCTATTCCTTCATCCAAGTCATTGATAAAAATATTGAACAGCACTGGACCTAGGACAGAACCCTGTGGCACCCCGCTAGTCACTTCTCTCCAGGACGAAAAGCAGCCATTCGTGATCACCCTTTGGGTTCGGTCGGTCAACCAATTACAAATCCAACTAACAGTAGCCCTGTCCAGCCCACATTTTACTAGCTTCGTTGCAAGAATGTCATGGGGAACTTTGTCAAAGGCCTTACTGAAATCGAGATATGCTACATCCACAGCACTCCCTTCATCTATCAAGCTAGTAACTCTATCATAAAAAGAGATAAGATTAGTCTGGCATGACTTATTTTTGAGAAATCCATGTTGACTTCTCGTGATTACCGCGTTGCTTTCTAAATGATTAGAAACTGACTGTTTAATGATCTGCTCCAGGATCTTTCCGGGTACTGACGTCAGGCTGACTGGGCGATAATTATTTGGGTCCTCTTTTTTTCCCTTCTTGAAGATGGGGATAACATTTGCTCTCCTCCAATCTGCTGGAACTTCTCCTGTCCTCCAAGATTTCTCAAAAATTATAGCAAGCGGTTCCGAAATGATCTCTGCCAGCTCTTTTAATATCCTAGGATGCAATTCATCTGGCCCGAGACTTGAATTCATCCAATGCGGCCAGGTATTCCTGTACCACCTCTCTACTTATTATGTGCCTCATTTCCTCTGCTTCTTCCCCTGCTCCCCAACTGCCAGGTTGAGTGCTTGTATCCTTCTGGGAAAATACGGAGGCAAAGAAGGTGTTAAGTAGCTCTGCCTTTTCTCTCCCCCCTGTGAGTAATTCGACATCTTCTCTGCGTAGCGACCCTACTGTCTCCTTCTTTTTCCTTTTGCTGCGGACATATTTTAAAAAACCCTTTTTATTGTTTTTAATGTCTCTGGCCAGCCTAAGCTCGTTCTGTGCTTTAGCCTTTCTGACTTCCTCCCTACATCTCCTAGCTACTTGCTTAAATTCTTCTTTGGTGGTTTCCCCCTTCTTCCATTTCCTATACATGTTTCTCTTAATTCTTAGCTCAGCTGAGAGTTCTTTAGTCAACCATTCTGGTTTCTTCAGATGCCTTCCATTTTTCCTCCTTAATGGCACTGTTTTAGACTGTGCCTTCAGTATCTCCTTTTTAAGGAACTCCCAGGCCTCCTGAACTCCTTTCCCTTTCACTATTCCTGACTACGGAATTCCAGCCAGCAGCTCCCTAAGTTTACAGAAGTCCGCTTTTTTAAAATCTAAGATGAGTGCCTGGCTACCCTTATCTTCTCCTTCCCACTGAATGCTAAATTCCAACAGGGCATGGTCACTCCCCCCTAAAGATCCAACCACTTCTACCTCATTCACAAGGTCATCCCTGTTGGTCAAGACCAGATCTAGAATATTTGATCCCCTTGTGGCCTCTTCCACCTTCTGGACCATGAAGTTGTCTGCAAGACAAGCAAGAAACTTGCTGGACCTTGCTGTCTTGGCAGAGTTTGACTGCCAGCATATATCCGGGTAATTGAAATCTCCTATTATTACTGTATCCCTCCTCTTTGAATGTGCAGTCATTTGGTTGAGGAAGGCGTCATCCAAGTCCTCAGCCTGGGTTGGAGGTCTGTAGTAAACCCCCACCAGGATATCCCTATTGTTTCTCGCTGCCTTAATTCTTACCCAAATGCTCTCTACCTGACTTTCTGGGTTTAAGTCCTGGATCTCTTCACAGGTGAAAACATCCTTGACATACAAGGCTACTCCTCCTCCTTTCTTGTTCGGTCTATTTTTACAAAATAGGCTATACCCCTCTATTCCTGTATTCCAATCATGAGTCTCATCCCACCAGGTCTCAGTGATGCCTATCAAATCGTATTTATTTTCTTGTACTAGGAGTACAAGTTCATCCTGCTTGTTTCCCATACTCCTTGCATTAGTGTAGAGACACTTAAGTCTCTGGGCCCTTCCTGCAAGTCCTGTACTATTGATTCTACTCCTCCCCCCATTGGCCACTTGTACTACTTGTCCAGTATCCTTTGGGCCTTTTACCCCTGTGTTCTCTGAGTCCTTGCCCTGAATAATATTGTCTCCCTCCCCAGTGGAACTTAGTTTAAAGACCTCTTAATCTTCCTTGCAAGACTGTTAGCAAAAACATTCCTGCCAAGTTTTGTGAGGTGCAGCCCATCCCTCACCAGAAGCCCATGTTCATGGAAATTCAGGCCATGTTCCAAAAACCCAAACCGTTGTTGGCGGCACCATGTGCGGAGCCAGTTGTTGACCTCTACTATTGCCCTCTCCCTACGTGTGCCGTATCCTTGAACAGGGAGGAGAGACGAAATGACCACCTGCACACCAAGGTCCTTAAGCTTTGTCCCCATACGCTCGTAATCCTTTGCAATGTGGTTTAAGCTGCTCCTCGCAGTGTCATTGGTTCCGACATGAACCAAAATGAGGGGCTTATAGTCAGTGGGTTTGACTAGCCTGGTTAGCCTCTCCGTTATGTGGTTGATCCTGGCCCCAGGAAGACAACAGACCTCTCGATTGAGCTTGTCCGTTTTGCAGATTGCTGTTTCAGTTCCTCTTAGCAAAGAGTCCCCAACAACCAGAACTCGCCTCTTCTGAGGCTTCCCCTGGGCTCCTCGATAAGCGTGTTTTACTAGGACTGCCTGAGCATTCTGTTGAGGCTGGGAGCGTTGATCTAGTTCCTGTTGCCGAAGTTGGATTCTTTCTTGTTGGCATACTGTTCCCTCTGCGTAGTGCTCCTCTTTGTCTGTAAGTTCAAGTACATCAAAGCGATTGTGTAGGTTAAGAGTCTCTGTTACCTTTTTGGTCCTTTTACTCGTCCGTGTGACATTCGCCCAAGCCTCCGTTTCCTGGCGCTGTGTACTGGCTTCCTGATCTGGCAGCTCCTCCGTGTATTTGGAATTCTGGTAGGTCTTCTCTACCCTATCCAAAAACTCCTCCCCTTCCCTGATAAGGTGCAGATCCGAAACTCGTGCCTCCAGCTGGCGAACCTTCTCCTCCAAGAAGGTGACCAGCTTGCACTTGGTGCAGGTGTATCCAAGAACCTCTTGTGGCAAGAAAAGGAACATGCCACAAGTGTTACAGGTGACTACAGCAGCTCCCTCTCCTTCCATCCTTAAAACTACAGAGAGTAGTACAGGTGAAGCTCGAGAAAGTAAAGGAGTTCAAGTGCGCGCGCCAAAGGCGCGCGCCATTGGTAGCTCCTAATAAAGCTCCTCCCCGCTAGCTGCCTCCTCCCCCTTGTTAGTCAGACCGTGTGATCAGGCAGAGCCCACGGCTAGGACAATAGCCAGCAAACAATAGCAAGCAAATAACAAGCAAGGCCCCACAAGCACAGCAAAAACAAGCACAGCAAAAACAAGCACAGCAAAAAACAAGCCTGTAAAACACACCTGGTCTAGGATATCTTCACAGGCCCAGCTCTCCTCTGCTCTTTCCTCTGTCCAGAAGAGCAGTGAAAAGCAGAAATGTATTTTGGCTTAGGTGTGGTCTAAGGGCAGTTCTCATTCAGGAGCCAGATGGACAGAGTGGTGGGTAGTCCCTCAAGAGAATAACATAAGATACTGACAGTTACATATTTTCACATCTAGAAACATAACAAGGACAAAGACTCTACGAACCTGGCAGGGCTTTAAGATCTGCAGGGGAAAGCTTTCTCTCATTCATGCTACCATGCCAGTCTTGCCTGGTGAGGACAAAGGAAAGAGCCTTCCCAGTGACTCTCTCCCACCCTCTGGAACTCCCTTCCTCAGGAAGCTAGGCTAACCCCCTCCTCACTCTCCTTTCACTGGCAGCCAAAACCATTCTTATTTAAGCAGACTTTTTGATATGTAAACAGGTGGGCTTTTAATTTATCAAGCTTTTTTTTTTTTAAATGTAGGTTTTTATAATTTTATATGTCTTTTATTGTTTTTAATTGTTTTAAATGCTTTTTAAGATTTTTAACTTTTTGGAAGCCAGCTTGGTTTGCACTCTAGGAAAGAGGAAGCGTATAAATATAATCAAATAAAAAAATAAAGACTCTTCATTGAAGGCTCTTTCTTCAGTCTTACAACCTGATATGATTTGGTATGAGCCTGCTGTGCACCACGTATCTTATATTATTACCTTCAAGTTCGATGCTTTCTTTAAAAAACTCTATTGGCTCATTACAATAGCGATTTTCCATCCCCTACTAAGATGTAGAACAATTTATGAGATTGTCAAGTTCCCATTTGGTGTAGCAAATCGTTTTCATTTCTTATTATGGGCAAGCATTTTAAAGAGACTTACTTCACTGTTCTCTCACCTCAATATTAATTCATTTTATGCAGTGTGAGGGAAAACACTGGAACAATTTCCCAGCAAAATGCACTGATATTCCTATAGTTACTAGACCACTGTAGCTAGTCACCATAGTGATTGCTTATTTTAAAAAAATTAAAAGGAAAGAGAGTGTATATTGTCTTTGGTTAGGAACATGTTGATAGGAATTATTTTCCCCAGAAGATATTCCCCAAATTTAGTAATATTTAGGTCAGCTCTGCAAGAATTTTCTGTCTTTTCAGTGGTATTTCAGTTGTTTAATAGATCAGGTACTTTTGGAAGTTTATATACATAATCCTTTGACAAGCAAAGCAAGAACAGGTATAATTGGTTATTGATTTGAAGCATTGGTGCCTTTGAAAACTCATGCATAAAAATCAGTTATTGGAGCCAAGAGAAGTCACAATATTCAATATATAAAAATGGTATTTCACAAAACTCCAAAGAACATTTTGCCTCCTGAAACAGGTCAAGCTTTCAAGAGAAATTTAACACTTCAAGTTCATTTTAGAATCAGCAAAGGCACAATTTTGACACAGCCTGATCCAAGATTGGTGAAATGGGTGGTTTTATACTGCCTCAGATGGAAACAAGTTGCTGAACAGCAGTTTTCATTCAATCTAATGCTCTCTGTATGGTTTGAACTACAACTTCCATCATCCCCAGTGATCACAGCTCAAGAAGGCTGCTCTACACCGTCTCCTGTTTGTTCTTTGTTGACTCTGCATTACTGATAGTTATTTGTGGTGCTTATGGAGTCCCCCCCTCTATTGTTTCCTGTCATGTGAGGAAGGAGAAGAAAACAGTGTCTCTTTTGTGGGTAGTCAGGAAGAGAAATTATCACTATCAACATTACACTTGTACCCATGACAGTGTATCCACACTGCACAGTTATAGAAGTTTGATACCACTTTAACTGCCATGACTATCCTGTGGAATATTGAGATTTGTAGTCTCTTGCGGTACTCAGAATTCTCCAGTGGACTCTTCTGAGTGATAGCATTACAGATCTCTGACAGAGAAATGTAAGTACTCATGATACTATGAACCCCAGGATTCAATAGGACAGAGACAATGCAGTTAAAGTAGTATCAAAGTACTGTAAATATGTTACATGTGGATGTTATTTGTACAGCCAGTGACTATTCCCATTCAATATTCCAGGGTTGTATTTCCTCACACAAATCTGGGTATCATAGAATGTTAGAGTCAGAAGGGGTCACAAGGGCCATTTAGTGTAACCTGTGCCATGCAAGAAGATGCAGCTACAGCTCTCCTGAAAGATGCCCATCTGACGGCTGTTTAAAACTGATTTTAAATTTTTGGAATTTTAACAATTAATCCATTAGGAGTTTAGGAAAATGAAATAAATTACCAGGGAGCAGCTATATAGGGGCTAAAACAATGTGAAAATGCCCCTCCCATATATATTTCAAGTAAGAAGACCTATGGTTCACATTTGAGAATTTTGGAGGGAAGATGTCTCCGCTCCATTCTGATAGTAGCACTCTTGTTACATGAAAAGGGAAAATAGAAAGAGGGGAGAAAAATTTCTCCGTTCACCTCACTCTGGTTCTTGTTGCACTCACTTATTTTAAGGACTTTTCTGCCAGGCCAGTTTGCTTTTAGTACTAGAAACAGAGTAGGAAAAAACTGCTCAAACACTTGTGGCTGATGGCTTCTATATGAATGGGTAAATCCATTCTGGGTTTTAGGGCCTTTCCACACTACACTATTATAGTGCTATTATCCCAGTTTCAACATCCTGTGGAATCCTGGGGTTTGCAGCTTAGGGAAGGACATTTAGAATTCTCAGCCAGAGAGCTCTTTGGCCTCCGTAAACGACAAACCCTAGAATTCCACAGGATGTTGAAAGTGGAATAAGAGCACTATAACAGTGCAGTGCAGAAAGCCCTTTAGTCTGAATTTTTAAAGAGTTATCCAAGATGCTGAAACATATCCCCAAAATAAGTTCGTAACCTTGGATAGCTATTAAAATTTGTGCTATGACTCAAATCCACTGTTGCAAAAGTCATCAACTACCCCTATCCTTGAAGCAATAGAAACTATGAAGAAGGGAGAGGTGGTGGTGGAAAGGCAGACTGTTTCCCCCTTGATATTTTCATGTGAATGGAACAGACACAGTTCAGTTGCTCCATCAAGTATTGTTCCAGTTTACTCTTAGACTCTTGCCAATAACACAGAAGCTGGAGGTTATGAATACATACTCCATACACCTTACAACTTAAATGTCTGCATTGCATTACTATGGAACTGATTTCTTATTATAGTGATCTGGCTTCTGGGGGCTTGGTTTACCTTTGGTGACTTTTGGTTTTTCAGATTACAAAATATTCTGCTTTCATTCATTTATTTTATACCTCACTTTTCCTCCAGTGATAGTGCTCAAGGTGGCTGGCAATAATAAAATAGAGCTTAAAACATATAAACAAATTAGGACCACAGGAAGAAAAAGAAGCAAACAATCACCAGTAGGTTCAAAGCCATTTCACCCATTGAATGAATTTGCATACAAAGGCCTGTCTGAACAAAAGCATAAGAGGGAGGCAACCTGCCTTCCTTGGCAAGGAGTTCCAAATCCTGAGAGCATCCATTGAGAAGTCCATGTTCCTTACTGGTGGTAACTATGGAGTTATGCCCTGTGGTTAAATCTGACTGGCCTAGTCTTGCTTTGCAGGACAGCCCAAAATTGAGACAAATGCTCAGTTATTCTCAACAGCCTCTGAGATATGAAAAAAAAAACCATATCTATTTGTGAACATTTCTTGTAGTTGTGATTCATTTTTTGCCTAATTAATTGAATTTATTTTATTATTTGTTCATTCATTCATTCGTTCATTCATTCATTCAAATATCCCACCTGTCCTTCCCAAACTGGGAATCAAAGTGGATTGTAAATTCAAAACATAAAACATATAAAAGATTATTGTTAACATCTAATGAAACTATCTTGAACATTACAAACCATTTAAAACATTCATTAAAGAATAGAAAAGATAAAAGGTGGTTAAAAGTAGTATAGCACGCTGTTACAAAATCTTTCTTAAAAGCAGCAAATTCCAGAAAGTTTGTTGGACTAAAAATAACAGCTTCTTGCTAATGGAAGGGTGAAAAGGAGACCAAGCTAGCGTCACCAAGAAGGGAGTTCCAGAACATAGGACAGCAAGTGAGAAGGCTTCTCTCACATCCCCAGCAGATACACTCTGAGCTATCCCAAAGCTCTCAGAGCTGAGGAAGGACAGTATAGACCCTTATAGATCATAACCAGAACTTTGAATTGTGCTTAGATACAAACCAATGGAACAGTTCTGAAAAGGAGCTGCTCTAACAAGTGCCAGTCAACAGTCTGGCTGCAGGCCTTTGGGCCAATTAATGTTTCTAGGGGATTTTCAAAGGCAGCCCCATGTAGAGCATGTCACAGTGATCCACGTAGGATGTAACTAAGGCATGAGTACACCAGGGCCAAATGAGATATCTCCAGGAATAGATGCAGTTGGCTCATGAGTTTTAACTGTGCAAGTTCACTCTTGACCAACAGAGAAGTCTGTGTATACAGAAGTAATATGAAACTGTGAACCTGTGTCTCCAAGGTGTCTCACAGGCTGAATTTCTTTTCCCGATCTGCCTAACCAGGAACACATCTGCCTTGCTCATCCTCATCCATTTCTTTACCTATAATAGATACTGGCTTAGAATTAAAACATCTTCCACGGAGCTAGATGGAACAGAGAAGTAGAACTGAGTGTCATCAGCATACTGAAGGCAGCAGACTCCTAAACTCCAGACAATCTTTCTAACAGTTTCATGTGTATAATGGTGGGAAACTGCAGTGTGTCCGTGGCCTCTTTACTCACTCACACCTCTTTCTTCAACTCTTCATTACTCCGCTAGTCACAACCTCATCGGCCCCTTTTATAAGTCAGGATGGACCAGGATACATGGCTTCTTTCATTTGTCTACATCTTGTCCACATCCTTGGGCTGTTCAAATGCAAAAGTCTACATTATCACTATCCCAGCAGGGACTAAGGTTACATTCAATAGGCATTTATCAACTATAGTATCCAAGTTAGAATTGATCTGAGGGATTTTATCTGCAAAATGCTGTGAAAATGGTTCACAATAGGCTGTCAAGTGGCCTGTATTCACTTCTTGTGGTCCAGGAAATAATTGTCTCCTGACTACTCAAAATAGCTCTGCTGGCTGTCTTTTTGAAGACACAGTGGTAGGAGAGACAAATTATTTTTTCGCTGGCTGAACTGCCATTAAGGAGGCCTTCAAATAGACTCTAGCTTATTTTCAGTTGGACCCTTTCTGAGTTTTCTCGCAATACCATGCTAGTTGCTATCAGCTCCTAAAAAACTTGGGGTCTACTTTAGTTCAACTCTGTGAGAGATAATACTTGGGAGCAATCATGTCCACTACCCTGACCATTTCCCCATTCCAAGGATCAGCCAGGGCTTTGACTGAATTGTTTCCTGAGATGAGAGAAAAGTCCCCAAGAGCTGGCAGGAAACCAGCTGGATCATTCAACTTCCTAGGTAGAACTATACTAATGTCTCACTCACAGACCCTCCAGAGGCTCAGAGTCCCAGGGAGTATGAAAATCACTGCATTCATGACAAAGGAATAGTAGAAAGTTAATCCATCCCATCATTTCCTCCCCCTCCTCCTCCTCCTCCTCCTCCATCATCATCATCATCATCATCATCATCATCATCATCATCATATCAATCTTTTCATCCAGTACAGAAAGTGACATCCAGAATAAGAACCACTAATTAATGAGGCTCCAGCTTCTAGCTAGTACCTTTTAAAATTCATACAAATCCTAAGCATTTGGGAAGAAAAGGAAGGGAAACTGAATGATGCAGCATAGTCAGGACTTGTGGCTCCCGTGTGAGCGGTGCAGCCAATCTACGCTCGAACTTTACTCTGAGCTTTCAAAGATTTCCTCAGCTTGCCCAACCCAGTCCCCAAAATACTTTCAACAGCCTATCTACAACTTGGAGCCCTTTAAAGTCTAGAACTAAAACTTGGGGCAAGTGCACCGAACTATTGACATGAGAAACAGCAGCTGCAACTGTTTTAAATATCTCCCAATCATCTGGAACCTTATAAAATGGCCTCTTAGGGCAAGTTAATATCAACATTTGACCAGACTGTTTTCTTTTTTTTAAAGACCGGTTCATTAGATTGCAGAAACTGCCAATACTTTACTGCTGCAATGAGGCACATAGGCATTCCAGCTATTTTGCATGGAGCTAGTCCTTTCTACAACTTGGTACCCTGTGTGGATTCAGACTCTGTTTTCAAAACATCAATCACCCATCCTTGAAATGAACCCCTCAAAAGTCATATGAATTGGTTATTATAGGCCATTTGATAGGGTTGCGAACTTGAAGCCTCTGAAGTGTTGAGGATCAGTAAAAGCTTTCTACATTCAATCTGTCACAGTCAGCCAGCAGGCACCGTGTCATCGCCATGGCACCTTGTTATTATGATTTTGCTTACCTACCAAAATTCATTTACTCCAGTCGATTTTTCTATTTGTCCAACACAGGTGCCACGCTTATTACAGAGGTTGCAAATTAATTCCCCTTGGGTATATAAAGCTTAGTCAGAACTTCAAGTTCAATATGAGTGGCTTTACAGCAGCATGTTCTCTTAGTTGAAGCTGTCTAGCATCTAACTGGAAGTGGGTGAGAAATTGTTTCTTTTACATTTTAAGGTGAGACTACACAATTTGCACTTCCTGGAACTGACACAGTTTGGGGTTGGAAGCCTAGCAGAATTTGTGGTTGAAAAACTGTGAGTTTCTGAGATTGTAATGCAATTTGCCCAGGGAAGGGGTGGTGGTGATGGATTTGACAAACTGTATTTGAAAAATGTGCTTGGCAAATGTATGCATTTGAAACATACAAGGAAGCATGCTTAAATCAGTGGGAAAATATATACAAAAATATGTGCATTAGAAAACTGGAGATAAAATTGCTTCCTTCTTGGAAAAAAGTATAAAGTAATGTGTACAAATTTCCATGCAAGGAAAATATAGCCTCACTCTTATGAAGTGACATAACCTTGGCACCAGAAAAACAGTCTAAACCAGATCATCTACACTGGAGTCTAATTCCATTTATCAGCAATGTATAGACAAGTTGACTTTCAAGTTTCCAGCATGGAATTCACATGGAACAAATAATATAAGATATAGTTTATTTCATTAATACTGTTAAGTATAGGCAGATACATTCTGCCTTAAACACTCTATTAGCATTTTGCCAGGAAGTTTTCTTGAATTAATAACATGTATTTTACTTGACTTATTTAGAGATATTTTAGAGTACTTTGTATGCATCTAAATAGGATGCATCACTACAGCTGAAAATGAAAAACCAATGTAACAAGCAATTATTTTTCTGTAAATGGCATGTTGGTGGTCGTAAATTCAAAAGATGACGCATGCAGCCATCTGATTAGTATGAATGATTGTGTTACTCCGATCCAAATTTGAATGTTGAATTCCAAAACCTTTAATAGAACAAAAAATGTCTGGTTTTGTTCCATCTGGGTTATATCAGTGTTAACAGAGTTAAAATCCTTCATAACATGTAACACTTGGTATGTTTCTTTGTCAGTTTTGTGTTGTTTGTGAAGTAAGGAGAAGTCCAATTAATTTGGGAATGTATTTCATATTTTCGAAGAGAAAAGACAGAAAAAAGAAAAGAGGCTTTGTACAGTAATACGTAAGGCATATTTTGAGTTTGAACACTATTTTGTAAATCAGCCCAGTAAAGGTATTAGGCTGTGCTTTCAAAAGTTCAGCTTGCTACGATAATTAGTAACTTTCATTTCCATACTGTCTGTAAAAGGGGGATCTCTTTCCCTCTGCTCATCAGAGAAAAATAGGCTATTTACCCCTTAGCAAGGTAGTAAAAGAACAAGCTTCTGCCTTGTAGGATGAGGGAAGCTGGATCTACCCTGCACCTACCGGTCTGCTACATATTCATGATGGTTCTAGAAGAAAAAGAGCTAGCATGGTATAGTGGTTTGAGCATCAAATTATGACCCCGGAGAATAGGATTCAATTCCCAATGTGACCATGGAAATCCATTTGGTGCCTCACATACCCTGTGATAGTTTCACCTTAGGGCTGCCATAAGTCAGAAATGACTCGAAGGCACACAACAACAACAGAACAAAGGTAGGGAACCTCCCTAAAGCAAAGGGCCACGTTCATTTCAGAGAAGTCCTCTGGTGCCACTATCTAGTGTTGAAAAGACCCAAAAACAACAACAAGAAATGAGACAAAGAAATACCAGTATATTTTGGCTTAAAACACTTACTGCCAGTATGTGAGCCCTAGAAGACAAATTTCAACCTTTTAGAATGGGGGGAAAATCCCATGTTGTGAAAATATAAAATTATGGTGAGGAGAGCCTAGTCATCTTGAGAACTCCAGAGGCCAAATGGGGACTCAAAGAGGATTGGATTCAGCCCTGGGAGTTAGGTGCCACTCTTCTGGTGTACAAACGGGAAGGGCTTCCCTTTCTTTTTGAGCAATATGGAAAACAAATGGACAGATAGAAGGAACAGTATAGTCTTCCACTAATGTGGACCTGTTAAGCACAGGCAGCTGTAACTCCTTGGAACACAAAAGAAAAATTTCATCTTTGTGTCCCAAAACATTTCCTGCATTGTGAACAATGATGCCACGGCATTTAGGCCCATCAGCCTCAGCTAGCAGAGTCATGCCACCATGATGGCAAGTTCATAGAGTCTCTCCATGTATGGGTGACATCTAAGTAGGGTTGCCAAAGTGAAAACTGGTGAGGGTATTTTTCATGGTTGTGTAAAGGGGAACATGTCAGCAGATGTCAGTTGTCATGTGGTGGTAATGACAAGCAACACCTGCTAAAATGCCTTCTTCAACACAATCATTAAAGGTACAGGAGCCCTCTCCAGTTTTCACTCTGGCAATCTTACTTTTAGGTGATATTGCTAGGGGAGTCTCTGCTTGGTGGCCTGCAGCAGGAAAATGCAGGGATGAATTTTCCTTCTGGACATTTTCTTCTTGTGTTTTTTTCCACCTCCTCTACTAGGCTGAGTATAAACAGAACTCAGGAGCTTTTCTGTCTATGTCACGGTGGCATATTTCTCAGCCCAGCATCTTGTAAATAACTCTTTGTATGAGTTGATACATTTCATTGAATATTTTTTTAAAGAATAACTTTCCAATCAGGTCTAATCATAGTGGGGATGTTCAGGAATGCATGATGAAGAATACTGCATTTGGAATAAATGAATGAATGAATGCCTATTTGGCCTAGCTTGAATTCTGATGCAGCAGGGTTTTTTGTGAGTACATTGATATTCCATTGTTCTTATTTTGCATTTTTTTTCAAAATAGCTGTGTGTGCCATGCAGAAGAAAAAAATGTGGTGAATCATTTTTCGTTTTTCTCTATGGTCATTTCTGCACTAGACTGTTATAGCATTATTATTCCACTTTGGCCCCTCCCTAAACTGCAAACCCCAGGATTCCATAGGATGTTGAAAGTGGAATAATAGTGCTATAACAGTCTAGTGTGGAAATGGCCTATGTCTGTTATAGATAGTTGTCCTGCACATTGGACTTTTGTGGGTGACGCTGTTGTGTGCCTTCAAGTAATTTCCATCTTATAACAAATCTATCATGGGTTTCGTTCAGAGGTGGTTTGCCTTCTTCTGAGGTTGAAAGAGGACCTGCCCAGAGTCACCCAGTAGGTTTATGTGACTTGGCAGAGATTTGAACCCTGGTCTCCTGGAGTCCTAATCCAATACTCAAACCACTATTCCACACTGGTTCTGTGTGGGTTATGTACTTTGGTTAATTCATTTGCACAGTGCTTCACCCTGTTGGACTTGGTGAAATATTAGAGTGCTTCCAATACAGAGATATACGACCACCATAAAGAAACCCAAGAAATGTTTCAACTTCAATTTTTATTTTCACCCCTGTATGTTCTTCTTACATTTTAGCATGATCTAAGTGTGAATTTTGGGGCAGTGAAATGTAAATGATAAGAATTTATTTGAGCAGCTACTTGCTACTAAAGGATAGACCATTAACTAGTCCACCATGAGAGTAAAGAATGGAAGATTTACACAGCGTATGGATCTACTTTGTTCAGTAAGAAGAAAAGTCCACTATCTCTGTATAGAATAGTCCAATAATTCTATTTCAATATTAACTAAGTCTAAATTAAAGATGGTAACATACTGAGAGTTCAGACAGAAGTCTAATTTAGAATTGAGAAAAGTTCTTGTTATTAGACCTATTTCATACTGTATTGACTTTAAAGTTGTGAAAGAACTTTTCTGTCATGCTAAATTGACACATATTAAGTATTTATTAGCGCTTATATTAACACTTACTAAATACATATTTCCATGACATGTCATTTTAATTAGTGAGCATATCCCCCTTTTTTTTTCTTAGTGAGTTTCTGGATCATGAAGAAAAAAACTGAACTTGAGCAGAACGGGGTGGGAAAGGAGAAATGCACAGAGTTGCTATTCTTACCATGTCATCAGCTTTTAGATTTGGCATGTACAGTAAGGCCCTTCACTTTCATGAGGGATAAGGAAACACTTACATAAACATAAGGAACTCCCATGAAAGTGAAAAAAAACAATAACTGTGGGCTCCCACCCATGCCATCAAGAGGGTCACAGGAGAAAGCCAAGCAGGGAAAGAACTTACCATGAACTTTCCCTGCTTGGCTTTCTTCTGGCTTCCACCCCTGTGATCAGGCGAGTGGATGGGTGCAGGAGAAAGCCAAATAGGGAAAGAACTTCCCTGCTTGGCTTTCTCCTGGCTCCCACCCCTGCGATCAGATGAATGGAGGGGTGCAGGAGAAAGTCAAGCAGGGAAACAACTTCCCTGCTTGGATTTTTCCTGGCTTCCAATTCCACGATTGGGCTAGTGGGGGGGGCGCAGTGGAAAGCCAAGCAGGGAAACAACTTCCTTGCTTGGATTTCTCCTGGCTCCCACCCATGCCCTGCTGACTGTCTCCTGCACCCCCCCACCTTCTGCCATCTGCTGTTGCCTGCAACAGCAACAGTGGCCAAATGAGTGTGGGGAAGGGTCAATTGCCCTCCTGCTCCTGCCCAGGCCAGGGAATGGGAGGGGGAGAAGAGGGGCAAACAGTCCTCTTGCAAATAATCAAATTCATGAAAGTGAAACCTGCAAATGTGGACAGAGAACTGTAATTCCTTACACTGGTTTAAAAGCGCAAATCGCAAATTAAATGCACAAATTATTGATCTGGAAAGTGATTGCAAGTAATGAGAGGACCACTATGCAAGTAAGGATCCCCTCCTATTAATGAAATCCATAAGACATTGGTCTTTACACAATGGCCAAGCTAATCTTTTCTCTTGTCGCTAAAATGGCTTTATTCTTAGAAATCTAGAAAAATCAGCACATCTCTTGTAGACTTAGAGGCAGAGTTTTGGGGGATTGCACAAGGACTGTGCTATGTGTGTATAATGTAGCTATCTGAATACTGGTTCCATATATATATATATATATATATATATATATAAAATTGCCATCTATGGTACAGAAGATAATAGCAACAATCAGACAGTGCAAACATATACATATTTACTCAGATGTAAGTCCAACATAGTCAATGAAACTTCTGTCTTAGCAAGTAGGCAAAAGATTACATCCAAAAAAGTGGCGGTGAGGGGGCATATGCTGTACAAACCTGGAGAACTGAAAGGATGACTATATGTTTTGTGAACTTTCCATTATAAATAAAATACTTTTTGAAACAGATGGTACATTCTATTTTCATTTTAAAGAGAAATACACAATGAATGCTTTCAAACCATGCTTTTTTAATGCAGGTCCCCTGCATGTCCCATCTCTGTTCCTTCTACAGTTGCCAGTCTGTCCTTAATGCTAGCCTCTGCCCCTTCTACCCCCATTTTCTCTGCCAGTCAGACATCAAATACATTGGACATTTTACATGCACAGTAAATTTTAAATGGCAGCAGTTAAGAATAAGCACTAGTGCTCCTAGTCCTTAACTGCTATTGCCACTGCCATTTTAAAAGTACTACCTATACATGCTGTGTGTATCAAATAGCCACAGTATAGAGAGAAATGTTTGTGTTCATTCAAGTGGCTATTTATAACAAATCTGGAAGAAATAGCAATAATTCTGTTTCTTGTGACAACAATGGTGGCATTGGTTAAGCTACTGACCCCCAAAGAAGTAACACAGGTGGACAACTGGTGTATAGAAGATTTATACTGAAATCTATTTGTGCCTAGGTAGGTCTAAGCAGTTCAGCCCACACCCATTAGATTGGTGTTTCTCAACCTTTAGTCCTCTGTATGTTCATCATATGTTTGATTCCTAGAAGCCCTGGCCAGGATGGCAAATGGTGAGGGTTTCTGAGAGCTGAAGTCTCAAACAATTGTAAGATCAAAGGTTGAGAACCACTATGGATTACTACATTATAGAACTATCAAATCAAAAAGGGTCATTTGATAAGCTATCTCCAGCTATCAAAACAAGGAAATGAGAATTAGAAGTAGGTAAATTTTTTTCATAGGTGAAACCAAAGTCCTGTGCTTGACTAAAGACTGAAACATTTCTTATAGCCCACTAGAAGTGGAAAGTACATTCAATTTTTATTAAAAAAAAATGCTTTTGAGTGTTGAGCAACACTGATGAGAAGAACCCTAGAGTGATGAAAAATCTTCACAATTTGGGTGCTATTTCATGCAAAATTCACTCATGGTTGTTTCATGCAGAAAGGAGCATTTTCCATACAAGAGACAGCTATTTCTGCACAGAAAATAATATTTCTGTGAAAAAGCTGTTTCCACCATAGAAAATGCTATAATTAGGGACTTATTCAGTGCAAAATTCATGTACAATTGATTTGTACAGAAGGCACCATTTCCCGTAAAAGAAACACCCTTTTCTACACAGAAAAATATTTCTACCATGCAGAAATATTATTTTTCATCTGGAAAAAACTGTTTCCTGAGCAAAACAACCACATGTGAATTATGTATGGAATGACTCCTGAATTGCCAATTGCCTTCAAAAACTCAAAGTCTCTGGAGACTTCCTCTCAGTGAGAATCAAATTGCAAAAATTACTCATTCCTTGCTTCAAGAAGAATTATATTATGTAATTAGTAAAGAACTGCATCACTACAGACCACTTCATAAGAAGGGTATGAAAGGTATACAGAGTTGTCTAGTAGTTCAGATATATATGCAGTGAATGTGGTCAGAGACTGGGATGGGAATGTGTACAGTGAACTCAGAGTACTAGCAGTGACTCTTAGCGTGGGTAGCATCTCCTTAGGAAGATGTGCTTAGGTAGTTTTGCCTCCAACAAATTCAGTTTCTTAACAGGTTTCTTTCATTCTTTTTTTTTTAAAGTAACTTGCTCAAAACAGTGAAGGTACACATTATTTAAAGGAAACAAATTAGCATGTACTGTCTAGAACAGGGGTGCATACCGCTGTTTTTGTGGCTGCCAGTGTCCTCCAAATGTTTTTGAAAAAATCCCCTGAAAACCCCCCAGGAGGTGTGGATGGCAGTTTTGCCACAGAGGGGAGGTTGCTATAGGTTGTTTTAGGCTTTTAAGTCCCTCTTGGCCTTTTCACAAAGGAAGGAGCCTGGAAATTGATTCACAGATCACTTCCTTTTGAGGGAAAATAATATCTAAATTGGCCAAGAGAAGTCCAAAATGGGTCAGCCACCAACCCCTTAGTAGTGGTTGCGTTATGTGGGGTCAAAACAAATTTCATTTTTTTCCCGTCCCACGACGCCCAAGCATCGCGGATGGCGGGGGGGACGGTCTTTGCCACCCTCCCGCGATACGAGATCATGCCGCGATGGCCGGCGGGAGGAGGTGGGGCTGGGCCCGGTATTTCAGAGCCTGCCCCGCCTCCCTGGCGGCCATTTGCGCTGGATCAAGGCGACCCACCCTCCCCCCCAATGGTTTCAGTGTAAGATAGCTGGTCGCTTCGAGGCCGGGTAGGAATTTTTTCCTCCCTGTATGGGGTTTTTTTCGCCTACTCTACACTGCGCCGAAGGCGGGGTAATTGGAATCACAGGGTGGTGTCTTAATTTGTGATTAAATAGGTTGCCACCAATTATGTGATCATGGCAGGCCGGCAAGGGGGGGGCTTAAGGTTCGGCGTGTACCTATGGCACCCCCTTTTGGGGTGGAGGATAAATCCTATCCTTGGGGAGGGCCCTAGGATCACCCCACTTGCTGCGCAGCGGGGGGTGGGCCTTGGGGCTCGCCTTCCAGACAAGGGCTGGCCAAAGGCCATCATGCACCTTCAGCGGTAGGCTTTGGGGCCCGGTATCTCGTTCAACGGGCTAGGCGAGATGGTCGGGAGCTGCCTCTTGACCCTAGTCCGATGACGCCGGGGACCCCCCCTTTCGTCCCCTCAGGTTCAGAAATGCAAGTTCAAGTTCAAAGTCATGGTCAAGTTCAAGTTCAAGGTTAATTTCACCCCATGTTAATTAGGCATATTAATAAATCGCCCTAGTTCAACCCAAGCTCTGTCTGTGGTCTCGTTATTTCGTGGGTAGGGTGGCAATTCAGGGGTTACAGAACTCCAAGGTCTTCTGGGGGTCAGTATGGCCATCTACCTTCAACAGCTGTTCATCTCTGGTCTACAAGAAAAATGATCAATAACTATGCAAAACAAAAGAGAAGAAGAAATCTTGCACACCTTATAATTCTTAATAAAATGTGCTTACCTGCTTTGGAAATAACATATGTGGCATTTCTGGCAGCAGAGGCAGGACAGAAAGAACTGACCCATTCTGCACTCTGCAAGAGTCTCTCCTATAAATGCCTGCCTTCATTCTTTGACAAATCTGACTGTTTGTTACAGGAGACAGCAGATGCCCATTGCAAGATAAGCACCAAATGTATGTCCTATTGAGATACGGAAAATATCTGTTTCAGCCAGTGGGAAGAAAAAGCTGGACCTTCCATTTTACATAGAGCTTGGCATTTTGCTTTTTTTTGGATTGCATCTACCAGCATTCCACTAGCCATACTGCTACGGGATTCTAGGACTTGAAGCTCAAAAAGTAACATACCCATGTTATGGTTTTAAAAGAATTACTTTAAGCTTCAGTTATGCTGGATAGACATAGGATTGGTCCTGTTTTGCCTTATGATCGAAACATTCACACTGGGGCAATGACTGGGCTGAGTAGTAACATTAACACAACTCAGGAGGAAGCCTAGGCTTGCTCAACTTACAAAAACTAGAATGCTTCCATTCTAGTTTACAGATGTATCTGTATCTTGTGAACAGATACAGGCAGTTGCTGCCAACAGTTTCCTTTTCTGCCTCTATAGTTGCAGCAAAAGATAATTGATGAAATACTTCTAGGGCACCTTTTATGATAAAACACTTCTAGGGCACCTTTTAGGATCCTTGCAGAAAAATAATTAAATCCAGTTTTACAAATAAAATATAAATTTAATTAAAAATAAATTGCAACTTAGTACAATGAAAAGAGTTCAAGGCAACACATTTTAAAACAGAAGGACATGACCATTTAGTACACTAACTTCAGCAATAACTCAACAGCTGAATGATATTTCCGCAGCCAAACTCTACCTAGCTCTTCTATGTGGCAGAATGTAGGGAAGGCCTTTTCACCTCAGGCAGTAAAATGTCTTGGGCCAACCCTGTCCATCGGCAGTTGTTCAGCAGAATGTATGAAGTCTCTCCCATAAACTAAATTTCACTGTATTCAGTTTGAACATCTGGATTAGAAATGGAATTCCTGGCTAGTTTTCTTCTCAAAGGGGACAATTAGTAATACTAGCAAATTTCTTCTCACTTTTAGAAAGTCTTTGAAATGTGG
This sequence comes from Ctenosaura bakeri, assembly GCA_948474755.1. NCBI lineage: Eukaryota > Metazoa > Chordata > Lepidosauria > Squamata > Iguanidae > Ctenosaura > Ctenosaura bakeri. The sequence continues at coordinate 68,676 of CAOLHI010003001.1, forward strand.
ACATTTCAAAGATTATTTACAGCTTGAGACATCCACCCCCCAAAAAAATTGCACATGGTATTTCTGTGCAGAAAACAGTTTTCTGCACAAGAAATGCTTTTTCACACACAAAACAACTGTGTGCTTTTTTTTTTTCATACAGTAAGTCCAAAACGGCAAAGATTCTTGTCAATCCAGTATTCTTGACTTTAATTCTTGACTTTTAAGAAATAATTTTTGGACCATTTTTGGATATTTTCAAATATTTTTTCCCATCCTAATCTGGACAGAATTTGATATAGTAGTAGTAGTCTCATCTTTAAATGAAGTGTCCAAGATGCCAAACCTGTTTTGAGGATAAGGTTCAGTACATTGGACAGCTCCTTAAAGTTAAAACCAAAACGCTGACCAGATGTACCACTCCATTGAGATGGAAGCCACCAACTACCACTAGCAATAGCATAATACAGGTTTGTAGGCTGGTATAATACCATCACAATAATTGTTGAAACAATTCTGCTTCTGATCATCTGAGGAATGGTATAAAATAACCCAAAAATTGTAGCTTGTCTTCTTTAATGCCGATCAGTCTGGTTCATAAAAAGAGTGCAGCAGCAACTCCTGAAATTTCTGTTGTAGTTTGGAGTTATGGTGTGTGTATGGCTTTTTATTTGAATGGTATAGTTCTCTATAGGAATTTGGAAATATTATATATTTTATCTATGGGTGTTGTTCTTTATAAAAACTGATACATATAAAAACTGATAATATTAGAAAAACTAATAAGTATATGTATGTGTGTTTGTGTGTGTGTTGTTTTTAATATAGTCCCTGAAGAAGGTCAATTGACTTACAAACAGGCCAAAATGCACTGGGTTTTTTAAAAGAATAAACTCGAATCATCTGGAAGCATGTCTCCTTTTTTCTACTGGTCCAATACACATGCTTTCTAGTACTTATTTCTGCTCCTAGGCTGGGGTAATGCCATCACAATTGTTGAAACAATATTTGTCTTTTTAACCTTAGATAAAAATTGATTTGGAAGCCCTCTTATGCAAAAGGAAATAGGAACATCCCCTACTGCCAGAACAAGAACATTTAAAGCTTTCCACCACACTTAAAATCTGCATGATTTGGTGATGGTGACAATTAGAGTTAGCTGAAACTTTCCCCCCAACTTAACATGGTTAATTCCCACCATCCCTTCTTTTGGATTCCACTTAATCAGAAATCGGAAAATTCATTTCATGGGAAGTCTGCATTCCAGTCAATCTTTAGGGTCCAGATCAGATGCGTTAGCACAGATGCAGGTGGGTGGATTGCACTCTTCTTGGCAGACTTTCTGTGTAATGAATGCATCTTCACGGTCCCTGCAGCCAAATTATGTTGTAACAGCAAAGCTGAGCAGAATAAGGTGAAAGTAATGAATTGTGAGGTATTGGGGATATATTTGGTGTTAACATGGAGCACCAAATAAGCTCATTTGTGACTATTCAATGTTGTGGGAGGGCTGCTACTGTGTACTACATGTATGTATCCAGAATGTAGCAAGGATAAGCCCATAGTCAGTGAAAGCCACACAGAAAATTAGACAATATAATCTACGCTTCCAACTGCTGCTCTTCCTTCTGTCAGTCTTCAACCCCCTTCCTGTTTTTCTCAGATGGACTCCCTAAGCAGGGTGCCAGGGTGATGCAACACAGTTCCAAAACTCAGACTACGTGTGTGAATAACATCACCGTGGCTAAGCTTCCCTGTAACAAGAAGGATGCAAAGAATCCTTGGTTGTCTTCCTTGTGTTTTGGCAGAACATAAAACAAGGAGGATATAACACATCCTTGCTGTTTCTAAATCCCATTGCAAATTCCTTTCCTTCTTCCTGAAATCTGAAGTAATCATTATGTGGCCTACTTGGCAGTATCATTTCTTTGCCCCCTCCTTATCTGCTCTCTGGAACAGACTTCATCTGCAGATTGCCTTCTATTGTTGTTTTTCAATAAATCTCAGTTTCAGGAAAGGTTGTGAACTTGTCTTCATTGCTCTCTCAGGGTAGCTTATGGAGCCATTGTACCATCCAAACTTTGTTCCAGTGTTACACAGACTGTGCACTTTTCTATCTCAGTAGATGTGATAATTTCTAAAACAGATTTGCAAGAATAAAGCTAGGGTTCCATCTGGGAAAGTTTTCCTTAGCACATTTGAGAGAAATAAATGTGAGAAGACTTATTCCCAGAACATCATGAGGTTGTCCACAGACATGAAGAGAGATACATGTCCTAAGCAATGGTGGTGACAATGTCTTTAAAGGCAGTATGGTCCCATGATTTGAGTTTGAACCTCCAGTCAGCCACAAATCAGACTGGATGACCTTGAGCCTACCTCTTGTTCAGCTTAACTTCTCTAAGGCCATTTCCACATTAGACTGTTGTAGTGCTGTTATTCCACTTTCAACATCCTATGGAATCCTGGGGGTTGCAGTTTTGAGAGGGGCTGGCTGACCCCTCCCAAAACTGCAAACCCCAGGATTCCATGGGATGTTGAAAGTGGAATAATAGCACCATAACAGTCTAGTGCAGAAATGGCTTAACGGGGAGATTGTAAGGTAAGCTGGAGGATTATAAGCATGCATCCTATCTTGAGCTTCGTAGAAGATAGAAATATAATGCATGCACAAATAAGGGCCCTTTCCGCACTGGCCTATTAAAACGGTGCAGAGCGACCTCCAACGGAGGTCTTCTGCACTGTGGAGTGGACTGGGGCAGACTACTTTTTGTAGTTCTGCACCTCAGTCCGCTCTGGAGTTACCAGAACTGGTCGCGCAGCATGCTTTTAAAAACCTCTTTTAAGAGGTTTTTAAAAAGTACGGAGCGCGCGACTCCATGACGCTCTGTCGCCATGCTCCGGTGCAGATTTGCAGGCGCGCACTAGTGCATGCCTGCAGATCTGCTGGGGGTGGGCTTTAGGCTGGTAAGCTTCTCTGGTTGGTGGAGAGCCTCCACCAAACAGAAGCCGCCATTTTGGATGCTGGAGCAGTGTGGAGCGACGAGCTCGCACTGCTCCTCATCAGGACGGACCCAAACGGACACACCAAAAAGCCAGCGAGTAGCGGCAGGGAGCGTTTCCCTCGTCACATGCGGAAAGGGTCAAGGACTTCAACAGGTCTCATTTATACTTTTTTTGCATTTAAAACTAGGAAAAATAAATGGCTTTGCCCACTCTTTTCTCTCTCCCATCCCAAATACTTCTTTTGAGCAGGCCTTTCTCCAACATTGTATTAATTTGACTACTTGACTGGTCTCACTTCACTGTTGTTTCCTTTTGCTTATGCCCTACTCTTTTTCTCTTTTGCTATTTCCTTCAGTCCTAGTTCATTCAATTTTTTTCTATCCCATAACTCTCCTCTGCACCCTTACCAAGCAGCAGGATTTTCTCTGACTTTCACCTTACTGTGTTCTAGTTCCTCAGACTGAGGCTGCCAGATTAGCATTTGGTGAAAACTATTTGCTTGTTTTGCAAATCATGTTATGGGGCCTGGAGGAATTAATAAGCACACACAGAGCTAATTTCTTGTTCAGAATCACTTATTTAAAACTTACTTAAAGAAGAAAGATTCATTTTTGTCAGCTTCTTTGCAAGGAGTGCAAGGTGTCCAAGCCTACATTCCACAGTATTTTGTGAATCCTGCCCTTCCTTATCTTCACACCAAGCTCCTGTGCCTTTAACAGTTTGAAATAATGCAGATATTCTTCAGCTATATCTTTCCCAGTAATGGGGATACAAAATGTTTAGAATCTTACCTCAGGCATGTAATATTTTCCAGATATGCCTATGCTTGGCATTGTTTATTTGTGCACTGCTTTTCCTTAGTAAAATCATGTTCAAATGGTTTATGGTTATATCAGAAAAAAGTTAAATGTGTATTAGTAATATTTCCAAATAATTAAACAACAGTTACAACTCTCCTAACTATTCACACTAGCATCTTCTTTTTAAAAACATATCAAAAGAGAAATCCAAATAGTAGCAAAAAAAAAAAAAATCCCTTTCAGAGCCAAATGTTGCCCTAAAGAAGCCCCTACCCTTATTAGAGTCAGTCAGGGTCCCCACTCCTAGGTTGGGGGAAAGTGTGCCAGATACAGAACTGGAGCTGAGATCTTGCTGGACTGACAATTTAAATAGTCTCCAGGCACCTTCTGGAGCACTACCAGCTTTCGAAGCTGGAGCCAGATCCTATTTGAAAAATGGGAGCAGTTATACCAGTTTTATTCAGAAATCTGCCCAGAAGTAAATGCCTCTGGGTTCACTGGAGCTTAGTGCTGGAAAGTATATACAGGACAGATTGGAGCCTAAAAGACAAAAGTGATTGAAAGGAGATCTACCCCCACCCCCATTCTGTCTCCTCATCTATTTCTCTCTTCCCCCCTACTTCCTCCTACCCCTTCTCTCATACACCAACTCCCCTTCAATTATAAATTACAAAAGTTACAATCCACTTGGTGAAGAGAAGGCAAAAGCATTGTGTTAAGCAGCAAGAATTTGTCTTCTCTTTCTTTGTAATATCTACCTCCATGTACAAACATGCATATCATACAGACTATTTGGGTGTCAGGAACAGGCACAATGCGCTACACAATTATAGAGCCATGTTGTTCCAACAGCAGAAAGGCTATAAACGAAGATTTTGATAGCTTGGTTGTCCATAGCCCTATCCCAAACCATCTGCAAACATTTGAACCAAACCTTAAGAGTTTCCTGCTCTTGAGTAAACCTTTTACTTCCAAGGAGCCCTATTACTCCTGACATCTGTTGGCCTGCCTAGTGGCCCAGTAACACAGTGACACCTAGTGAACCTATGTGATACTGCAGGCTACAGAGGGTTTTTTGTTTTGTTTTTGTTTTTACACATACGGTAATTCCATTGTACATTTAGTATTCACACCAAGTTTCAGGGGCCTAGGGTTCACAGCTTTGGAGCTATGGAAAAAGCAGGCAGATATACACACACATTCTTATTATTATACATGGAAGAAACATTATTGAGGAAAGAGCAAGTGAAGGCGTACAGGCTTCTTTACTAGCATTGCTTTTTTTAAAAAAAATCTGTATAAAATAAATATGCACAAGGATGCTTTTGAAAAACAGCAACAATAATGTTTGTTTTCTGTTTTGGAGCTGAAGATGACTGTTTTTCTGTCTGCTAAGAGTCTTTGATAAGTTGTCAGCAATAGCTAGCCATGGGCTGTCAGATTGTTATGGAATGAACACAAGCCACTGACGGGTAGATGGCTGGAAATAAGAGTTGGGAAGCTGATGCTTTGATAACAGGGTAGAAAACTGTCAACAGCACATTCAGAGACATCCCAGATGAGCTGCCACACCTGCTATATAAAGAAGGGGGATTAAACTTGCATGTCTCTTCAGTGCACTGACCTAGATAAAGTCATTAATTTTGGCTTTATAGCTACTGGAATTCAGATGTAATCTGCATCATAGGCAGAGACTTTATAAGTTTGGAAGAATGATCTGTATTTCAATGGCAGAATGCTCAAAAACACACTTCCTTCCTTCAAAGTATAATGTGATTTTTGAGGTGTTAGTAACTCATGTTGAGTTCCATCCAAAATTTAAGGTTAGATTTGTTCTGAGACTACACCATATGCACGCCATTGAATCCTTTGTTGCTAGAAAGTGGTCTCTTTCTCTGACTTGAAGTCACATATGCTACCTCAAAGTATGGGTGACAGAGGGACCCACCAGCAATGTCAGTGCCTCTATGAAACAGTGGGAGATATTAGCTCAGAGAAGAGGACTGTGAGAGAAGAGTGACCTTATGAGATCTTTTACACCTATGTTTATCAATACTAGTGAAGGGATGAACCAACTGGGGATCCCAAAGTAAGTTTATCTGTTTTATTGGGGGAATTGCTATCACACATGTAAGATCCAAATGGGCATGCAATCACACAAGGCTAAGTGAAGGGAAAAGGAGGAAAGTTATGGACAGTGAGATTTTCAGGGCAAAATGGGTGATATTTACCAATCCAGCAGAAGAAGCAATGTGACTTAGACACAGAGTCTAAGGACAGTATACAAACAGGAATCAGAGCAGCAGAATGGTGAACAGCAAGCAGTGTATTGTGAGTTGATTAGCCAAAAACTGGGGTTTAAATACTGTTTTTCTGCCTGGAGGGCAAATATGCTAATGTCTCTCTGGCAGAGTAAACAATGGAGTCCAGAGAGTGGACCATGGGGTCTGGAACAGACTAATGGTTCTGGCATTAGGTGACAAAGGGCTAATAGTAGTCTTGATAGCTCCTTAATTGTTGAGCAGCTGTGGGGACAAAGGGAAGCTTGCTGGTCAGAGGAAGAAAAGCTAAGACAATCAGCTTTCCTGTGGAAACATATCAGACACTATTGTCTCTTAAAGGTTGAGTCATCAAAGGCTAATTGTAAGTCCATTATCGCTGGAATTTCCTGGTGATTTCCTGAATATGACCTGGTTATGCCTCAAGGTCTTTCTTGACCTGATTTTGCAATGCATGTGTGCAGCCAGCTTCTTCTTTTAGCCAGCATGGCCATGTAGCCATAGCAGAATATAATTTACATTTATGCCAATTAATATATGCCAATTAAACCATACCAAAGTGTGGGTGTGTGTGGCTTATTAACACATATACGTTTCTCATGTGACCGCACCATAACTCAGGATTAACACTATTACCTTTGAATGGGAGATGAGCATCTCAGGACACATAAGAATATGTAGTAGACTAAAGGCTGCAATAGACTGTAGATTCCTGGTATGTAGTCACTATCACACTTGTGGAGATTTATGATTCCCTTCTACTGTTTAAACTTGTGGATGAACCAAAAACATGTCTACCATGTGTAACATAACACAGTTCCAAACCAGGTCCTTACCACATTTAACTGGATAGAGGCAATAAAACACTGAAGAAATGCAATCTACTGCATTTGTGATAAGCAAAAGAGGGGTAGACATTATTGCTGGAGAAATTGGCCATACATTTGATATTTATAGTAAGTAATATGGGCCTTGAGGGTCCAGGTAACCTTCTTTTTCTGCTTCTATTCACCCCAGGAGCAGACCTGGCCATTCATGTTTCTTTGATCCTTTGCCAGCCTGCTTATGCTTGAATGTCTGACTCCAGAAGAGGCAGGCAACTGCTGGGAATGGGAGGGGGGAGGCTGCAGTGGCATCCTGCAAGACCTTGGAGGGCCACAACACCCACCTACTATACCCTCTGCCCCCCAAAATGCCCCTCATGATTGCGATTTTAAAAACTCTTTTCTCATTTTTTTAAAACTAAAAATGCCTCTGTCTGTTAAGGCATGAAAGTGCAGCTTTGTTGTACTTTGCTTTCTTTAGAAATAAGAAGAGGTTATATTCAGCCTGTGGCAAACACTTTCCCCATTTGTGGTATATGGTGAGATCCAGTACTTAGGTGTATGCTTAGGCAAAAGCAGGTCCCTTTGCCTGCCGACCATCCAAGATCTGAACCTGTGTTGGGATAGGATTTGGCACTTTGGATAGCTTCTTTAAGATCAAAGTAAAACCTGGGTAACTTTTCACTGACATGGAAGCCACTAGCCACAACCGTCTTAGCCTAAGGAGCTTCTGTTTACAATGTATCCCTGCATTCCTTGGGGATACCCCCTTTTCTTATTTATGTCCACTGTAGCAGGTAAATAACTTGCAATCTATGGGTCTTATCCTATCCCTCCCATTTCATTGCCTTGCCCACCAAGTTTTTGCCTCAGCCATGAATCTTTACATATCCTCTTTACTTATTTCTAATGCAATTCTCCAAGAAGTAAAACAAACAAACAAACATGGCCAAGCTAAATAGCTTGAAAAGATTTCTTCTCAACTATCCATAGAGCTGAAGCCTGAGACTTGATCAAAAGGAGAGTTGATTGTGCAGCATAAGGAAAACTAGGTGGGATGAAGCCTTGCATAAGCCCCATCACAAGTCTCATTCTCCAGGCAGCAAAAAGGTCAATCCCATCCACAGCAAGATCATCTTGACTGGCATGCAAGAAGAAGCCCAGATGTCATGTACCCTGCCTACCCTCAATAGGTGGAAGCAGAGGTTGGACAACAGTACCACTTCCTGCAGACCTCCAGCTTTCCCTCATCTGTTGCCAGGTCTGGAGATGGATTTTGAACAAAGGGATGAAAAAGTTAAAGATATATAATTGGTGAGAGGATGGCCATGGGTAAGGGAAAAGAGGGAGTGTTGCAAACAGTCATTTGAGAGAGCAGTTTTAGGGGTTATTATGAGGCTGACGTGAGCACTTTAACACATGCATTCTGTCATTTAACCTCAAAATTGGCAGCAACAGTAGCAACATCTGTTCTACTAATAGATGGCCTTTCTCAGAGACTCATCCAAACAATGGAATCACAATAGATTTTCCCCTCCATTGTTTTTAAAAACACACCTTAAAGACACTGGTTGTATTTATAATGTATGCACTTTATACACAGCTCTATATCAGATTATGTGCATTGCCCCCAGGTTTGCAAAACAGCAGCCTCATCATGGAGCAAATTGGAAACCTACAACATTGCAGGCTGAAGAAACTGATTAGGGAAAGAAATGAAACCACTAATAGCAGCCCTCCCCTCTTTTTGAATACCTTCTGCTATGTTATTCTTGGTACCCAAAACAACTTCAAACTCTCTCTACTCCTCTGTCAGGCCATGTTCTTTTCTCCACTTCATTACCCATCGGTTTGCACCACCTGATACCTATGGTGGTCAAATTCATTCCCCCTGTTTTCTCATATGAACTGCATCCCAATCCTGGCAAATGCAATGTCCAATCAATGATGAAAACACAAACTGAGAGTTTCACATCATTGCTCAATTCCCATCAGCAAGGCTTCTCTTTTTAATATCACTCTCCCCTTCTATTTTTCATCCCATTTGGTGCTACAAAAACACTGGGTAACACAATTGGTCTGACCCAATTACAGCAGTTCTATTTTGGATGGCAGTTTTAATCCATGTTACAATAGACTATATCTGGCATGGCTTTCTCTTGATTGGAAAAAGAAGTTAATTTTCATGCATATCACAGAATCTGTAGCTTGTTTTACCAAGCTCAGAGAACAAACAATTTACATCCAAATTCACTTACTTTGTTTTATGTACATAGTAAACCTTTCAAAAGCACTCTTTGTATGAAATGATAAAGACATCTAGTTTTTGATGCAAAGGGAGTAGCCCACTGTTAGAGCTGTGATGAAATTTCTTGGGCCTTTTTCTTTTGCCCTGAGAGCCATGACTGATAATTTTTTAAATTATCTTTCAGAAAAGAACATGCTGTGGATTTTTCTCTGAATATTCTCCCATTGTGCAGTGAATATTCTTTCCCAACACACACACACACACAGAGAGAGAGAGAGAGAGAGAGAGAGAGAGAGAATGAACATTGTGGAAAATATGCAGTGATAGCCAGGTTACGTACCCTGTGGGTTGTAGCTCAGGGTAGCAAATATGCAGACCTCAAGGTATTATTGGACTTAACGGCAACCTGCAGGCAAACTATCAGAATTCCTTACCATGGGCTGTGTTGGCTAGAGCTGCTGGAATCTGCAGTCTGACAACATCTGGTGGACTGCATGGTTCCCATACTTCCTGTACCTGCTGCCTATTTCAATGACAAAACAAAAAAGATTTTAAAAAACAAACTCTTTGGGGAAAAAAGAGAGGAGACTGGCCAGTTTGTCATTGCTGTGTGCCTTCAAGTAATTTCTGATTTATTGCAACCCTATAGCAAACCTATCACCAGGTTATCGTGGCATGATTTGAGAGGGTTTGCCATTGTCTTCCTCTAAGGCTGAAAATATGGTTTGCCCAAGATTATCCAGGAGCTTTCTCTGGCTGAGCAGGGATTCAAGCCATGGTCCCAATGTCCTAGTCCAACATTCAAGCCACTGCATTATGCTGGCTCTCAGGCTGGCTAGTGTAGAAAAATGTATATGCCCACAAACAGAATAAGGAAATCCAAGAGGTCATTTGTGTCTGATCCTAGTAGAAACCTTGAACTTAGGTAGTGTATTATAAGTTACTCTTTGGTTTTTACTATTATTCTCATTAAATGTGAATTGTATGTGTTCTTAGTATTTTATGCCACCTTGTCTTACATACCTTATTGTAACAACTGTTTTCTTTTTTTATGCTGGTCTATTACCAAAATAAGTTATTGGTTGATAGATAGTAGACACAGGACTCCAGTTATTGTTTATTTGCAAGACATAAATTGGGACCAATTCCCGCCACCCCCTCCAGATTCTGCTCATGCCCTCTCAAAGTGAGGTTAAATACCTCCATTTCACCATGCAACCTCTCTCAAAATGGTAACAAGAAGTGACATTACATCACTGGTCACATTACATTCACTAGGGGATAGTGCAGGGTCCTGGGTTGCAAGTGGAAGTGGGATGCCACTATTTTTGTGAGTTTACACATTTTGCATGATTTTGCTTGAAAATTGTCCAAAAACACACATATTTTTTAAAAAAATTGTGTTTAGAGAGGGGGTCCTGAGGAAATGAGACTCCTTCAGTGGCTGCAAAAGTGAGGTCTGGGGGCTGTCCATTCCTGTGCAAGTGTTATCTATTCTGCTACTGAGCTGAGCTAAGCTGAGCTGGTCAGGGCATCAGCTTTATTCTGACCCCCCCCCCGCAACAGAAAACAGGAGATGCTGCTCCCCATCTATACAACACCACACACACCATTTTGCATGGCCTTGCACAATGGACACATGAGAGCTCTCACCTACCCAAAGGAAGAGAAATTGGACCAAGGGTCGAACAATTATCCTTGTATAATATAGCCAGAAATGTTCTGATTTCTCCTCCTTTCATTGTCCAAGACTGCAGCATGGCTGTGTTGTGCACAACCACATAAAATAATGTATAGTGCAAGACTGATGGGGTAAAGTATTTTCTGTTCAGAACCAACTGTTGGTACAAGATTCCTAATCCTTTGAGTGCTTCTTTTTCTGTCTGGAAAAAAACTGGAAGAAAGGGAAACTGTAAAAGAATCATGAAATGAAGAACCGGAAGAAGGAGGGAGAATAGAAAAATAAGAGATGGAAAAGGAAAGAAAAAGATTGTCTTCTTTTAGGATAATTGAGGGCAATGTATGTTTGTGTCCTTTCAAGTCACCTGTCAACTTATGGTGACCCCATTAATGTCATAGTGCTTTCTTAGGCAAGGAATATTCAGTGGTGGTTTTCCCAGTTCCTTCTTCTGAATTATAGCCTACAGCACCTGGTATCTTTTGGCAGTCTCCCATCAAGTGCCAATCAGGGCTGACCCTGCTTAGCTTCCAAGACCAGAAGGACTCGTATATAACTGAAGAGCTGTGAACCCACTTCCTTGATTATAGCTGTGAGTTCTGTATCAGGTTTAATAAGACATAGACATATCCAGTTTTGGGGATGTAACTTTTCATAAATTTAATTCTTATGGATGAGAACAAAGAATTGTAAACAATTTTTAAATTTTTCCCTCCAGTGTAGGAAACACTTCAAAAACTGAGTCATTTTTGAGGACTCTTCACATCTGAAGTGAAAAAACTTCACTTCTTTATGTGTGCAGAAGATGGCATTCCTTGCACAATTTTTCCCCCATAGAGTAAGTTCCCAGCTGTGAGGTTTCTCATTTGTCCATGATTCTCGTTATCCACTTTTTTACTTGTTATTTGAATATTTAAAAAATTATTTTCATCCCTAACATTGCCATCTGCACTGTCTCTGGAGTATGATGGCACAGTAGGCCAAACTAGCCCCGGGGGGTGGGTGGGTGGGAATGATAATGATGAATGTTTTTCCAAAATCTGGTGATAAAACCAATATTTTCTAGATGAAAATGAATCCTGCAGCCACAGTGCAAAGGGGATGCTGGATGTGTGATTGACAATATCTGCAGCAATACCATTGGATCCAAAGCAATCAGACAGATATAGAGGCATCAGGTAGTTGATCCATGAAAATACACAGTTAATTTTCTAATGGTCTTTTAATTTTCTGTTTAACTTTTCTCATTGTTTGTAAGAGAAAGAATCTCTTCCTGATTAAAGATGTTCCAGTATTTGTCAGGTCATCCAACAATCAACTTTTTAATATATTGTGTTGGGCAGAATTGGTTTAGTGCTTTCCATTCTATTATTGTTGATGTTGACTTTTTTCTAATTTACAGTATAGTATATCCCTAAAGTAGCATCTCCTTCTAGGTTAAAGTCAAATCTCTAGGTCCAAGTCACCAACTCATTATATATATGCGTCTTCATCATTCTTTCAGTGAGATCATGGGAGAGAAGGGACTTCAGAAAGAGCCTTCAGTAGAGCTGCTAAATTTAATGTTGGATCAACACAACATTAGTCACTCATCTTGTGTTAATTTCAACTCCAAGTTAGCATAAGGGGGCCTAGGTTGCTAATGAGAAAGAAAAGCCAGTCTAGTTTAAATATAAAGTTGCTGTTTGGGGCTTCGTCAAAAGCAAGGACACGCAGACCAATACTACCTCCAAAAGGAAATCCTAAACACAGGGACATTTGTGGTCTTTACTTCCCATTGAAGGCCCATTCAAAGTTTAAAAAAAGTTGTACCCTTGTCTCTGATACTATAGATTATTACTACTAGACTATTACAGTTCAATGTTGAGAAAGTGCTGCTGTTTCAGATCTGAAAAGAAGGTGATTATTTACTTTCTGTTGTGAGATGTTGTGAGTTGGATATTTATTACATACTTCATTAACCTTGCAGAACATGTCACTGAATATCCCTTTTGAGAAGAGATTTAGATGTAAAAGGAAACCTGTTGCAATTAAAAACAAGCAGAAGAGGCAGTAAGAGAGAACTTTGCATCTGATAGTGTATTCCCATCTGCAAGTTATACTCCAGTTTTATTCAAAGATCTTAACGATTAATTGATTGTAGAGAATTGGGGTGTGTGTACTGTACTTTTAATTTTATTGTTACGTTTCAAAAATTATTTTACACATCTTAAAATGTAATAGTATTTTAATGTGATAATTGTTAATTGTGTATTAAGTTGTTTATTACTATTATTATTATTATTAGGCTTTTAGCTTATTTTGTTTTTAGCTGTTATAAGCCACACCAGGTCCCACTAGGGAAAAAGGCAGATAGACAAATAAATAAATAGTAAAGATTTCAAGAAATTGGAAATAGAAGTTACTTTTTAAAAGTTAAAGGAAAATGGTAACTAACTTCTTTTGAGGGTCTGAGAACTTTAATGGCAACAATAACATTTTAAAACACCTTTTCATACATCAGCTATAACATGCTAGTTCATGACTAATGTTCAAGCAATACTGGATTGGAAGGCTTCTGGAATGTATATTGTTTGTTCATTAACAATATAGGTTTATAAAATCATTCCTTGACAGTAGACATGTGTAGAAGGCTTGACTGTGTGTCACATCCACGTGAGGGAAGTGGCTTTGACAGCCATCAGGGACCTTCAGAACAGAATGCCTTCAGGCATGAATGAGGAGCCACAGATCAGAGTAGTGATGCTTGGAAGAGATACTGAAGCCATTTGTGCATCTCCCTAACTTCATCTTCACTCTGTCAGCTAGGCAGAAGATTCTGCCAGACTACCCAGAGGGTATGCTGGAAGGCATTGGTTAGACTCAGAAAATCCTCCATTTGACCTTTGAGGAGAAAAAGGTCTTGAACTTAAAGATCTCAGGGGAAGATTTCTTTAGTTTTCTTTCCATCAGCTGTATGAAGTTTTATTTTTACCCATTCTTGTATGCTCATGAGGAGCAGAAAGCAGAAGGAATGGCAACATGAATTACTTCTTCATTTTTTAATTTCCAGTGATAAATTCTTTAAGTCCAAAGATTAAGTCCAAAGGTTACTCTATGATGCATCCATTCCTGCCTGTTTTAAAGCAATGCTGTCTATGCATACCCCGAGATTGTCTGCATATCTTCTGCTTCTGGTACTAAAGAAGATAACAGGAGCTCTTCAGAATCAATTCCATTCTAAATATGCATAGCCCAAGCCCCTTCATTTGTATATCTGGTTCTGGTTCTTCATCTTTATGTATTACAGCCAAGTTACATGTTGCCTCTCTTTGCTCAGTTCAGGGTCTAGTGGCATATGAACAAGTGCTTCTTCAAGAAACTTCCAGTATGCTCATATCCCACAATAGAATGGGACCACAGCATGAGAAAAGAAGATTTTAACCTTTCCCTTGCTGGGGCGCCATCAATATCAGGATGCATATGCTCTGCAATCATAATGCTTGATGGCTTGGAGGCCTGATGTGAACTTACTGAAATACACAGATATTCTGTTATGCAGAGTTGTGCTAATTTGTTAGATTCTGCTGGAAAGGACAGCTAAAGACCAGAAGCTAAAGTACTGATCTCAGCACCTCAGTCTGTCTAACTGCATCTGTCAATCCATCACTCATCTTGCTAATTTTCAGCACAATACTGTAACATTGATCAGCATGGATGGACAGGATAGAACTCAATTGACAGTATGTGCTCTTAAATTATGGCCCTTTTCACACGCGGGCGGTGGAAAGGGGCAAGCCACGCCAAAACGGGGCTTACCTTGTTCCGTCGCCGCGCACAGCATCCCGTTTCGCTGCTCCACACATTTGCAGCGTCCAGCGGCGGTGGTGCTCGGCAGCACCCAAAATGGCGGATTTTGACTGGTGGAGCCTCTCCACCAATCGGAGAAGCTCACCAGCCGGAAATCCCGCCCCCGCCCGATTTACAGGGACGCCCTTTCGCACGCCCGCAAATACACATGGGCGCTGCGACGGGGCTGGAAGGGGCTGGATGCCCCATGCCTTTGAAAAACCACACAAAACTTGTGGGTGGCCGACCGTGGATTGGCGTGTGGATTTACTCACAAGTAATCCACCCCAATTTGCGTAACGGTGTAGATGACATCCATGGAGGTCGATCTACACCGTTTTTTAAACCCCATGTGAAAAGGGCCTATATGGGGAGGGGGAACAAGCTATAAAGATGGCTATTAGAAATATTTTTGAGGCTACCTGCCTGTGATTTGGCATGACCTATCTCTTCTAAAGAGGCTACTATACTGCCAAATTTCTTGCATTTGTCAGAACAAACAAACAATGGAATAATTGCTTAGATTTCCAACTCTTGATTCGTATTTATGATCTGGATTAGATCAGATGGGATCTGAATTGGTCTAAGCTAGATCAGGGCCCAGTCCAAATCATCAAACTGAATTTCTTAACTCAGTCAAGGACCCCCTGCATAGCCTTCATCTATATGCAGAATTTCTGCCAAACAAAATGGCATTCAAGGAGTTAACAGTTGTTGTTGTTGTGGCTTCAAGTAAGCTCTAACTTATGGCAACTCCATCATAAAGTTTTCTTGGCAAGATTTCTTCAGAGGTTTGGCTTTGCCTTCCTCTCAGAATGTAGCTTGCCAAAGACCATCCAGTGGGTTTTCATGGCTGAGTGGGGGTTCAAAACTAAGGTCATTTCCACACTGGACTATTATAGTGCTATCCACTTTCAACATCCCATGGAATCCTTGGGTTTACAGTTTAGTGAGGGGCCTCAAAGGCCCCTCCCCAGCACTATAACAGTCTAGTGTGGAAATAGCCTTGGTCTTCTGAGGTCCTAGTACAGACCGCTATATCAAACTTCCTCCAGCTAACAGGAGTAAGCCTGAAATAAAATAACAATTAAAACATAAAAAAATCAAAAGGACAGTTAAAAGGACATCCATACAAAAATATATAAATGAAATAACAGCACCTAACCCATTAGATTCTCTTAAAAATGCATTCAACTTAAATATGGGAATCACATGCTCCCTGTAACTGACCACATCAATGATCTGGTGACAACATTCTGGATTTGCTGAAATGTCCACATGCTTTCTGAAGGTTCCTGCAGATATAGCATCTTGCTCTGGCCAGTTTTATTGGTGGAGCAAACTGTGCCAGCAGAGACAAAAGTGTTGGCAGCGGGGGCAAAGGAAGAAAAATGCAGCCGCCGCCAATGCAGTAGAAGGCTGACTCTATGCCACCTGCTTCCTGAAGGCCAAACTTCCTGTGATGGTATGGTGGGATGAGGGTATGCAGAGCCAAAGCAGCATGAGAGGTGTGGCTTTTTTTTTTAATTTTTTTTTTTATTTATATAACTGAATCACAAATACAAAACAAGGAAAAAAAATAAACACCATGTGATATACATAATAGTGAATTAAAAAAAATATTTTTTTTCTTTTTCTTTTTTCTCTTCTCAGCAATACTAACTTTCATTGTTATTTTGCACCTTTACCCTTAAATTTATAAATCTGTTCAACTGTTATAATTTCACATTTAATTCAATATTTTTCACATCCCCTTTAATCTATTTCTATTGTTAATTCTTTTAACTTTTTTTTTTAAAAAAAACATTAACATCACTTATCCATTTAAATCTATAAATCACAAGTTTGACACACACACCTACTAAGAATTACAAAATATACAACATAAAAGAAAAACAAAACTAAAACTAAAAAATACCCACCCCCCAGAGCCAACTTTTTATTTAATCCACTTTCCAAAATTGCCATTCTTCTTTTGACAGGGTAGTATTACTATCTCTTTTCAGAACTTTATGAGAGGTGTGGCTTAGTCTATACTTATCCTACCTGGCTGCATGAGTCCTTCAGAAGCCAGGCATTCAGGAAATGGTTGGAACAGAACCACTAGACTTCACTGCTTTCTCTCTGTGTAAATGTGAAGATAGTGGCTGGCTAACACGGTAATGGTTGCCAAATCCCACAACAGGAGCCTAGCTGGAAACCCAAACAGGATGAAACTGTAGCCAGGGTGGGTACAGTTGATGCATTACCCTTAATTAGGATTGCCATATCCTGGCTTGACTGGGTTTTATCCAAATTCTAGGTATGCCACCTAGTGCCAATTTGGACTACCATCTACCCTGGATACCAAGCTTTCATTTCTTAAAAAAATAAATATCTGGTCTTTGTAGGGACTGAAATATGGGGCAAAATGTGAAGATGAAATAATTCCAACCCTGCTTTTGAGGCTTGGGGAAAAGGAGAATGAGCACTGCAGGTAGCAGGGGGCCCACTGAGAGAGCACAAGATGAGGTGAGAGAAGGAGAGCAACTGGTATGATCAGGCGAGTGTGAGAAACAGGAGGGAATGCATTTTGAGACTGAAAGGTGAGTTGAGGGAATGAGAAGGATGGAACAGTGAGTGAGTGATGTGAACAGCAGAGTGCAAGAAGCAAGGCGGGGGGGCAAAGGCAAGGCACAAAGTGAGGCAAGAGAGAGAGGGAAAGGACATCAAGCAGGACAAGTAGGAGAGTGCAGCAAATGAGGAGGTGCATTATGAGAGCATGAGGCAAAGTGAGGGAGAGAGTAGAAGGTAAGGGGAATGAGCAGTGTAAGCCACAGAGTGCAAGAAGGACGGGAGGGACATAATGTTAGGCTGCTATATGAGTTAGGAGAGGGAGTAGAAGATAAGGAAGAGTGTGGTGAGGAAGGGAGGGGAAGGAAAGGAAGATGGCAAGGTGTGAGGAGCAAGGGCAACAGAAATTGTAAGGATGTGAGCAGAGGCATATGGACGGGGGGTGAGGGTGGTCTGCTCTGGGTGGCAATTTTGGGGGGAGGCGCCCCCTGTAACGTGGCCACACCCCCATGCAACATGGCCATGCCTAGTGTGATGCACCCACACTCCCGTTCAACACAGTCATGCCCCTGAACGACACTGCCATGCCCATGTGCGACATGGCCACGCCCCCATGCGATGTAGCCACCTTATCCACACTCCAAGTTACGCAGCTGGGTGTAGGGTGAGGCAAAGAGGGCAGAAATAGAGAAGAGAGATTGAGCTGTGCAAGCAATGGGGTGCAAGAATCATAAAGAGCTGGTGAAGGTAGGTTTGCTGAGAGCTGGTGCAGGCTTCCATGACCAAGCAGAAATTTGAACTTTGGCTTCCCTGTTCCAGCATTTTAAATATTATTCTGTAGTGATTCACCCAGTTGAGCTGTAACTGCAAAAATTGTTGTGAAGGTAGAAATATATTGAAATTTTAAAGATGCAACTATTTCATGTGAGGAATTTGCATCATCAGAAAAATGTGAATAATATGCAAAATATATGTCCAGATTTGAAAAAGTGAAATATTATCACTCTAGTCTTAACTAACCATAGATCTCTAGTGTAGACAAAGTTGTGGGTTTGGAGTTTGGATTTTTTTTTTAAAAAAAATACTCTGGTTGTAAGAAATTTATGAATATTGGTAACTGTGCATGATATGACATTGTGTGAGATTTTTCATATTAGAATTTAGAAAGACTAGATACCCACTGCATCAAATTATCAAATTCCAACCACTTACACAGCAATACTAAAGCTAACTTGCAACAACGATGAGATTTACCATTATTTATGCTCTCTTGGCAGTCTGAACATTGTTATTACAGAATCACAGAGGGGAGGTATAAACACTTTACAAGGATGGTGTGTTCTCTGCTTGTTATCGCTAATCTTAGCAGGATTTATTTTTATTAGGTTCTTGTTACACTGCAATCCAAATTAATTTTCATTTTTAAGTGGTATATGATATAATGTGTAGGTCATTATATCTGTGGGCTATTATCCACCAGCTGAGTGTTGTACACACAGCAATACTTACCTCATTGTTGGGTGCAAAAGGGGTTATACTGGTGGCTTCCTATTTTCTATAACTGACAGTAAGACTTAGGCTATTTCCGCACTAGCCTGTTATAGCGCGATGATTCCCCTTTCAACCTTCTGGAATCCTGGGATTTGCAGTTTTGGGAGAGGCCGGCTGGCCCCTCCCGAAACTGCAAACCCCAGGATTCCAGAGGATGTTGAAAGTGGAATCATTGCGCTATAACAGGCTAGTGCAGAAATGGCCTTAGTGTGAACTGGAAGTATTAATTGTGGTATTCCACTCATCATAAATGCTCACACCATTATTCTTTTGTGTAACACTTTTTCAGAATTCAGATATATTCAAGATCTGATATGTAGCTAATGTTCAAGGATTTAGGATTACTCAGCTTTTAATGAATTATATATCTTTCCCACAGGTAATAGTACAATGTTATATCTCAATCCTATCAGAAGGAAAATGTCAGGAGCAAGAAAAAGTATGTGGATGGAATGGTGATAGTTTATTTTTATGAATAATTTTTAGAGAGTTAGAGAAAACTAAATTTAAATGGATGAGAGAAGCATCAGCTTTAAAAATGGTAGACATACTCATGACTTTCTATGTCTTATGTGGAAATCCTACTGTATCTATTCAGATGTAAGCCCCACTGGCTTCAATTACATTTGTATCTAGGCAAATACATATGGGACTGCACTCTTAATAACCTTCAGACTGGACTACGATAATGTTCTACATGAGACTGCTCTTGAAAGCTATTTAGAAATTACAAATGATCCAAAATGTTGCTACCAAATTAACCTTATTAAGGTGCTATAAAACTATAAACATGATGGGGATGTATTTACTGGCCCCATCCTCTCTGTGCCCTAACCTTTTTGAAGGATGCAATCTCAGTCATCTGTAGAATTCAGAACTCTGCTATATGAAGACTGTCCACCAGCAGGGTCAGATTACCAATGGCTTAACTGGCTCAATTGCTCCAGGCCCCTCCCTGACAAGAGGCCCAGGAGAGAGGAAATGAAGCAGCCTGCTCCCTCTCTTTCTTCAGTTACTTTTCAAATCTTCTGACACTTATGTTGTCCTCAACATTTTGTGTTATGTAAATTGTTGCTGTGTGCCTTCAAGTTGTTTCCGACTTACAGCAGCTCTAAGGCAAACCTATTACAGTGTTTTCTTGCTAAGATTTGTTCAGAGGGGGTTTGACTTCCACCTTCCTCTGAAGTTGACAGGGTGTGATTTGCCCAGGGTCACCTACCAGATTTCTATGGCTGAACAGGGATTCAAACCCTGATCTCTAGAGTTGTAGTCCAACAGTCAAACTATACCACTCTGGCTCTCAGTCAGTATGTAAGTAACTGACTGAAAATGCACGGTTAGATAGTCTTTGTGAAGTTGCAGCTCAAAAGAAAGAAAGAAAGAAAGAAAGAAAGAAAGAAAGAAAGAAAGAAAGAAAGAAAGAAGAAAAGGGTTTTGTACATGAAGATATTTGTTCAGCTGTTGATGGCATTTTATTTATTCTTTATCTTCCTACAGTAGCTCATAAATGTGCACAAAGGGGATCATATTTTTGGAATTGTTCCAGGGATCCAAGCACCTTAATAAAGCTATGTCCATCATGGCATGACTGTAATCATGTTCAAGCTGAAGGCAATCACAGCTTCCTCCAGACCTTCTGTTTCAACTCCAAAAGGTTGGAAGTGGAAAGATCCAGGTGATCTGGGTAGAGGAACCACCCAGATCACCTCCAGATGTACAATGTTGTCCCACTGAAATATGGCTAATGGCTGGGAACAGTATGACAGAACATATAACTGCAGTGGCATTAGGCATTACTTAATTTTTCCTTACTTGCTTGCAACCTCAGTGTATAGTGAGGGTTCTTAGATCTAAAGAAACTCAAACATTTTGAGTTCTGAGTAACCTTAAGACTACCCTTTTCCATGTATCTTCATCTCTATGTCAATCATTAAAAATACAAAACCCTGACCTTCTGTAGACTTGAGTGCAGCATGGCCCTTTCAGTTGTGATGCTAACCTTGTGAAAATTGTTCCTCAAAGTAACCTGCCTAGCTCTACAATTAAGGATTAAATCTAACTGCTAGTCTCAGATAAGGCAGATCCATTAAATCAGAGGTATTTACATAAATACTGAATTTCTATTCTATAGAAATTAATTTCTCTAGAATTTCTATTCTATAGCATTTTGATTAAAATGTATCTACTCTGGTTGGTAGCAGCAATTGGATTTTTGTTGTTATGTGCCCTCAAGCTGTTTCTGACTTATTCTAACTTATGACTACCCAAAGACAAACTCATCATGGAGCTTTCTGGGGCTGAGAGTGTGTGACATGTCCAAGATCACCCAGTCAACTGCATCAAATGTTACCCCTACTTTGCTTCCATTGTTATTTACCATTTTTTATATTTTCTGTGCTTTTTTTTAAAGAGAAAAAAGTTTGATTTCTTCAGAGAAAACTGGAACATGTTTTAAAACGAATAAAACGCAGTTGAAAAATAGTACCTTTTCGATGAAAATACAGGTGCCAGGGTTATTGAGGGGCAAGGGGAGTTGACAATACTGTAATTTTGTTAGGCATATCTAATATTGGTAGACCAAATTAGCTAGATTTCTGAGAAACCAAACCAGAACTTGAAAAAGTTACTTTTTTGGACTACAACTCCTGGGATGCCATTTCTAAACCAGATGGTGGTAAACATTTAGGCCTAAATCCAGTTGCTTTTCTAAGCTGCAATGACTATGCTGGATTCTGGAAGCTGTAGCTCCACAAAGTAATTTTTTCCAAGCTATTCTCTGGATCAAATGAACTCAAGAATTTGGTCATAGGACAAGGATTCTTCTGGATTTTCCCCCAAGTGGATTGACAGAAATTCCTAGTGCCTAAATTACCTTTTGCACACATTGCTCCTGCATCTGTACTGGCACTGGGTGGGTGGTAAGGATGGGGTGGAAAACTCTATTTAGTTTGAAGGACCATATCATGCCTTGGAAAGATGTGGTCCTTTAATTACGCTTCATAGTTAAGGAGAGTTAATATTAATACCTAATCAAAAAGTATTGTATTCCATTACCTTACTTTCAAGATTTCTAACACAGCAAAATCCACAAAAGAATAATACCTGTATAGGCTGACCAAAATGCACAAAATACATCACACAAGCTTTCAAAACTTCACTGGCTTCTTCATCAGGGAAAGATGTTAAAAACCATACAGGAGAAGAAAAGTGACAATGTTAGAATCACAGGCCTGCATTTTCACCATTTCTGCACAACAACGCTCTCCCGCGTCGTCACATTGCAATCCCGGCAGTGCCTTTGCTGGGAAGGGAGTGTGACAGGAATGGTCCCCTCCTTACCCAGCTGGCTTCCTGCAGAAGGGAGCGTGAGCGACATGTGCATGCTTTCCCCAGTGCAACCAGGCTCTTTCCCATGCTGCGTTGGGGAAGGAAGCACCTCCATCATGCTTCCTGTCCTTCTGCATGGCTGGGAAGGTCAGGAGCATCATGTGAGTGCAGGCACTTAATGGATTTTTTTTTCCCCATTAAGCAAATATCCCATGATTGTGACAGGTGGAGGTGGGATGGCAGCAGGACCATGATGACATCGTGTGAAAGCATGAATCCTGGACTGCTGCCATCTCATCCTCATAGTGAGGCAGCACCATCACATGAATGGTGCTTGTCTCAGATGTTACTTCTGCTGTCAGTTAAGATGGTCTAGAGCAGTGGTTCTCAACCTTCCTAATGCCGCGACCCTTTAATACAGTTCCTCATGTTGTGGTGACCCCAACCATAAAATTATTTATTTATTATTTACAATGCTTCCCCCCCCCCGGCCGGCCAGGAACGGGGGGGTGGGCAGGGAGGGAAAGAGGAGCCGCACATCTCCCCCGGGAAAAAACTCCGAGAACCACCCTGGGCTCTGCTTCTCCTTTGCTCTTGTTTCTGCTGGGGGCGGCAGTGTGGGAAAAGTTTCCAGAGTGTTGACCCTGGCTGGGGGGGGGGAGGAATCCCAGCACCTTTGTCTTTTGCGCTGGGTGCAGCTTGCCCCCCCGGAAAAGTACTCCCTTGCGGTCCCCCGGCCCTTCCGCAGCACCCTCCTCTGTGGCGAGTGGGGCAGGGGCCATGGTGAGGAGGGGGCCTGCCCCCCGTGTTGCTGCCACCCCCCCAAGCTGGCCCTCAGATGGGAGGTTCTCCTGGTAGCAGAGAAGGGGAGCGATTTCAGTCCCTTCTGAACAGGGGGCAGGAGGACGTGAGTGTATGGCTCGTGCTTGAGCACCACCACTCCTGCTGTGGCGACACTGTGGCCACACATGCTCCCTCCAAAGGGGGCAGGAGGATGCGAGTGCGTGGCTCGCACTTGCGCACCACAACCCAGGGAAGACGGGGGGCTCAGCAGCGTCGCCACAGCAGGGCCCTTTTCGCACGCAGTTTCTTTTGTGAGAGGGCCCCTTGAGCGTCGCGTAAATGGGAGCGGCGGTCCATACGACACACTCCCATTTACACAACGCTCACAAGCCTAAAGCGGACCGCACACGGATTTTTTAATTTTCAGCTCTAAGCTGAAAATGCTGCGCAGTCGCGCAATGCTCCCGGGGCCCGCGCGCACTTACCTGCCCTGTGGTACGTCATCCCAGGCGTGCTGGTTGCGCTTCCTCCCCCAGCGCAGCCTACAGCTCCCAGGCTGCACTGCGGAAGGAAGGAAGAGGTGGTCGTGCAACCAGGAAGCCAGCTGCGGGATGAAGGAGCATCAAAGAGAGCACCTCACGCAAGAACCTGTTTGCGCGAACGGCACCCCCACCTCCGCGATAAGGTAACGTGCGGAAAAGGCGCAGGAGTGGTGGTGCGCAAGCGTAAGCCACGCACTTGCGCACCACCACCAAAGACGGAATGGAGCCCAAGACCATTGGAAATACGTATTTTCTGATGGTCTTAGGCGACCCCTGTGAAAGGGTCGTTCAATCTCCAAAGGGGTCGCGACCCACAGGTTGAGAACTGCTGGTCTAGAGGTATATCACTGCAGGTAGAGGCCGCTCCCCTTCCTGGCTGTGTGGGAACCAGGGACAAAGGGCAATAATTTTCAACTCCATTAACAACAGAAAAATAACTTCCCTTGGATCCAGGTTGTCCCTGTCCTGTGTTAAGCTGACTGACCCTTTCTCAGTCAGAGAACATTGAATTTCTCAAGAAGTCCCTGCATGGAAGCATCTGGAAAAACATGTATGTGCTGTACTGGTAAAAAAAAAAAGCCAACTGTAGTCCAAATGAAAGAGCTTTACCTTTGTTGGAGGTAAAAACCTCAAAGAGTTTAGCCCCAGTCCATTAGCTCCCTCCTCTTAAATTTAGTTGAAAATCCCCACACAACACTACACAGTCTTAGCTACATGAAACTATGAAGGCCAAGTCACTAACGTGATGGAGTGTGGTGACGAGCTGTATGCAAACAATGTCAGACTTTTTACTTCACATCTGATTAGTACAAATGTATCTTGCAGTGTTTGCCTTGAAGCGAGAATTGCAGGGAGGAAGAAAAGGCATTCAAAACATTTTTATTATTCCCATGCTAATGTTGTGTGTGCAGCTGTGCCCATCCTCAATCACATATTAGTGCCTAATCAAAAGGTATTGTATTCCATTTAGCTTAATTTCAGCTGCTGTGTGTTGGGCTGCCTGTTTTGTTCCAACTCATCATAGGATTAGATGACTCACGGGGCATGTAGACATTTTGGTATTCTGTACCATGTCGTTTCCTTTAGACATTTCTCACCCACATATAAAACAGAGTGCCATTCACAATTAGCATGTTAACATGATTAAAATCCTGCTGACACAAATAGCAGTCTACAGCATTCCTTTAAGTTAACGAAAAACACTTAAATGTTTAGGGGTATCCTCTGGGTGATTTTTTTTTGAGAAATGTAAACACTGATACATTAACTCCCATGGAAAGACAGTAAGCTAACAGCCAAAAAAAGAACTGAATAGTAATTTTAATTTATTTTGCAATCTGTTTGGGAAAGATACACTGGTGAATTTGTAACTGTACGATGTGTATCTTATCAGTGATAGCTGCAAGAAGGAGGCAAAGGACAAAGGCTACAGACACCACATGTAGGGGGAACATCACTGGTTGCAGCTTTAGTAGAATGTTGGTGTTACATAAGGCACAGAGCCAGTTCATTCATTGATCCACCTGCCAACCAATGCCTTGCCTAACCTACCAGCTGCTGGGATTGTGATGGTAATGGGGTGGGGTGGGATTATGGAATCCACTGCAGTGTAGATTTCTGTGGGGCTCCTCCATTACCACTTACTCTCAAACGATCCAGATTTGATATGGAGGATCCTGATTAATCTTTTGTAACCTCACTTTTCCAGTTCTTTTTAAAAAGATACCAATTTCTCTCTCCTCCTTCCACTTTCCTCTTTGTCACCATCTTATTTCAGTTGCTGAAAAAATGCAAAAGTGGTTTGCAATCATTTAAATCAGTGATGGAGAGGGAAGGAGGGAAGGATCTTGCGCTTCCCAGTAGGTTTAGGCAAAGTCAAACTGCTGCAGTGTTTCCTAATGAATGTGTCCTTCCTCATTTGAAAATAAAACTTTTGCCATCTCAACTACACTCTACATGCCCAGTGGCCACACATATCCCACTTTTCATCTGAACAATGTTGGGGAGGATGTCATCTCTGTTGGTCACTCAACAGCCTGCTGTGAAAAATTTGCAAGACAAAATTGCTTTTGACACAGGTCCTGTGGGTGTAATCTTGGCATCTGCTTGTCCTGCATTATTGGATATATAGTTGGCTCCCCACATTCACTAGGGTTGTGGCACAGGACTCTCACAAATGTGAAAAAATCACAAATATCAAAATTTGTGTGTCTGTGGGAGGGGGGCTGAGGCACAGGTGGGGAGAGTGGGCACCCAGGGTCTAAAGCAAGTCAGGGAAAGGAGATGGTTGGCATAGCGGTCCTGTACTTCCTCTCTCTTGCCCATCTTCTTCCTTAGGTGTATGAAGGACTTTGGGAGAGGGCTCATGGTACTGAGATGTCCTTGGCTGACCAGGTGGTGGCTGGTGGAGGAGGAGGAGGACTGGAAGCGGATTTTTAAAGAGCTTCACATCCTGATTGAAGCCACCAAGAGGGAAGCTTCCCCCAAAAAGGAAGCACCTGAGGTTGGGGGGTAAAGGAGTTGGAGAAATTAGCAAATAATCAAATCCATGAATGTCAAACCCACAAATGTGGAGGGCTGACTGTATTTCCATTTCTGCAGCCTGAGGAAGTGGACAGGATCCTTAGAGAAGTGGGAGCTACCACACATGTACTGGACATCAGTGGGTTCAAAATGCTGACTGGGGGCATTTACAGACAGCATATAACCTCCATATTAAAGCAGCTCCACTTACAATTGGTTTGATTCCAGGCACAATGCATCTTCACAAATTCACTAGAAGGGTTGCATGCCCTGTTGGGGATGTAGCTATGATACAGTAAATTTACAAATCATAGCCTCTGCAGGACTTTGCCCTTTTTATTTTATTTTATTTTTTAAAAAAGCTTAGAATCTGGACCAGCTAATGGTCCAAATAAGTACTGTGTAGAATTCCTAGAATCTAGATAAAATTCAGCCAAATCAGGGGTATGGCAACCCTATATTATTCTCCATAATGGTAGGGCTACCCCAAGATCCAGTACATTTTTTTCTGACCAGCATGCCTTCTGTTTGAGTTCTACTGTGGCAACCATCATATTTTACACAGCTTGGGAAAGTTACCTTTTTGGATTACAGTCTCCCAATTCTGAGGAAAAGGGGGAAAAGAAGCAACTTTTGCTAGCTCAGAAATTATATTCTTTTTGCTTAATCATTGTCATCTCAAGAAATCGTTTGAATTGGCCCTGAGAATTTTGCAAAGACCCATTGCATAACGTGCCACTAAAAGGGCTAAAATATGCAGAGCTCTGAGGCTGCATTCATTTTTGGCATTAATTTTCCAGAAATATTTCAGAGGATGACTGTACTGTCATTCAATCCAGCTTTGCTATTACACTAATTCTAGCACAGAGACGCATTAGTCTTTCTCATAATCTTCATGCTATGTGTGTGAGCATGCAGGTGAATAGGAAAATTCATGCATTTTCCATCTGCTTGTAGCTCAAAATCTGATGCTTCATTTATCTAAAAAAAGTGTCTTTCTCCTCTTCAAGCAAGATTTAAATCTAAACTTTGCCTGAAAAGTGTTTCATAATTTCTGTCAAATTTAGTTGTGTCTCTGTTATCTCTCTGCTTGGTAGTTTTTAATGTTAGCTATCCTTCACCTATCACAGCAATGCCTCTCTGTCAGCTGCAACTTGGGGACCAACTTCCGATGGACTATTGGGATGGTTATGAGCCACACTTTCAATTTGATCTTGATATTTGCCTGCTTGATAATGTAAACCTGAAAACTGATGTTATGACTACTTTGCTTGCTAATTAAATGAATTTACATTTGAAATACTGAACACCATCAAAGGGAGGGATGGAGATCAACACATGCAGAAGGGTCGCATCCCTATCAACTCCAGATAGAAACGGGAAACACCACTGTCTGAAACCTTTGGGGAAGCATTGCTAGTACTGGCAATGCCCACAATACTGGACAGATAGAAAAATGATCTGGCAATGGTCTTATGGAAAACCTCTACTTCAGGTTGCCTGGGGCTGTATTGTGATAAGGGACCTCAGTGACAAAGAACATCTACCATCATCTTCTATTGGTATAACTGCTATGAACATTCCTGGACAGGGATAGTCCAGCTACAGTGATCCATGCTTAAGTAACCCAAACACTATTATAATGTGCTGTTTGTGTGGCTATGCTTGGGCTTGGTTTGGTAATAGCAATGAGTGTAGAATAGAGCAGCCTGGCTTTTCAATGGGGTCCCCTAGTCTTTCCATATAACTCCATACTGAAAGAACAGCACTGGTTGCCAGCTGGACACTAAGCCATGATCAATTTGTTTGTTTTGGTTTATATGGCCCTCTACAATTCCAAACCAGGATGTGAAGCCATTTTCTCCCATATAAAGTAGGACTCTACTAACTAGTCTAGTGAGCAGTAGCACCTGGTGGCTTCCATATTAGTGGTATGGTAAATCCACTCTGGAGTTTCAGTCCAAAATTTAAGAAGCTATTCAAGATGCTGAGCCTGTGGTGGCAAAGGGTGTACAAAAGTGTGTACTAAAACCTGGAACAGATTCACTGCCCTGATGAAGTAGAAGCCTCTCATATTGAGGCTTGTTTGGCTGCTGTGTAGAGGGGGGTGTCTTCTTGTGTCTCACACCATGTGAGATTAGGTAGAATCAAGTGCTGAGTATGACCTAAAGGCCATCTGGTTGACCAGGGATTTTCTTGATCATTTTCCTCATCATTAATGCTATCAGTTAATGAACAGTTTTGAGAGTTGTTGTTTTTACTGCTTTATTTTTTCATTCTTCTAGCTAGAGGCTTTCTTGCATCTTGTTTTTATTATGAACTGCTCTAGGATTTTTGTTTTTGTTTTGTTTTGTTTTGTTGAAATGAAAAGTCATATAGAAATATTCTGAAATAAACAACCTTTGTTGCAGCTATTTCCCAATCTATGTTAGAGCATCAGTGACTGAATTAAAATTAGAAGTACTCTTTACTCTTATACTCAGAAAGATACATTTGTATTTCTAGAACAGCTCCCAGAACAATAGGTATCCTTGCAGCTGCAGGAAAGCCTGCTTAATATTGCATGTCAGCATCATGCTTTCCCCTTTGCCCAGTCAGACATAGGGCCAGGCTTTCTCAGATATGCCTCTGCTTCTGGGACTCTCCTGCACCTGCCAGCTGTAACACGGGCTGCAGCAAAAATTTTTACTGTGTCCTTCTCTCAGGATGACATCACTGTACACACAGAAAGAGGAGAATCCATTTGAGATGCAGCCTCTTCACTGTAGTAGAAACAGAACAGTAGAGCCATCCAAGATGGTGGTTTCATTTTTTTTGGACACTCCTTGATCTTACAACAATCTTGTATGCCTGAGTACAGAGCACAGAGGAAATGTAGCTTCATTGTACATGCATAGAAGCACCAGGAACAACACTTGACCAAGTTGACAGGAAGGTTCAGTACCTTTTCCATTTAGATGCAATTTAAAAACAAAAATAAAAACACATTTTTGTTATCTATTTTATTTTGTTTATTTTATAATATCTTATTTTTATCCTACATTTCTCCTGGCAGAGAACCCATGACAGCTCATGGCAAAGCTAAAACAAAATAAAGCTGTAATATAAAATAATAAATTTGCATGCCTAAATGTGATTACAGTCATATATGCTGTTAAGCCATGGTGTGATTTGTTGATCAGCCACAAAAGACAATCTATACTCATGCATTTTTAGGGTTGGTTTACATAGTCTGGCTTATTCAAACTATAGCTTCTTGTTACATTGAAACCCACAACCACAGCTTGATTTGTGGCTTGTTTCCCAAACTGCCTATCTTGGAAAAGGAGCTGACAAAATGTGGAGGGATATGAGGGATACAAGCTGGATGGTTTCGTTGTCAGCCATCATGGCTTCATGGCTTAACAAAGAAAACATGGTTAACCAAAGCCATGGTTTATTGTGATATGAAATCATACACACTTTCTATCAAAAGGAGACCAATGATGCAAATTTTCAATGAGTAATTGTGATACTGAAATGTAGAATTCCAGTATGTGATACTGAAATGTAGAATTCCAGTATGTGAAACTGGAATGTACATTCCTGTACGTGATTAATATTAATCTTTGCTGCCACCACCCACAGAATTATGACTTA
This sequence comes from Ctenosaura bakeri, assembly GCA_948474755.1. Lineage (NCBI taxonomy): Eukaryota > Metazoa > Chordata > Lepidosauria > Squamata > Iguanidae > Ctenosaura > Ctenosaura bakeri. Next base: position 98,236 of record CAOLHI010003001.1, read on the forward strand.
CAGGACAGTACAGTGGGACGCTGTCCCTTCCCCCCCCTGGATGGGGAGTTCTATCTAGCGTTGGCGTGGGAAGGAGAGAAACAGGGTCTTTTACAGAAAGTATTTATTCAAGGCATGCAAATGAACAAGGCAATAACACACATGAGAGGGCTCCCCCCCTCCTAGGCACGCTTAGTTACAAGTAGTTACAAAAAGAACAGATATGAAAGCACAGATACATTCTTTAGATCAGCCACCTCCAAAATAACAGAAAAGTCCCTGACGTGACTAGATAACTATTTCTAATTACTCACATTGGTTCTCAGGCTTAGATGTTCTACAAGGAAGACGCCAGGAGGCGAGGCCTACGGCCTGCAGCCTGCTACTGGCAGTTCCTTTGTTGTTTCTTTGTTGTCCCCTTGATATCTCTCTCAGCCACATGACCTCGCAAGAAGTTTTATAACTTCTCCTTGGAAGCATCTGGAAGCATCCTGAAGATGCTCACCTCTTTCCTTTTTGATTGGTCAAGTCTCACCCTGTGACCTATGATGCTGACCCACACTAAAATGTAATCTAATCCCAACACCTCATTAACCCTTGGTTTACCTGAAGAGGGAAGTGTCCCCCTTTAGCTAAGTCTAGATAATGGGAAGCCCCATTATCACAGTAATGAAAATACAAAAGAATATTACAGTAGTGTAGCTCACACTTCCAACTTTGCAAGTTGAAATGGACCTACTTGTAGTGTTTGCTTCAATTATTGAATTGGTAGTTGAGTAGTTAACCCTTAAATGTTGCCCCCCACCAATCTCCTGAATTCTTCTGCAAAGCCAAACACAGGAGGTAGGTATCTAGATTGCACGCCCCTAAGTATGGCGCTGCAGGGCAACCTTTCTACTCAGAAATTTTGGATGACTGGTTTACTTACTTTGCAACAGGGGTGGGGAACCTGTGAGCCATCAGATGTTATGGGATGTTAACTCCCACCAGTTCTAGCTAGCATAGTCAATGGTCAGGCATGACAGAAACTATAGTTCAGCAACAACTGAAGGTGTGAAGGTTCTCCATCCTAGATAATGTCATTGACATAAATCTAAACCCCAAGTAGCGTATGCCTATTGAATCAATGGGATTTTGGTAAATCAACATTAATTTACGATCTCTTGATTTGATGGATCTACTTAATTGGGACTAACAACTGGATTTACATGTGATAACCTAATCCTCCTGTGTGTTAAAAGGATTGGTAAAGTTCACATCACTGAAGAGCCTGGGCTTGGAATATAATTTTGGTGTTAATTGATTTGAGACTTTCCAGAAGAGACAGACAAACAAAATACTTTCCATCTGGGGCCAGGGAAGTATCAGCGATTTTGTTAAAGTTCATCCTTACCAGCTGTCATCTTTCAATATGAAGTCACTTAACCTCTGCCAGCATTCCTCGTTGCTTTTAGAGTGAATGATCCTAGACAGATGCCCTGGCAATGAATGCGCAAACCGAAACAAGAATATTTATCTTCAGCTACTGCAGCACCATGTAATCCATCTTTCGCAGGTGCAGTTCCTCCAGTGATTTGGAGGGAATATTAATCTGTTCCCCCAGTACTGTGATGTGTGATTCTTTTTCCGTGCAATGTCGTAGGAGCTGGGAAAATGCACGCTATTATTTGACTGGAAGCAGCAGCAGCAGCAGCCACCAGATAACTCCAGTGACATCGCAATTACATAGCTGTGTAATCTTATGATTGACAGGAAAATAATGGTTACTAAAGGGCTGCTTGGTTTTTAAAAGAGAATTGTGTTTACTTAGATAAAGACTGTTTTCAGAGGCAGGGCAAATCAGAAGCCTTTCAGTTAGAAAATTTATTGGAAGATATTGTTTATTGCTATTATTCCTTTGAACATTTTGCTAAATGGCCGGTCCGTTTACCAAAATGGTCTCTTGTATCCTGTTATCTCATTTCCATGCTTGGATATTTGATACAGACAGCAGGGGGAGAAATCCCCACTCGCAGTGACACAAATGAGATTTTGGAGGGAATATTTCTTGAGGGCAACACTGTCAAGATCACAGAGTGGAGGAGCTAAAGTAGCAGAATCTTCCAACATTTCAGTGATGAAATTGAGGGGTGCCTGCCACATCCCTAGGCTTGTACTGAACACCAAATCTCATGCCCCACCCCCGAGCTGTTATCAATTGTCAAAGGATGTGCAGTGCTGCCTGTATGCACCATTCTCCTGCTGCTTATGCAGTTGATCTTGGGGGGTAATGTCTGTCCTTTTCTCTTGGCTGCACAACTGTTGCTGAGCACTGTGTGGACATCCCTCCCTTTTTTTAAGGTCAGGAGCTGGCTGCATATTCGACATTGCACAAGGAGAAAGTGGATACTTCCTTCTGCAATGTTCCCAAAAGAACGTATGCTGGCATAACACGCAATTACACCAGTATCTGCCACCTATAGGATTCTAGCTGAAAACTGGAATCCTTCCATTACCCTGATGACTTTACTATAAACTTCTTAAAAAGTCATATAGCTCGCAGCAAAACAATAATAACTAATACACAGTTTAGAGCTCAGTTTTCATGTGCAGACAGGTATATCCATGTAATATAAAGACAAGATGGATCAGCTTCCCACTTAAAGATCAGCCTTTTAGAGAGAGTGGAAGGGAGTTCAACCAATAATGTAGCAACAATTTATTGAACTGAATCTTCCTCTTTCTCTCTCTTGTTATTCAGGGCTGTCCTAGAATTTTTCAAAAAGAAAACTGGTATATAACTATGTGAAATAAATTCATAAGTGTTCTAGTTCTGGTATTTTATTGCATTGCATTGCACTGTTTGTGGGCATCTGTGTATGCACGCTCACCTACCCATTACCCAAATGCAATTTGGATATAGTATAGTCTCTATCTTAAAAAAAAAAAGAAAAACTATGAAATTCATTGGGTTATCAAAAATCAACAGGCAATTTGAAAGCACATAATGCTACATTAGTGTGTTAATTAGGCTTTTTTACATGTCAAAATTTATGATAAAAGTGGAACAGCGATACCATCAGAAAACAACAGCAAAGACTGGTTATATCAGTGGGGTACTGAATCTATTCTGGGTTTTAATTATAACTTTAAAGGAGCTAGCCAAAGTGCTGGACTTATTTTAGTGATAAATTCTGAACCTTGAATAACTCCTTTAAAGTTCAGACTAAAATCTAGAATGTATTCACTGCCGTACTCACAAGGAAGCCACCAATGACAGCATAGGGGCTGTCTGATCCAAGAGAGCAAGTGAGCTGAGGCTCTCTCCGATATTCCAAGTTTAGGTAAATGCATGGAAAAGGGCATTCTTGTTGCTTTGCTGATGTCTGGACTATAGTTTCCATAATCCCTACACATCAGGCTGTTGTGGCCAAGACATCTGAAAGACATGAAGCTGCTTACTGGTGTGTCACCTACAGATAAATTTGCCTCCTACTTTTCTCTGTTGATTATACGGCTCCAAGAGGGGATTTAATCAATCCACTACTTCTTGCTTCACTAGGTTACTATTTTCAATAGACATCCATTTGTGTAAAACTGAATTCGGTGTTTTCTTCTGATGTAAGTGCTCAAGCTTTTCTGTTCCATTTATCCTGTCCTTAGGATATTATTTATAAGACATGCTCCCTGTAATATAAATTCTGTAAAGTACATTCAGTGCTCACATTGGAGTCTCAATGTCTCTTAAAGAGTACCATCCATAACACTCTCATTTGTGAATATAGGATTCATTTGAAGCTTGCTTTTATAGGCTTGTTCTTGACATACGATTTTATTCTTGGTGTACATAAATTGTCACATTTGTCTATTGCTTCAAAAAATGGAAGCACAGCTGAGTGTTCTTTGGAAGTGGAGCAACAATTACAAAATTTCAGTTCTCAAATCTGTTGCGCTTCTCTTTTATTGTGAGTTAAAGGCATGCAGAAGTCTATTGGAAAACATTTGAAGAGAACATTTAGAGAGGTCAGTCTGGAGGATGTTATCAACTTTAAACAGGATATTGGAAACTGATAGCATGTTAGTTACTTTTATGAATACTCTTGTGACTCTGAGATGGCACTTAGCAAAAGTGTATCAATAATACAAAAAACTGTTCTATAAGGCTGCAGTAGAATAGATACCAGGTAATCATTTCATCTGAATATTAAACAAATAATTTTAATGAAGAAAACATTACTGTTTATCTCATGCTTCCTTGTTTTAAAATCTTATTGTTATGTGCCTTCAAGTTGACTCTGACTTATGGTTACCCTCTCATAGTATTTTTTTTGGCAAGATTTATTTAGAGGAGGTTTGCCATTTGACTTCCTCTGCACAGAAATATTACTTTCTAAACAGAAACTGAATGCTATTTCCTATGCAGAAATGGATGTTTCCTGTGCAAAACCCCTAATGTGTGACCTTTGTGTAGAATACGTACTGGACTGTGAATAGTCTTTGAAGACTCTGCAGTTTTTGAAGACTTTCTCACAGTGGCGGTGAGGTGGGGGTGGGATTGCTACAATTACTTTTTGCTTGTTATTGGAGTTAACTTGGTAAGGAATGACATCTCTAACAACTGTATGGCTCTTGGTCTAATTCCAGATGGCCTGTTCAAGATAGCCTGTCTAGGTATCCACCAGAGAAAACTATACTTTTTCCCAGAAGCCCAAAAGGTGCATGGGTGTTGGGAGAGGAAAGAGAATGGAAAGGGGAGTGGAGAGAATGGAGAAGAGCACAGAGAGAGTTTAAACAAAAAAGAAGAACTCACATACTTTTGGCTTTGGTCCCATCCACTACTCATTTCAGCCAGTCTGCCACCCACACATTCAAATCCCAGCACATAATCCCCATGAGAATGTGGCTTTTCACATAAAACCAGTAAAGCTGGGCCTTAAAATATAAAGTTCATGCAAATCTCAAATACTAACTAAAATCAGAACTGGAGGAGAAAAAAAATCAATCCAGAAATGCTTCTCTGCAATACCCTGTTTAGGGAGTGTGTATGGGTGAGTCGGTGGGGCATCTGTGTGTCTGAGAAAGGGATCTTGATAGGTCACCTGCTGCACAGTTCTGGTGGTACTAACATTCAAAAGGTGCCTCCTTAAGTAAAGCCCCGCCCAACTGGCAGTACTCTCCCTTTCCTCAGCCTTTTTCTTTTAAAAAACAACAACAAGATGTGTTCATTCTTTTTCCCTCGCAGGAACAAATTTGGAGTCACACAGCACAGGACTGGTGTCTTCCAGAGCTAGGAGAGAGGATTGAACAGTTCACTTTTGCTTGAATTTACTGGGAAGAGCAACACGCTGCTTCCTCCTTTCCTGCTGGGTTAAGTAAGTGAAAACTGTTTCGGGGTTTTGAACTCAGTTTGCAGCAATTAACAGAGGAGGAGGAGGAGGAGGAGGAGGAGGAGGAGGAGGAGGAGGAGGAGGAGGATCTGAAGCATTTTAAAAGCAGCGGAGAAAGTGGGATGGCAGAAGATTAACCAGGGCCATTCCTGCTGAACCAGGACAGTTGGAGGAGAGGCACCTTAGCAGGCCATATCAGAACAGCCAAGTTGTATTGCTACATTAGTTCGTAGTTGTGGGCTATGATGGTTACTCTCAAGACTGAGATGACATTGCTCCAATGGTTTCAGTGAGTATGGAGAGGGAGGGAGGGAAAGAGAGACTAAGGCCATTTCTGCATGGGGTTTTTAAAACAGTGCAGTCCATCCTCCAAGGAGGAGATCTGCACCTGGGAGCAGACTGGGTCAGACCTACTTAATGTAGATCCGCACCTCAGCCCGCTCTGGAATGACCCCAAGTGGTCATCCAGTGTGCTTGTGAAAAACCGCTAAAAACAGGTCTTTCAAAAGCATGGAGTGTGCCACTGGAAGCCTGCTCGCTTATGCAGATTCACAGGCTCGCATTGGTGTGAGCCTGCGATCTGCCGGGGGCGGGCTTTAGGCTGGTGAGCTTCAGCAGTTGGTCGAGACCCTCGACCAACCGGAGCCGCAATTTGGGACGCCAGAGCAGTGCGTATCAACGAGCACGCACTGCTCTGGAGCGGTGTGGACCAGACCAGGGAGCCAAAAAGTCCAATAAGTAGCAGCGTGAGGCTATTCCCTTCCCCGTGTGGAAGTGGCCTAACAGAGAAGAGAGAAAGGTGGCATACCTGCAAATTGCAAAGCAATGGAATTAATATTAATCTAACCATGTAGATGAAAGTAACTGATGCTTTGAGCACTCATAACACAGTCTCTCACTCTACAGTTTCACTTTAATCCCTAAGCAATAATATCTGACAAAGCATTTGCTTTATTCAGTGAAATGTTACAGAGAGTTCAAAAAGCTGAAGGGTGTCTTTTGCACAATGCAGAAATTTTTCTCATCTTTCCATCACACTGGCGCTAGGAAAGGATGTTGGACCCTTGTGCTACATGCTTCCTCCAAGACCCTAAAATGAAATGGACAGAGAGAGGACTTTTTTCCCCCTCCTGGCTTTATTTTTATTTTGGGAAATGAAACCAGATGTTTTTTCCATGCCTTTTAGACACTCATTTTAGCACAATTTAAGAATCTTGGAATTAATTAGTTCTTTTAAAATACAGAATGTGATACATTTCACCGTTGTTTTTTTCCAATTCAGATTGAAATTCATCTGATACTTGACAGGAACGGTTTGCAAACACCAACCGGATGTACAGCATGTGTGCAGTGCCCACACCAACTGGCACTGGGTAGACCTGACTTCAAATGCCCACTCAGGCATAAAGCCATTGTGTATGTCTTTGGGCCACTCACTTATTTTCTATCAGCTTTATCTGTCACCACATGGTTTTTGAAATAAAACGGTAGGACAAATCAAGTCCTGCGCTCCGAGCAGAATTTATTACAGGAAAGGAAGGAATTAACAATTCACTGAACAAACAAGTGGGAGCTGTGCACAAAGCCAAATCAAAAAGTTCAGTCTTATTGGCCCTTGGGATAGCACCTACTACCTCAGGGGTATGGAAATAACTGAACTCAGCTTCTGTACGTCTTTTATTCTGTATGTCTTATATATGGCTATATGTCTTCAAACGAGCTCAAGTTGATGTATATGGCACTCTGCTTCTGTCCTCACATAGTCCCTTTGAGATAGGCCAGACTGAGAAAGATTGACTGGCCCAAGGCCGCCTGACGAGTTTCAAGGATCTCCGCAGTCCCAGACCAACACTGCAAATACTACACCACACCGTGTTACTTTTCCAACAGGCTGCAGAGCTAATTGTGCTCACCTGAATAGCTGATGAAGAGCGCAGTTTGCAGGTTTATGTTACACGAGGCCAATGTATTTTCCAAACAGACCAGTGATTCTTAACCTAGGGTCCAGGGACCCTTGGGGATCCTCGGAACCCTCACAGGGGGTTCACGAAGCCCTGCTGCTGGACACCAGCAGCAAAAGGGACATGGCAACAGAGGGAGACATTTGTGGATGCTGAAACTGTTCCCTTGCTTGCAAATGACAGAGCAGTTTGGGTGCATGCACACATACCTCCTCCTGCAGTATCCATGGTAAAAGGGACACAGCAGCAGGTGTGTGTTTGCACCCAAACTATGGCCATTTCCGCACTAGCCTGTTATAGCGCGATGTTTCCACTTTCAGCATCCTCTGGAATCCTGGGGTTTGCAGTTGCGGGAGGGGCCGGCCAGCCTATGACCCTGGAGATCAGGGTTTGTATCCCCACTCAGCCATGGAAATTCCCCTAGGTTACCTCAGGCAAGTCACATTCTCTCAGTATCAGAGAAAGGCAAAGCAACAAATCTTGCCAAGAAAACCCTCGTTATAGTTTTGCCTTAGGGTTGCCATAAATCAGTTTTGAAAGGAGAGAGACATGATGTCTAGAAAGAAAATCTCTCTGTGAGCAGCACTTTGTTGTTGTGTGCTTTCAAGTCACTTCTGTCTTATGGCAATCCCAAAGTGAACCTTCCACTGGGGGCATATTTTTTTTGCAAGATTTATTCAGAGGGGGTTTGCCTTTGCCTTCCTCAGAGGCTGAGAGAATGTGCCTTGCCCAAGGTCACCCAGCGTCTGAACTGGGATTTGAATTCTAGTTTCCAGAAGTCTTTAATAAATAAATAGTTGAAAATTTTAATATTTGCATATCTAAATTTAAATATTTAAGTCTTGAGTTAAGTCTTGAGGGTCTCCTGCAAAAAACTATTTTTGAGGGAGTCCCCAGTAAAGAAAAGGTTAAGAACCACTGAAAGAGACTATGCTTTGATTTCTGAAAATCATTTTGAAGTAGCCCTCATCTTTAGTATTGTATTTCTCTGTCAATGTTTCTTCTGAAGAATAGATTATTGTAAAGAAGGGCAAGAGCAGATGGCATCCAAGTATTGATTTTTGGGAGAGATGCCCTTTGGGTTAAACATTTTTTAAGAACATCAAATAAATGGCATGTCTGTGGCTGCTGCAAGCGCCAGCCATTTTGTGAAATACCAAGAGCCATGATATATTGATAGGTATTTCTTCATCTTCTTCTACTCTCTTAAAAAAAATAGACCACATAGAGGACTGGAAGGTGGAGTGTCCCTCTCAGTCACATGGGTTGCCTTAAAAAAAAATGCAACCATATTTGTTGTGACATAACACATGAACTCTCCCTGCCATGTTTTAGGTAGAGGGCTTGTTTCAGGGTTTTGCTATGCAGGGGATGATGGGATCCATTCATGTCTGGGTGAACTGAGAACATGGAAATGTTATTGTAATGACCTGTGATAAGAGAGTAAGCAGGCACAGCTGCAAAGTTGGACTGTTGGCAAAGTGAGTGGGGAAATGGGAGGGGAACAGAAAGTCCGAGAAATGTGTTGCTTGTGTAAGCCATGTAATAGTTTATATGGCACTAGGAATCCAATATTCTTTCAGTCTAGGCAATGCCAAGGTGTACTGTTGTTTCTTTGATGTTCCTGAACAAAGTTTTTGAAATCTCCAGGTCAATTCCTTGAACTTGGAGCTGTCCTGAATATCACAAAAATAAAAAAGTGTCCAAAACAGGGCATAAACCTAGGTTCTAATAATGCTGCTATGTGGTTGAAAGTTGAAGAAATGCAGGGAAAATTGTGAATAAACCACAGAATCAAATGTATCCATCAACAAAATAAGGTGCACTTGCATGCACAAGGCATGTATAAGTGGAGAAACACATATTCTGATCACTATGCAGCAGGGATAGGAAAAACGTGACCTGTGGACCACATGTAGCCCCTGATGCCATTTTTACATGGCTGCACCACTTCCTACATCTTTCTATCAAAAACAAAAAAAACAAAATCAAAACTATTTTTGCCCCAAATGCTCTATAGGGAAATGGAGGCATTTTCACCTTGGACCAGCATATGCCCAGGAGAGGTCATTTTTACAACAGAAAGTATCCTGGGAGTCATTTTCTGTTTGCTTCCTGTTTTAATACTTTTAATATATTTTTAATACTGCTTTCATACTTTTCTCCTTTCTGCAGTGATGGGTAGATCAGGATAACTTCTAAAGGTTGCTCTTCTTTGGATGAGAAGGAACATGGCAACCACATGTTGAAAATTTGAACCTGCTAATGCATGTCTTCATTTACAGGCTTAGTAGCTAAGATGGAAGTGATAGCTGGCATCTCTAGTAGTTGACTCAATGAAACTTCTGCACCTGTTTTGGGCCCAGATAATATACCTCTTCTGGATTCTATACAGTGAATCATAAATAAATATTGCAAACACAATCACAGTTTAAGTCATGCATACAGTTAGCCCACCACATTTACGGGTATGACTTTCATGGATTTATTTTCGAGTTTCTCCAACCCCTTCCCCTGTGCTTTTTTTCTAGGGGAACCTTCCGTGCCCTTAAGCTTAGCAAAAGCGGAGGGCTGACTGCATTGGTGTGTGTGTGTGTGTGTGTTGACAGTACAGTAAATTATATGTTAAGCTGAACACATATGCAATGTCCCAAAAGTTCCATGCATCCAATGAAGTGCTAGTGCAGGACTTGATTGTAGAAATATTCCATATGTTCCAGTCAGTAGTACAGCAAGCAACCTTGGAGACAAATTTTAATAAATAAAAGATACAACATAGGTGCAAAAACATAACAGAAATTCCACTCTAAAGATTTCACTCTTTTGTACCCTTCTAAATACCTAATTGAAAATGCTGCTACTTTAATCAAACTGAAAGGGCCTGATCCTTACCCATGGCAACTACAACTCCTCTCCTCTCTATTTTTTCCTCTCTTTCTGAACTCAGCTAGTAAGAGCAACTCCTGTTTTAGGACTTATTCACTCACTGGACCAAGCTAATAATTGTCAGGGGTTACACTAGCATAATGCCTCACTAGGATTGCATAGGATGCAGCCATGATTGTCATAATATTATAACTGTGCAGTGTGAAAGAGTCCAAGAGATCCTACATATTCCAAGGCACCATTAATGATGCTAGCTATACTGATATAGTCATGGCTACATCTAACTTTCTGTCTCCCACATTGGTAAAAGTACATTAAGAATGAAAACACATCACCAGCCTTATCTTTTCAAGCAGTGTCAGCAGCGAACTCCTTGGAATGACATTAAAAAAGAGCATAAGAAAGACGAAAGGCTTTGACACAGAATTCAGATCCCAGAGACAAGTAGTACTATATAGACAGTTGACTGTAATTAATCCTGTCCTATTAGTAAACTCATTCTCAGAGTGTGGATCCTCACAAAGCCAAAGCAACACCATCCATACACACAAGGAAGAGGTATCACCAGGCCCAGGGGAAGCCAAAGGGAAGTCTAATTTCCCCCTAGAATCAGACATTAAAAGCAAAGAGGAACAGCTCAATGAAGAATGACTGACTCAGTGGTCCTGCTTTATGGAAGGTAGAATGGAAAAACAGAGAGGGCATGGAATGATGGCAGGTATCCTGAAACAAAACCATTCCACCACACTAGAACATTTTGTTACAGGTCCCACTTTTATCTGTATTAATACATACTTGACATGACCATACACAGCTATAAAAGCTGGCCTTGCTTGGTTTTCTTCTGTTGTCTGATAAAATCTGCGTTCTAGCTTCTCAGATGAATACCACCTCTATATGCATGTAGTAAATGTTTTAATAGAGAAATATAAAAGGGATACACTGATCTGGCTCTTAGTTTGGCCAGGATAAAGCATAGTTCGTTTCCATTACTGCAGATTCTTGCTTGTGATTCTGTGCTGTAAGGCTAATTATTCTCAATTTATTTGCTCAACCCTGCATTTGCTTTCTGTTGTTCCATAAATAGGAAATTATCTAAATCCTTTTATATCTAGCTGCAACATCTAATTATTTCTCATTTGTTTTTATTCTCTCCCAATTTAGCATCATCTGTAAAGTTGGAAATCATGCTTTCATATCATAATAAGAGCTCTGAGAATTTTAAGGAAATGGAGACAACACTTGTTGTCTTCCCTTGGATTTATATCAAAGAGTAAACTGAGAAAATAAGTGAGAGAGCTTCATGAAATAATAATAGTGAAAGGGGAATAGAGTAAAACATTCAGAGGAACAGAGTAAAAATATAAGAACTGTATCAGATAAGAGAAAGAAAGGACATGACAAGATCAGGATGGAAGTGTGGTATTTAATGATTTGTCCAACCTCTCTATTCAAAATCAACAAATGATTCTGTCTTGCATTATGGTGAAAGTGAAAGCAGGAGATGGATAGGATGGAATCTAAATTAGAGCTATACAGCTGGGAATCCCAAAGTAAAAATACACCTACCCAAATCATCCACATTTGAACAATATCTTTATTAGACCACTACCTAAAATTAATTTCCAGTTAATACTTAGTGTTTCTATGGCCCTGTTCACACCTTACCTGGTCGCAGAAACATCTGGTGTTGGCTCTGCCTGGAGGGGAACATGACAGGAGCTTTCCCCTCTGCACTGTCTCTGTGTTCCAGGAAGTGTGAGGGCCATGCCTCTTCCTGCCACAGCACAGCTGTCCCAGGCTGCACTGTCCAGGGGCCTCCACAGACAAGGTAAGTCTGTGATGGTGGTACAATCATTTGTCATTGATGGGGAAAACCTGTCAATTATTTGTGGTACGATCATGCCACCTGGGGACAGGAGAAGGATGGGACTGTGATGACATTGTACATAAGCGTCGTCCTGGTCCTGTCCTTCTCCCGGCCCTATGGCAGGTAGGGAGGGTGGAGCAGAAAGGGCCTATGTTTCCATTTCCTATTTATCAAGAAACCTGTGGATTTCACTTAAGAATCGAGATATTTCTGTCTCTGTTCTTAGTTAATCCGTCACTACATATTTCCTTATCCTAGCTCCTGGGAATACCAGGTCAGGATTATCCCAGGCCCTGAGATTTCAGGACCAAAATCATAGACCTAGTGATGATCCCCCAGACACACATACTTGTGATGTCATAATGGCAGGCCTTGGGAATGTCACAAGGGCAATAGTGCTCCCTGGCAATGTCAGTAAACTCGATACATTAAGTGTTACCCATAGTTTTACAGATAAGGCTTTTCAAATCAAAAAAGACCAAGTCTAAGAAATGAGGAACACACACACACATACTTTAAAAACTCTGAGATTCCTTCCCCTCCCTCTGGGGACTGGAAAAGAGAGTCTGTCCCCTGAGATCTAGCAATCCTACCAGCAACCAAAGGCAGTCCTGGGTGGAATCTTAAATGTGCATAGCACATGAGTGGACCCAAATCTAATTGTCAGGTATCTCCCTCAAAATTTCATTATGAAACTATTAGTACATACAGTTTCCATGATTTCAACATGGAACGATCATTCTCTCCTCCCTCCAAAATGTAGCCTGCCTTTGGGAAAATTCAGCAGCTTGCTTACTACTTTATGACATTTTGGTTGGCCTAAGGAAACAGCCAGTAGTGATCTGAGTGTTGGACTATGATTTTGAGAGACTGAGACCATTTCCACACTTCAATGTTATAGTGCTGTTATTGCACTGTCAACATCCTGTGGAATTCTGGGGTTTGCAGTTTAGGGAGGGGCATTTAGAATTCTCAGTCAGAGAGCTCTTTGGCCTCAGTAAACTACAAACCCCAGAATCCACAGGATGCTGAAAGTGGAATAATAGCACTATAACAGTGTAGGGCAGAAACACTCTGAGAGACAATCATGGAAGTATACTGGGTGACCTTGGGCAAGTCATGTTCTCTCACCCTCAGAGGGAGCCAAAGGCAAGTCTCTCCCCCTAAAACAAATCTTGCCAAGAAAAACCTGTGATAGGATTGTCAGGATCACCATAAATCACTTGAAGGCACACAACAACAAGAACAACCACAACAAAATGTTTGGATTTTTTTTCTTATAAGGCAACCTGATTTTTGTGCCAGCTTGGAACACTTGCTATTATTCTATCCCTTAATATCCAAGCAATAATATAACCACATGAATAAAATTTCCCTTTTCCTTCTTGCCCTCACACTATGTCACTTTCCTTATACAAATAATGTAAAATAAGAGAGATTTCTAGTAACCAGTAGATATCAGCCCTGTATTAACATCAATTATCTCTAGCAAAATCTGAAGATGTGCTGAAGATGTCTTCCACTTTCTCCATGCAACAATTCCATCCAGGTGCAAGTGTAACAGATTTCTGCCAAGAGTCATATTACTGTCATCATGCATAAGGGTACCCACTCCTCTTGCTCAGGTGCAGAACACAATGGCTGTGTTAAATTGCTGTTTCACACTGGTCTAACAACTCTGGCTTCCATCTCTGTGAACATAAAACCTCCAGAAGAGCCCATGGGAAGCAGTCTGTGTTTTGTCAACGGCTGCTTTGTTTTCTTTGTGAACTGGATATGGAAGTAAAGCTTGGTTTCCATAGTTAATGTCAGAAGCTGATGACTGGAATGAAAACTGCCCTCTCTCTCTCTCTTTCTTTCTGCTTTATCTCTAAAATGAGCTATTTACCTGAACATGAGGTAGTATAAATTCTTACTCTGATTTTCAGTAACCCTACTGTAAATTTGATTTCATAAACGAAAGGCATATTTGAATGAGGAGAAAACAAACAAATTGATAATCATCACTCAGCTGTTATCTTCTTAGTTCCGTAGTTAAGGCTTTATTCAAAGAAAAATGAAAAAGTATTCAAATTGTATAATTGGAACCAGCACTTGAGGGTCTTTCACACTACACCAATGGTCCTTCTCCTGGGGTCTGTGGAGCCCTCCCAGGGGACCTGCACAGAGTTGCTATTCATCCTAGAAAATGGGGGAAATCCCAGATTTAAGGAATTCAAAAATGTCCTGGCTGGTTGTGACTGGTTGATGCAGCATGTCCTCAAAGGCAGTAGTGATGATGGCGTGGCAACAGCAGCAACAAGGTGCTGGCAGTCATCTCACCTTGTGCTGGAAGCTCTGGACACCACTACACCGGTGTGCCAGAGAGCCCAGAAGGCAGGAAGGCAAGAGAAGAGCCAAGAAGATGAGGGAAAATGCCCAGCTCAGGCCTTGTGTGGTGAGTGTGGCAACACTGCTTGAACCCAGGGCCAGGCAGCATTGTAGAGCTTTACTTCCAAGCAGCCGTGAGAATAGGGGAAGTTCCTTTACTCTTGCGGCTGCTTAGAAGCAAAACTACAAGAGTCTCAGTGCTCCTCTGAAAGAGCAACAAGAGAGTAGAGAAGGTAGGTGCTTTCGAAAGAATCACCTAGCTTTTCTACAATCTTGGTGCTACATCAGAGGGAAAGAAACAGCATTTCTTTTGCACTTTCCCCCAAAGCAGCACTGAGACCCTTATTTTCCAGGCACTGCTTTGGGGGAAAGACAGGGCAAAAGAAATGCCATTTCCCCAAAGGAGCATTGAGAGAGTAGAGAAAGAGTATGTCTTTTTTTTTAAGAAGCACCTACCTTCTCTACTCTCTTGGTGTTCCTTCAGAGGGAAATACCATTTCTTTTGTGCTTTCCCCAAATTACCACCAAGACCTTTATCTTCCAGGCATTGCTCTGGGAGAAAGAGAAGGCAAAAGAAACACTGTCCACTCAAAGGAGCGCTGAGAGTATAGAAAGAGAGGGTAGGTCCTTCTTTTACTTTCCAAGTGCTGCTGTTGGGAAAAGGACAAAAGAAATTATTCTTTAGGCCTACCTCCCATTCATAACCTTCCTTTAGGAAATTCCAGGTTGTTCTATTCTCCTGGCTCTTGAAGGATCTCAGCATGCTACTCCACAGACCATTAACAAGCCTCCTTTCCTTTGCAATATCTACTGGAAGAATAAGGGATAAGAGTGAGCATTTGATGAGCAACCTTAAACAAATATTTGAATATTTAAACATAAATTGAAATATTTAATCTTGGGGGTCCTTGGCAACAAATTATATTTACAGAGGATCCTTGTAAAGAAAGAATTAAGAACCACTGCACCACACAATTAAAGAACTGTTCTTCCCTTCCACAGTCATGGATGCATGCTGTGGAATTCTGAGGGCCATAGTTTAAGCCACTAGAGCTCTCTGGTTGAGAATTCTAAATACCCTTCCTTCAACTGCAAATCCCAGGATTCCATAGCACAGTACTGTGGCAGTTAAAGAGGAATCATAGCACTATAATTGTGCAGCATGAATGGGTTCTAAGGTTGACAGGGCTTTTGCAGTTTCCTCTACACCCCCATAGCATCTCCCACTTGAGACCACTAGGGGACACATGTGGGAAGACAGGGATCAACAGAGTGAACTCCCTCACTCTAGCCACCTGGACCTCCTTCAGGCCAGTATTGTAAAAATCAGCTTTGGGAGAGAGGCCCAAAAACATTAGGGATGAGGAAGGCAATACCAACTGTGACACCTGAACCATTCCTTTTCCTTACAGTGATAGGCTGTTAAGGAAAGGTAAACGTTAAGAAAGAGGAAGAGATAAGTGGGAGGGGGAAAGATATTGGTGTCATCCTTGATGAGTTCTGTGGGACCTTTGAGACCTGGCATCCCACCCCACGCATGCCAAGTGTTGACACCAGGCTTATATAAGACGAGGAGATCTGGCCCCCTTTGGGGTTTTTTTTTTTTCCTTATAAAAAGAAGAGTTTTATTTACCTGGCAAGTTCGTTTATTTATTTCTGTGGCATTCTCTGGAAGATCTATTGTTTCGCTCATCCTGCAGGTTGTGGAGGCTTGGGGATATTCATTTTTCAAAATGTTGTTTTCTTGGTCATTGTTCAAAAAGGTTTTGCATTTCAAACGTGCAAAAGAAATGGCCTAGTTAAGTTGCAAAGGGGATGACTTGTCAGACTGAATCATTTCTTCATTTCAGTGGGAGTCTTGATATGTCACTGAAATAACTGTAGAATTATTGAATGGAAAAGGCTGGAAATACTCAGTAGTCCAGTCTGCACTGGCCCTCCATGGAGGGGTCCAGCACTGGGTGAATAACACATTAAGGCTGCACTACTACACCTGAGAATAAGCTTCACTGGAGCCAATAGAATTTCTGAGTAGACATGTGTAAGAAAAGTCCATAAGTCTGTCAAGCTTACTTAGAAGGTACCAGGTATGACTAGTAGGTGCATGATGGTGGGAGAGTGACTCTACCCCCCAGTTTTAGTAGCACTCTCCACCACAGCTCCACCAGGTGTAAAGGGAACTGTCCAAGTGCTGAACCTCTGTTAAAAATGAAGTCCAGCACCTGGATAGATCCTGCCAAACTTTCAGGGAGCTGCTAACACATGGTAAATATGTGGAAGACACTATTATTAGAACAGACAATGGAGGCTCCACTCTGTTGCATGGACCCAGCAGCCATGCCTGAAGTAGAATATAGGCAAAATTAAAAATGAGACTTTTAAGACTGAAAATTTGCCATTCAAATATGGGTCTTGGATGAACAAAATGGCGGCCTTATAATCTAAAACAATTACAATCAGTTAAATAAATAGTATTATCATCTCTTTAATGGCAGTGTGGGGAGAAGAACACAGTCTTTCAGGATGGCCATGTGGATTTCTATACCTTAAACAACTTTAAAGAGGAAAGAATTTCAGCAGATACATCTGATCATGGAAAACACTATTTAATGTTTTGTTATGGCCTATTTTAAATTAGTGAATATTCCCATAGCGTGTCTTTTATCTAGCTGAAACATGTTTGGAATTAAGCTTTTTCATACATTATTTTGAATTTCCCACAGATAAAATGTAACAGAAGTTTTCAGACAATTTTTCCCATTTGAAATAAATCCAAAAAAGCATTTGCAAAATATACTCAGCAACCATTCATAACAAAATCTTTGGAAGTGCAAGAGCAATGCTAAGTCTGTATGCCTGATTTCCTGCTTCAAAAAGTAAACTAATATTCATTTTTGTGAAGTAGTTTGAGATTAAAATGAGAAATCTATGACATTGGTTTTGGATCTTGCAAGGCAATCCTCATTTACATGATCATAATACAAATTATCTTGAGATAAGAATGATAACATAAAATGCTGAAATGGACAAGACAGAAAGATAAGATTGATTCATGGAAGCTCATTCTTCGTAGTTTAGAATAAATCTACAGAAGTAAATTATGATATTTTAATAAACTGAAGAATATCAACAAAAGTAGATTAAACAAGTGCACAGGAAAGTTTAGTGCAGTGATATTTGGATTCATGCTGTGAATTCTTATCTTGCTCTTTTTGGTATCAATGTGGGGTTTTTTTTCCTACTCAGAGATATTTCAGGTTCCATTTCAGTGCTAGGTTCTTGCTGAAGTTACAATTTGGTCTGGGTAAGTGAGATAAATTTTGCTGGTCATCTGTGTGGTATTAATTTCTCCACTGGCTGTTTGCCATGTAAGCAGCATTTTTTCCCCAAGTATATTTTCTGATTCTGACATTCTTTTGCTGGATTTAGGATGATATAATTCTTTTTTTAGAATTCTTTAAACTCATTCCTATTTATAGCGGAACATTATACAAGAGTAATCACAAGGCTGACAGTGAAAGAAGTCTGTTTGAAGTTTCTGGGTCACTCCTTTTTTGAATTTCGTTTTAGAAAGTGGGATTAGCAACTGAAAATTACCATTGTAATAGGAAAACAAACAGATGTAGAAACTAACTCTAGTGTCACATCTTGACAATGAGGCCAGCTTGGAATAACAATTTTTATTAGAAACTAATAAATATGACTACAAATAATGTCATGAACCTAAAGTCTATGATGTAACATGTTTTTATGAGCAAATTTATGGTGTCCTTGTTTCTCAGGTGGCTATCTTTTATGCTCATACAACAGCATAAAAGCCATATTGAATTCAGTGGGTTTACTTCTGCTTATTTGTTTATTTAAAATAATTATGTGCCTCAATATATTCTACCCTTTATCAAATTTGATTCCAGGGTGTAGTTGAGCCTCACACAGATATGCATCAGTAGTAGATTAGTTGTTGTTAATTGCCATCAAGTTGATTTCCACTTATGGTGATCCTATGGATGAGAGATCTTCAAGTCACCCTGTTATCTCCAGCCCTGCTCAAGCTTTGCAGACTCAAGGCTGTGGCTTCCTTGATTGAGTGTACCCACCTGTGATGGGATCTTCCTCTTTTCCTACTGCCTTGCCAAGCATTATTATCTTTTCTAGTGAGTCATGTCTTCTCATGATATGTCCAAAGTATAACAGTCTCAGTTTAGTCATCTTGGCTTCTAGAGAGTATTCAGGCTTGATTTGTTTTAAGACCCGTTTATTTTTGTTTTTTGGCCATCCAAGGTATTTGCAGAACTCTCCTACAGTACCATATTTCAAATGAGTTAATTCACTTCCTATCAGCTTTCTTCACTGTCCAGTTTCCATAATCATACACAGAAATTGGAAATAGAATGCCAGGGACAATCCTGACTTTGATATCACAGTTGCCTTTTTAAGTCCTGCTGTTCTGATTTCATGATCAGTGACTGGGCCAAAGTACAGGAAATCTTTGACGATCTCAATATCTTCATGGTCTGCTATGGAAACCATTTGTGGTCATTCTTTTTGTTTTCTTAATATCAAATGTAATCCTGATTTTGCACCCTCTTCCTTGAGCTTCTTCAGTAGTTGTTCTGAGTCATTGCTATTTTCTGCTAGTAGTATAGTGTCATCTCCATATCTTAAACTGTTGATATTCCTTCCTGGATTTTTCAAGCCTTCTTCCTTAGAGTTCAATGCAGCTTGCATATGAAACACTCAGCATACAAATTAATCAGATAGTGTGATAAAAAGCAGCCTTGCCTGACCTCCTTTCCAATTGGACACCATTCTGTTTGTCTGCATTCTGTTCTAATGGTGGCCTCTTGTCCTGAATACAAGTTGCACATTAGGATAATCAAATGTTGTGGTAACTCATTTCTTTAAGAGTGATCCATAGTTTTTCATGATTTATACAACCAAAGGCTTTACTATAACATATAAAGCATAGGCTGATTTGCTCCTGAAAGTCTTTGGTGCTCCCCATTATCCAATGTATGTTTGCAATATGATCCCTCATGCCTCTTCATCTTTTGAACCCAGCTTGGCCATGTGGCATTTCTCATCTCATATATAGTAAAAGTCTCTGGCCATTTCCGCACTACACTCTTATAGTGCTACTTATTCCGTTTTCAACATCCTATGAAATACTGGTTTGCTGGGAAGAATTTAGAATTCTCAGCCAGACAGCTCTTTGGCCTAAATAAACTACAAACCCCAGAATTACACAGGATGTTGAAAGTGGAATAATAGCACCTATAACAGTATACAGTGGAAATGGCCTTTGTTGTAGTATTTGGAGCACCCCTTTGCTTGCATAGTAGGTTAATGCAACGGTCCAGTGGTTACCACAGGAGATTAGAAATCCAACATTCACTTATAGAACTAGACCCCTCTTGGTTCCATTTCACAGTAGTACTACAAGGATCCAATAAGCTGGCCCCCATGGTTGTTGTTGTTGTTGTTGTTGTTGTTGTTGTCGTGTGCCTTTAAGTAATTTCTGACTTATGGTGATCCTGGAGTGAGAGTGTGTAACGCACCCAATGTCATCCATGGCCAAGCAGGGATTCAACCCTGCTCTCCAGGGTCATAGTCCAATGCTCAAACCACCACATCACACTGATCCCCATATATGTTACCTTTAATCCCTTGGTGGAAATGTACAAGTGAGATAGCTAGCTAGCTAGCTTTATTTTTCTCACTATGGTACATAAACAAGCAACATCACTTTCATACAAGGTACAACCTGTTGTGCAGCGTAATTGCCAACATCAGTACACTGACTGGTTTGTTGTGAAAGCTATCCTTTATCTTGCATGTGTTCATTGTCTTGTTTTCTTGTTTCTTCCCTATTTTTCTTCTTCTTGATTTTATAGTGCCATTGTATATCTGCACTATTTTTACAATGTACAACCTAAAACAGTGGGGTGCCAGTCTGGCCAGGCATGGTAGCCATTATAAAAAAAATCTGTCTGATGTGTTTTTCATTGTTCAGCTGTGCTACTGGAAAGTGATGGCAAAATTGAAATTTTGCTTACTGTGTGCTGACCCAAGTCCAGTCATAACATTGCTTACATGGTGAATCTGACAGAAAGGTAGGAAGAAACTATCAGGTTTGTTAATTCATGAAACATCATATAATTTGATTTCTCAGAAACCAATGGCTCATGTGCATGAGTGAAGCAGTACTTACTGTCAAGATGGGCATCCTCCTTGCTTAAGGGGCAGAGTTGGAAAAGAACTAGGATGATTATGGTACAAAGTAAGGTGTAGTCCAACAGCCCTTGCAGAGTCAGATGTAGCTAGAATACAGGCAAGAAGATAAGGGCAACACACATTCAAGATCACCAAGGCTTTCACTGAAGAGGCTCAGACAAAAGACCTGGGGCCTTTCCAAACGAGATGGCAGAAACGCCACATGGTGTCATAGGAGCAGAGTTTATGGCTGCATTTCTGCGATGTTTCTGTGACGTGGCATTCTGCACCATCCTCTGCCTGAGGCGGTGAAGACCGCTTTCTTGTTCCACACTACAGCATTCGTCACCACCCCCCTACTCCATCTATGGCCCACCCCAGCTCATTTCATTGGATCCTTTTTAAAAAAATCTTGGGAAGGACATCCCTACACGTGACGTCCTGCAATCCTGAAGTCATGGTGTTGTGGTTGTTGTTTTTAACCTCTTCCTTTGAATCAGAAATCCTTTCATCTGGAGGTCCCTTAAGGGCCTCACTAGGCCATAGGCTGAGTGTTTCCTGGATATTGCCACTTCCATAAAAGCATAGAACCTTCCATAAAAGCATAGAACCTTGCAAAGTCAAATGCTCTGTTCACTCTGTTCACTCTGTTCACACAGTGACCAGCCAGTTGACCATGGAGGCTCCCAAGTAAAACCTGAGATCAACAATGCCTTGTTTCTCACGTTCTCTAGCTATTGATGTATAACAGAGGGGCATGTATATCCAAAATGACTGGTAGCCACTGATACCACCATCCTCCATGAGTTTGTCCAGTGTGGATACTCCTGGGTTATAATATTATAAGAGTTATAATATTATGAGAGGGGGAGGAAAGCATCTCCATTTCTAAGGAATGCTGAGTAAAATTCTGAAGAGGAATACAGTACCCCCTCCACATTTGGGTTTGGGGTACAGAACCTTCACAAAAGTGGAAAAACCATGAATAACTCCCACCTCCGTGATCTCACTTCCATTCCCCTTCAGAGCTTTCCCCCTCCCATTCCTTTGCCTCTGGCCAGGAGGGGGAAGGGGAAAAAAACAAGCTAAAAAGCTTACTTTCCCCTCAGACAGAGAAAAGAGGAGTTCTGAAGTTCTAATTACTTCTGGTGGCCATCTTCAGAAAGGAACACCTGACCAATCAGCAGCCAATACACAGCAGAATGTGCAACCACATGGCAGAGAAGCCATGCCTCCAGCAGTGGGAGGGGGCTTTGTTCATCCAAAAGGGGAAAAAAATGTTCATTTTAAACACAAGCCTCACAAGTCTGGAGTGAAGAATGCAAGGGATAGGAGGAGGAAAATCGGTGGGGAGGCAAGCACATGCCTCGCAAAAAATCAAATTCACGAAGGTCAAGCCTGTGAATGTGGAGGGAGGACTGTATATTAGGGGAAGCATAAAAATGGTGAACATGCTGCCTTCTGATGTCGTTGGACAGCAGTTCTCATCATCTTATATGAATGGTTAGTGTGGATAGCCGTTGTAGTCCCACAACATCTGGAGAGTCACATGGTCCTTATTGATTGCTTGTTCAAATAAATTAAGCTCTCAGATGGGCATCTCTCTTTGGCTCCTTTGTTGCTCAGACATTACATTGAACCAATCAATCTTATTGATTTTAAGAGCTGCCAAAATGTCAGTCATACCTCAGTCTCCTGTATCCTTGCAACTAATTGTTCTATTCCAGTGGCGCTTTGCTTCTTTTTAGATTGATCTCATTAACATTCTGATACAGTTCCATGCTGTCAGGTTCCTTGTTTGCCTTTTGCTGTTACTATGGTTTTACTTCCTTTGCTCATTTCTCTGTTGTATTTTACCTGTCTCTTGCAAGGAGTCTAGGTACTTTCTTTTTTTACAGTGCGTTTCTTCTTACTAATCCAGATTCTTCAATATTTATGCATGGGGAATTAAGTTATTAGCTCATCATATGTCTGAATAGCACATCTGCTGTCCACCAGAATTAGCACTTCTTATGAAGTCCTGCTTAGAAGAAAGAGAGAATATAAATCAAATAAATAAATATATAAATAATGAAGTCAGCCATACCTAAGAATTGTTACTCTTTCTTCACAATAGTGAAAAATCAGAGTTTCAAAATGCTAAACTAGAGGTCTCTTTAAAATTCTTCTACAGCTAGAAAATCACATGTCAGAGTCACATGGTAACATGAGTGTATTTGAAGGAGGTGGTGAAAGAGTTTTTTTTTTTTTAACAAAAAGGCTGACTATGAGGAACCCAGGTTAGGAATAAAGAAAAATTAAGTAGAATTAAAAAAAACAGCCATTAAAAAGAAATGTAGTAAGAATAGTTGTACTGTGCAATTCTTAAAACTGAGACTGGAAGATACATATGATCTTAAAATGCACAGAATTTTAAAATGTTAATAATGTTTAAAGATGCCTGAAGTTAAGCTTGAGACAGTTTCTAAAGGTGAGCATAGAATTGTTTTTCTTAAACTTATTTGCTTTTAAATAATTGACACATGATGGATAAGGTCAATTTCATTTCCCATTTAGCATCCAGAATACTGTTGATACCAGTGTAAAAGTCCATTATGCTGGTCACAGCACTTTTCTCAAGTAATGCACTGGTGGTGAGAGAAGACAGATAAAGTTATAGGACTGGAGATTTTCAATGCCAGCCTTCTCAGAATGTCCTGGCTCTGCGAACCCACTCACAAGCCAGGCACTGAAGAAATAGGTGACCTGGACAGGAAGCCTTCCCCTCCTGATAACAACCAATGGCAGCTTCATTGGCCCTCTTTTACCCACAGTGCATCTGTGGTCTTTTCCTTCTGCTAACACTACACTGCTGCTACTTATACCAGCATGGTAATCCCAGTATATCCTCCACTCTTTCTAAAGTAGGTGAGCCACAGGAACTAGTTCCTTTTGGTACCTGAGACAAAAGTCCTAGCTTCTAACTCAAAGGACTTGCATCGCAAACAACCTGCATCCTAATAAGATACCTTTATGCTACCCAGAGCTTTGGAAAGATACTTCTGAATGTATAGTTTGCTCTCATTACCCATTATTATGTTTTAAGGGTCATTCATTGTTATTAGTCATTGTCCAGGCAAACCTATGATGCACCTCCCCTCCCTTCCACCAACCCCATTCCATGGCCTTATTTTCAGTAATAATGTTACTTTTAACTTGCCAGTTCCAGATTTTGTTGCTATCCCCTGTAAAGATATGGGAGTTTGACGCTACTAAAAATATGTATGGTCATGGGAGTCTTCCTAGCCCCATGGACAGGCTTCTCCAAAATGCATGGCCTCTTTCATGTTCGAACAGTTTTCCTTTGTGGAGGTAGTACGCCAAACATCTACCACATGGCAAGACTACATTTAAACTGAACTGTAGTCCTCTATCTATGATAAATACAACTATGGTAGGCAACATTCCAGGCTTTAGATGAGCCTTGCATCCAGTCTGATTTTGTACCCGGCCACATAGTAAACTCGCCTTCTTGCCAGTCTGCAGTTTATCCTGGACCCTTGCCATGCTTGTGCCCTGTTAGTTCCGTCTTGTAGCATTGAGTGGATAGAACAGACTTGCCAGTGGTGTTTGAAGACTTCCATGTGAGTTTACTCCAGGTTTTCATTTGAACTGTGAAGGAGCTAGACATGGTGCTAAGCACTATCCCCAAAGTGGAGAAGACACACTGGATAACAACTTTAAAGTTCAGACTAAAACTGAGAGCAGATTTGCTGCCACAAACCACCACCAACCACTGAGAGTCCTAGCAATGCCCACAAGTAATCAAGGAGGAAAAAGTTATTAAATCAGCACCTACCTTCTCCTGCATGACTTATAGTACAGTTTTCTTTTGTTATACATTAATAAACCGTGTTCCTTACTAACTCAACAATTGTTGTTGTCTTGTGCCTTCAAGTCATTTCTGACTTGTGGTGACCCTGACATGGGGTTTTGCTGACAAGATTTGTTCAGAGAAGGTTTGCCATTGCCCTTCTCTGAGTCTGAGGGAATAAGACTTGCCTGACATCACCCAGTGGGTCTCTGTGGCTGAGTGCAAGTTTATCACCCCTTTGTTCCAGATGCTGGGGCAATCATCAACAGAAAAGAGGGTAGACCAATCACTTTTTTTTTCTTTTTTTTTTAAGGATCTACTGATCTGGAGCACTATAACGGGAGCTTTGGGGCACTGCACTTTGATAGCTTTCTCTGGTAGCAAGACTTCTTTTGTGACTCTGCAGCCAAAAGAATAGAACTCTATAACTTCAGCAGCAAGAAAGGTATCTACATTTTCAGGAGTGAAAAGTAAGAAAACTGAATATCCTTATAAACAATACCTGGCAGTTTTAGAAATACTGAGGAAAAAAAATTAACTATAAATTCTGATGGTGCATGTATGCAATATTTCAAGAGAATGGTAATTTCTTCAGTTTTTAAATTCAAAATGTAGGTTGAATAGTCTTTCCAAATTCCCCAGAAAGGTGCAATTGTAAGTTGAGAGGAGGAAGGCTGAAAGAGTAATATTCCATTATGAGAGCTCATCATATTCTCTTTTCCTCTGTGGAAAAAAAAGTCACATCTGGAAAGCAGGAGTATATGTTCACCTGAAACAGATATTAGATGTCTTATGAATATGCCAGAACACATCGTTACCTCTAATGTAGCACTGCCGTTTGACAAGACACCTCATGCAGATGAATTACATTCTAGGATTCTTAGGGGGAAATGTAGCTGGTGCCTTAAAAAGGATTTGGAAGTGATTTTTCATATCTTGTTAAAGGACAAGAGGAAGTATCAAAGGACTAGAAGGTGCCTGATCCAGTTCTTGCATTTTAAGAAATGTGTCAACAGAGAATTCAGAAAATATCAGATCTCTACATCTGACTTAAGTTGTCTCAAGATGTTACTTTACAGAAGGATAATGTAGAATTTAGGAAAGTATAATATATCGGAGAAAGCTCAATACTGATATATGAAAGAACCTCCAGATCTTACGGATGTGCTTGATTTCTCTAAGGAAATCTTTAAAGGTAAAAGTAAGCACTGCTTATTTTTACTTCAGTAATGGAATTTGTCCTGGTGATTTTTTTTAACCACATATCTTTAAGACAAATTTTACAAATAACCCATCTCCCAAAGCTGCTTAGCATGTGTAGCTGGCTACAGTGTCCCCTGGGCACAGGTTAGCTGAAAACTGAGCTACACCTAAAGTAAACCATTTCCTTGTCAGGAGAGCAAAAAAGCAGATGGGTTGGGAGAAGCAGCAAGCGTTTGAGCCAGAGACATGCACCTTGCAGTGTGTGCGTATATATCCCATTTAGATATTCCACAGAGAAAGGGGAGAGAAATAACTGCATAGGCAGAAGGATCTGTAGTTGGCTGCTGCAATGTATGTGCAATGTTTGTTTTCTTGCCAGAAAACCTTACCAACTATATCTGTAGAAAATGCAAATTGGCAGCTCTCTTAGAAGAGAAGGTCAATGCACTGCAGCCACATGTTCGGTCCCTTCAATGCATCAGAGATGATGAGGATTTCCAGGACAGAATGCAGGGAGACTTGATCCTACAGAACTGACAGAAAAGAACTACCAAGGAAAATGAAGAGGCCTATAACAGTGAAGAAACACCCTGAAGGACAGTCACATTCAGGCACAATTTGTATAACAGGCATTCAAAACTATTCCAACTAAGCAATCACTCCCTACATCTTCAAGAGGATAGGTGAAATGAATGTGCTCAAACAGGAATCTAGCAACAAGAGATACTATGTGCCAAGGGAGGAATCAGAGTATTCACCAACTAACAAGAAGAACAGAAAGATACTAATGGTTGGAGAGTCGTTGCTCAGGGGTCACCTCTGCAAGCTTGACAAAATGAATTGGAAAGTGAGCTGTCCTCTTGGCACATGTCTCTGGAATGTCACTGACAACTTGCCAAAACTCATCAACTACTCATCAGTACTCCTTTCTCCTTATTAATGTGGGCACTAATGTTACTACTAAGAATACTTCTTAGGTGATCTGCTAAGGGGATTGGACTCGATGGCTGTTGTGGTCTCTTCTATGATTCTACAATTCTATTATTCTATTCTACGATTCTATGACTATGAAGTGTTGGACAGGAAACTAAAGGGTTTCTGAGACACAGGTAGTGTTCTTACCAGATCTGCCAGTGAAACACAAAGGACTACATAGGGACAGGAAAATACTAAATGTGAGTGACTGACTGCATAGATGGTGTTGACAGGAGAAGTTTTGCTTCTGGGACCGTTGTTTTCACAACTTAGACAGACTACTGTTTACAGATGGGCTGCGCCTCACAAAGACTGGGAAGAATGTCTTTGGTAGCAGCATGGCAAGACTTATCAAAAGACGGGTTTGGAGATGATAGCCCTAACATCAACCCACAGGCAAGCTCTACACACAAAGATATGAATTCTGTAGGAGAAGCCGAGGGTGAGAATGAGATCCACAGAAAAAACTGACAGTAAATTAATGGGTGAAAACAAATAAGACTTCAGATGTCTATATACCAATGCATAGAGTTTGGGAAATGAATGAGATGAACTTGAAGTCCTACTGAAGAAAAGTAAATATGAATTTATAGGTATAACAGATTGCTGGTGAGATGAATCTTTATGATTAGAAGAAAACACTTGAAGAATATGAACTCTTTGAAAAGAATAGATGTGGAAGAAAAGGAGGGGGAATAGAATGATATGTCAAAGACAAATTCATTAGTTCAGAAATCCATGATGATCATCAGAGATAGCAACTGAGTAAAAATAGATGAAGAAATAAATAAAAGCAACATCATGCTAGGAGTCTACTACTACAAGCCACCAAACAAAGAAGAAGTGGTAGATTATGCTTTTCAGAAAATAATTTCATAAATCTCAAAGATGCAGAAATTATTAGTTATGGGAGGGGGGCTTCAATTACCCTGATATCTGCTGTGAAACTAACTCTGCAAAGCATAGGCTGTCCAAAAAATTCTTGATTTGCTTTGTAGATAATTTCCTATTTCAAAAGGTAGAGGAAGGAACAAGGGAATCAGTAGTCCTGGACTTTATTCTAACTAATAAAGAGGAGTCAGTCACAGGGATCCAAATAGTACTTTAACAAGAGGTGATCATGCAATGTTAGAATTCACAATTGCGGGACAGGGTAAAGAAGAGTACAGTCAAACATAGATCTTTAATTTCAGAGAAGCTGATTTTAACAAGCTTAGGGAAATTCCATGGCTAGAGATGCTAAAGGAAAAGACACATCAAGAGTGGGAGTTCTTAATGAATAAGCTGCAAAAAGAACAATCGCAAACAACCCGATGAAATAAGAAAAAATGGACAACAACTGGAAAGGCCAATGTGGCTGCATAGCAAACCCAAGGAGGAAGTGAACACAAAAAAGAGCATGTATAAAGTGTGGAAGGAAAGACAAAACACCTACAAATGTGTAGGTCAAGCTTGCAGGAATAGTATGAAGAAAGCTAAAGTTCAGGAAGAGCTGAAACTGGCTAGACAAACAGGGCACAAGAAAAGGGAGTGAGTGGGTTAGATACATTTGAAGCAAAAGAATGACCAAAGAAACAGTGAGACTACTGCTCACAAGGATGATAAAATGCTAACAGATCACAAGAAAAAGACAGAACTGCTTCATTTTCTCTGAGAGAGAGAACTTTGTGCTTCTATGTATCAGCAGAGACCTTGGCAAGGGCTCCAGATTGCAAATCAAAATTGACATGGAGAGAGTTAGAGACCACCTAGTTAACCTAAATAAGTTCAAAGCTTGAAGGGCCAAAAGAACTGCATTCCAGAGTTCTGAAGGAACTTGCTGATGACCTGACATCATTTTTGAGAAATCTTGAAACACAAGTGAGGTGACAGCAGAGTGGAGAAGGCCAACATTGTCCATCTCTTCAAAAAGGGCAAAAAAGAAGATTGGGGAACTACAGACCAGTCAGCCTGACCTCAATACCAGGATAAATATTAGAAGGGATTATAAATGAGTCTGTTTGCAAGTATCCAGATGACAATGCAGTGATTAATAGGAGCCAGCATGAGTTTGTCAAGAACAATTTCTACCAAACTAATCTTATATCCTTTTTTCAAAAAATTGAGTCATTAGTGGGAATGCTGCAGATATCATTTATCTGCATTTCAGCAAAGCATTTGATGAAATCTTCTGTGATATTTTATTAGCAGCTGATTCAATATAGAACAGATAGGAACACTGCTGGATGGATCCATAACTGGTTGGAAAACCATGCTCAAAGGGTCATCGTCAATGGGCGCACTTCAAATTGGAAGAAAATCTTGATTTAGATGCTGTAGTGTTCTGGGGCTGATACTTCAATATTTTTATCAATGACTTAGATAATGGTTTGGAGGGAATCCTTATGACGTTTGCACATAATACAAAACTGAGAGGAGTAGCTAACACATTTGAAGACAGGAAAAGAATAGGGACCTAGATAAACTAGAAAACTGGGCTGAAACTAATAGAATGGAATTCAACAGAGACAAATGCAAAATTGTTCACTTAAGACACAAAAACGAAATGTGCAGTTACAGGATGGCATATACGTGGTTTAGCAGCAGTACATGTAAGAAGGTTGAACATCATAAGTTGAGTGTTATCCAGCAGGAAAATAATATTTTAGTCTGCATTATTAAAACTATAGTTTTCAAGACGAGGGGAATAATAGTCCCACTGTATCCTGTACAAGAGACAAGGTACAATGGTTTTAAGTTAGAGTAGGGTAGATTTCAGATTGAAAATCAGAATTTCTTGACAATAAGAACAGTTTGACAATGGAACCAACTACCCACTACTATTTCTCTGGAACCTTCAAAAACTGGCTAGATAGCTATCTGCTGGGGATTCTCTAGATGGATTTCTTGCACTGAGTGGGGGGTTGGATCCCATGACCTGTGGGCCCCTTCCAGCTCTATGGTTCTATGAGAGGCAGGTCTGAAATAAATCCTCCTGCTAAAACTCAATTGGTCAGTTACTCTTGTCCTGAGCCATTTCAGCCTTGTGAAGGTCCTGCTAGTCCCAGTCCTAGCAGAGATGAACCTCCTGAGGGGCACTCCATTTTGTTGCTATTTTCCATATCCTTTGTTCCTTCTGCCAAAGCTATGCTGAAGAACAGCCAATCAGGAAAAGCCAAAGGGAACAAATTAAACTTAAGCTCACAAGTCACATCTAGGAACAAAATGAGGAAGGACTTCTCCCCACCTCATCTGCAACTCTAAATAGTCATCAGTGGCCAGCAGAAGAAATTCCTGGGCATTTATCTGTGTGAGAAATGGGCCTTTTATAGGCTCCATTTGTCACCTACATTTGTACAAGACCTTGAGGCCAGGGGTCCATTCACACTACACAATTATAGCCCTCTGGTTTCTTTTCAGATCATGTAAATCTTTCACCATTTACCATTATGGCACTGTTATTCTATTTTAATTGCCATAGTTGTGCCATCCAACGGAATCCTTGAATTTGTAGTTTGGTGAGGCAATAGAGCACTCTGGCTGAGAATTCTAAATGCCTCTCTCCACATTGCCAATCCCAGGATTCCTTAGGATGGAAACATGGCAATGAAAATGGAAGCATAGCTCCATAACTCATAGTGTGAATGGACCCCAAGTTGCTTGTCACTCTCCCAATGCACAACAAAAATCAAGTGATCTAAAGGAGACCAAAATGGATGTCTCCTCCACCTCTTGGTGTACTATTTCCTCCTCACAGCAGAAGAGTGGGATGGATGATTTCAAACAAGCAGAAATATAGTTATAAGAGAAAGAACATTGGGATGTCATTGTCACCTAAATAACTATGTTTAATATACAGCCTGTGTTTTATTTTGTTTTTCCAGATAACATTAGATTAACTAGAACAGTTACATCAGGATACATAAGCAATATGGCTATTCAGATACTCCTGAAATGCAACTCCTCTTATCCCTCACCACTAGCTATGCTGGCTAAGTCTAGTGGGAGTTATAGTTGATCAATACTTATTGGGCTAGATGTTCCCCAGACTACAATACATTTAACTCAGCCTCCATGGGATACAAGCATGGAAGCCTGCTTCCATGAATACCCTTTTTCTCTGAATCAGGATGTCAATTTTGACATAAAATGTTTACAAACTGAAATGCAAAACCTGGTTTTGAGACATTTTTTAAAAAGAGAAGTTACCACATCTATCAATCCTCCTAGAGGTCCCATGAGCAGAAGTACCAAATGCTCTGTTTCTTTGTGCCTGTTATTTCCCAGGAAGCCTCTTCTATTTTTCTGTTTATAAATGTACTTGGACGATCACGCTCAAACATTTGCTTTCTGCCTCTACCTTTCATTCCTCTGAGGTGTGCCCATACTGAAAGGAAAACTTCCTTCCATGTTCAGGTCATTACACAAGGCTGCCAAAGCAGCATGTTGGCTGCATCTCCAGAGATGGAGTTGCTGGATGGGAGAAGTTAAACACTGCAATCACTCAGCTGCCTGAAAGCAAGCCGAATGGTTTTGTAGCCAGGAGGCATGTGCATTTAGATTTATTGAAAACTACTTCTTAATAGGCCCCCAAATGTGCTGTTTACCCTTCAGCTCCAGAAAGAAAGTGATGTTCTTTCCTTCTTTTGTATCTGTAAAATAAATTGTGTAAAGGGAAACATTGGTCTCATGGCTCAATAGATTAAATCTTGAAATGACACTTTACAAGCAAGGGCTAAAGAGGGAATAATATAAGCACACCTTGTTTTATGAAGACTTTCAAATACAATGGTAGGTTATTTCTTTGTTTTCTTTTTTTTTTAAAGACACTATGTGAACTTTATCCTCATTTCATCTACAGAGGCATTCTCCACATATTTAGATCAGAGGTTTAAGAACTGGAGCTGCTAACCATTATCTTCTTGGACTACAACTTCCAGAATTCCCTAGTCAGCCTGGTCACATTTTTTGTTAAGGTGTAGTGGTGTAATGGAATCAGGGGTTATGGAGTTGGAGAATCGATAACATCCTCTGCCACTCCCTTCACATTTTGCTGTTTCCTCTGAGATTAGCTGCAACTCTCACAGTAGTTGCAAGGAAATTTCCCGAAGAATAGTTTGTTGTTACAAGCTAATACTAGTTATAACCTAATTTGTTGTTAATAGAAAATTAAGCCCCATCATCATTAAGAAAGACCTGCTCTGAGTGGAAAGGAAAACTGTTGAAAATGATCTGTTTATATGAATGACCACATTAGCTGTATTTTGCAGTTCTCCTTAGGAGCATGGCTGTGAAAACTGACCGTGCCTCACATCAAAATTTACCATTATCCCACAGCTAAGGAATCCAGCATTATGCATATATATATGAGATCTTGCTGCTCTTGTTGTTGCTGTCAGATCTGAATCTATTGTAAGATGCCTTAAGGATATTCTGATCAAAATTATTATTACCATTATTATTATTATTATTATTATTATTATTATTATTATTATTATTATTGATTATTATCAGCTAAAATCTAGCTAAAAATAGCTAAAATCACAGAATACAAAAGTTAAAACACAAATTAAATAATCAAAAAGAATTAAAACAAAGTTAAAACACAAATTAAATAATCAAAAAGAATTAAAACAAAGTTAAAATACATAATTAAAACACAGACATTCATAAATTCCTCTCAGTTTACAGTAGTCAGCACGTTTTACAAGACAGGCCATATTTAGCACACTGAACGCCTGTTGGAATAAAAATGTCTCTGCTTAACAATGGAAAGAAACTGGAGAGGGTCCCAGTCTGACTTCTTTGGGAAGGGAGTTCCAGAGCTGGGAGAGCAGTCACTGAGGCCCTTTCCACATGGGGGTATTAAAATGGTGTAGCACGACCTCTGACGGAGGTCGGCTACACCGTAAAATGGATTGGGGCGGATTACTTTAGTGTAATTCCACACCCCAATCTGTGCTAGGGCGACCGGAGGTGGCAGCGCCACGTGCTTTTTAAAAACCACTTTTCATGTGGTTTTTAAAAAGAACGATCATGCAGCCACGTGCAGCCCTGTCGCAGCGCCCGGTGTGGATTTGCAGGCACGTGCAAGGGCGTGCCTGCAGATCTGCCGGGGGCGGGCTTTCCGGCTGGCGAGCTTCTCTGGTTGGTGGAGAGCCTCCGCCAGTCGTAAGCTGCCATTTTGGGTGCTGCAGGACGCCACGGGACGCTGAGGAGCGTGGAGCAGCGAAAACACGCTGCTCCACGTGACGACAGTTTCAGGTAAGCTCCATTCCAGGACGTCTCTGGGCGTTTTCTCCTTCACGTGTGGAAAGGGCCTGAGAAGGTCCTCTCCCATGTTCCCACCAGGTGCACCTGTGAAGGTGTTGGGACAGTGACAAAGGCCTCTCCAGCAAACCTCAAACCCAGTCTGGTTCATAAGGGAAAATACAGTCCTTCAAATAACCTGGACCTGGGCTGTGAATGGCTTTAAAGGTCATCACCAGCACTTTGAAAATGCTGGGCACACAGCTGTAAAATGTCATGTTGTTGTATTGTTTACTTGTTTTATGGATTGGTTGTTCTTATCCTGGATTTGATTGTTTTCATTGACATTTCATACTGAAAGGCAAGGGCTTATGTATAACCAATTAATCAATCAGTAAGTTAAATATTAATTCAAAGACATAGCTATGTCGGTCTGGATCAGCACACAGATTTTGTTCCTGTTCCTTCCAATTTTATACTGGGTCAAAATAAGCTGACCTGGGGAACTCGTATAAAAAGTTTCTGAACGTACTGAGAATTGACAGAAAATATTCTGGGATTAAAAAAAAGTACTTTCATGGACCTCCCACATAAAATCAGAAAGAAAAGAAACAAAATCAGAGACTTTCTGGTTTTGTTAATCAGTCTGGACAGGCCCTGAGAGAAAAAATTGGTAGCATAAGCTTTAATAGGTTTAAGGCCTTTCTGCACTGCACTGTTATAGTGCTATCATTCCACTTTCAACATCCTATGGAATCCTGGTGTTTATAGTTTAGGGAGGGGCATTTAGAATTCTTAGCCAGAGAGCTCTTTGGCCTCAGTAAACTACGAATCCCAGAATTCCACAGGATGTTGAACGTGGAATAATAGCACTGTAACAGTATAGAGCGGAAATGGCCTAAGCGTACTTCATCAGATGCAATATGTTATTGTCAATGTTAGTGGGCATTTCTTTATTTGTTTTACATTAAGAGTTGTTATGTTAACTAGTTTGATCTTAAATAGACAATTAAGCCCCTTCAGCTTCACAAAAGACTTGGTCTTGGTGGAGGTTAATTAAATAAGGGAAAACTAGTGGACCAAAATTAGTGTGTGTATTTCCATGTTCATAATTTGCTTCCAGAACCTCATCCCAGCTGCAGTTTCTGTACTTTCAGTTTGGATGGTAGTTTGCGATTTAATCATGAAGTCTTAACATGGAATTGGGGCTGGCCTCATTTTTCCATTTAAACTGTTACAATCAAATTCTATCAACTACTCAATGAAAGAATTATATTTTACAAAAACATTTTTGAAGGACATGCAGAACAATCCTAAGCATGTTTACTTAGAAATAAGCCCGGAAAAGTTAAATGGGGGTTACTTTTAGGTGCATGTATGTTTGTGTGTGTGAGAGTATATGTAGAAAGAGAGAGGGGGACAGAGAGAGAGAGAGCATTGCACCATTGATTCTGTGTGTGTGTTTTCTGAGAACAAGAAAAATTGAAAAACAAACACACAAGTACATCTAAAATTTCAGTCGTATACATATTTATAGACTGTGTGGATGTCAGAGATACAGTTTTCCCTGTTTCTGTTCCTTCAACCAAACTGTTAGTAAGGGAGTAGCAGTCATGCCACAGAACTGGTCCTTCTATCCCTCAGAATCCCCCCCCCCAAATATATGTATGGAATCTCATGAATATGAATCCAAACAAAACACTGTGTGTATAGCTCATCTGTGCCACAGCATGCATCTATGTACTTAAATCTCAGGCCCTTTCCGCACCTTACCTTGTTCCGGCACAGGGGTGCAGGGATTGCATGAGCAGCCTCTGCCGAGAGGCTCTCCCTTCTCTGCTGCTTCAGCTCTGCACAAGCTGCCTGCTCGCGTGAGTGTGATACTGGAAATTCCACATCCCACCATACACCACCATGTGTGAGGCTGGAAAATGACACCATGCGCTGCTGGGATGTATATTCCAGCCTTTATGATGTTTAGCTGTTAATTCATCTTCGCCGCCACCACCCGCTGAATTATGAATTATCTGGACCCTTGGACAGTACAGCGGGACCCTGTCCAGCCACGTACATCCCTAAGCTTAAGGATCTTCCTTGTCCCCCCAGTCTACCCAGCTTGGCGTGGGAAGGAGAGAAACGGGGTCTTTTACAGAAAGTATTTATTAAAGATAGGTAAATAAACAAGGCAAATTAACACACATGGGAAGCTCCCTCTTCCCAGGCACGCTTAGTTACAGAAAGAACAGATATGAAAGCACAGATACATTCTTTAGATCAGCCAGCCTCCAAAATAACAGAAAAGTCCCTAACGCGACTAGATAACTTTAGTCTAGTACTCACAGATGATTCTCAGGCTTAGATGTTCTAAAAGGAAGGGCCAGGAGGCGAGGCCTATGGCCTCCAGCCTGCTACTGGCACAGAACCCCCTCCAGGAGGCTCCTTGGTTGTTATCCCTTTGTTATCTCTCTGTTGTCTCTCGGCCACATGGCCTCCAAGAAGTTTTATAACTTCTCCTTGGAAGCATCTGGAAGCATCCTGAAGATGCTCACTTCTTTCCTTTTTGATTGGTCAGTTCTCACCCTATGACCTGTGATGCTGACCCACATGACCTATGATGCTGACCACATACTAAAATGTAATCTAATCCCAACACCTTATTAACCCTTGGTTTACCTGAAGAAGGAAATGTCCCCCTTTAACTAAGTCTAGATAATGGGAAGCCCCATTATCACAGTGAGACCCCCGCCTTTTCCTTCCGCAGTGCAGCCTGGGACCTGGGAAGGAAGCACAACCAGTCTGGCTCCAGAGACTCTGCACGCCAGGTAAGTGTGTGCAGGGCATGGGAGCAATGCGCGATCGCGCACCATTTTCAGCTTCTAGACAAAAATGAAAAGGTGCGCAATCAGTCCCTGCCAGCCCTTGGAGTGTCACACAGTTGTGAGTGGATTGTGCAGATTGCTCCTTGCAATCATGTGATGCTCCAGGCCCTCTTTCGCATGGCAAATGCGAAAGAGGGCCTGGAGCGTTGCATGGCAAATGCCATGTGAAAAGGGCCAGAGTGTCCATTTTCCATAAAGACAGAGCAATCAGGTATGAAATAAAAGTATTAGCTTTAAAAATGCCATGAGACAAGACTTCCCCATGTAGTTTTCTACCTTCTTTTTTACAATGAAGACCAAGGCCCTCAAAAACAAATTTGGACCCTGTTAAAAAGAACATTCAGGCAACCAGCAGGCATGGACTAGCTAAAAATGTTTACTCAGAAATGTAAAAGAATTTAATAAGAATACAGTCATATTCTTAATATGTAATTAGCAGCCCTTGGATTGATTAGCGTCTAGCCTGCCCAATTTGACAGAATTTTGTATTTTCTTTGAAATTCACTGATCTTACAATTGATGTTTAAAACAAACAACAAATATCTAAAGAGCTATAGATTCCCTCATCTTTTCTTTAGACAGCTGAAACTTTCTTCTGATAATTATTGACAGTGTTACTTTTGAAGCCAATGCATCCATAGTTGTTGCCACCAGGAAGCTGCAATTACAGCTGGGCTTGTGTTAGAGGATGATTTTATGTTCTCTCTGTGATTGTTTCTCTGAAAACAGATGGGTTGATCAACACATTGCATGAAGGAGCTTCCAAACCTCACACACAGCACACTGATTCAAATCTTCCAAGAAATTTCTGGGACCCATTTTTTAAATTCTGAAAACTTGAAAAGTCAGTACTGTAGCATGCCAAAACATAGTCATTCCTGTCAAATGTTTGTTCTGGGTAGGAAAAATACAATTGTTAGACATCATCCTTCCAGATGAATACATTTTGTTGTTCCAATGGGGGAAAAGATGAGGCCACCTGTTCCACTTACAGAAACACATCAGACTGGCAGTAGCATCTTGCTTTAATAATTACTTCGGTACTTCCTCCACTGAACCTCTGGCAGAAAAGTAAATTAGGGTGTGTGGCTGACTGGAAGATGCACATTAAACAGTAAGGAATGTCTGGAGGGAATGCCACATCTACTTCTATTGCAGCATCCAACATCTGCTGCATGAGATTTTTTTCTTGTACTAGGCAGGCATAGGCAGCCTGACAGACCCTAGACCTCTCTTCCATGTAGGGATGAAATTCTTCAGTAAGTTTTTTCCTCAAAGGTAACAATGAGTAAATGTAGCAATTTTCTTCCTGCTGTGAGACAGTCTTTGAAAAACAGTTTTCAAAGTTTTCAAAGGCTGTTTGCAGTTTGTGACATATTTTTCACAAAATTCACATGTGCTTGTTTTGCACAGAAAATAGCATTTTTTGTAAGGAAAATAATATTCAATGCAGATGTAGTAATTCTTGCACAGAAAATACTATTTTCTGTACAGAAAATGGTATGTTCTATGAAAATCAACCATATGTGAATTTTTTGCAGAATAAAACCACTATTACAGCATTCCCTGAACAGACAATAGCATTTTATATTCAGTAATTAATATTTTTTGCATTAAAATATTATTTTCCACACAGAAAATGCTGGGGTGGGGGGTTTGCACAAAATGCTCTTTCCTGTACAAAACAACCATGTGTGAATTTTATGCAGAATAAGTCCTAAACTACTAAGATTCTCATTGGTTCAGGATTCTTCCCATCAGGGATTCTCATCATTATTTCAATCATTTTTAAAATATTTTCTTATGTCCTTTCCATCCCTACTTCCATCTCTGAAGAGCGCCTATGAGCATATGGCCTATGAGCACAGAAACCTCTGCACAGGATTCCCAATCCACCAAATAGTGAAGATGTTAATCTGTGTTAGTTTCTTTGTCTGACATGAGAATTAAAATTTTCAGAAGTTTTCTTCATGCTTATGACCATTTTTAAACTTTTTTTTGCACTTCTGTATATATAGGAAGGTCTTTGTAGAAAAAGAAGAAAAAATGTAGATCTGTGAAGTTCATTTGTGCATTAAAAAAGCATTGTAATTTGGAAAAAGCTTTTTCCAAAATACAGTGTTTTCCACAGAAACCATTGAAAACTTAAACAAGAAAGTATTGAATATTATTAATTTGTTTGTGCTCGCATGAGAAAAAAAAAACTTGTACAGGTTGACAGCTTTTCCCAGTGGTTGTCTCAATAAGAAATCTGTAAATATTCTTTAATCACTACCACATAGACAGTGGCTTCTCTTTAGACATAAAAAGATTGGTATACAAGCTTGGAGTGGACCCTACTGTTATGTTGCTGACCTGGACATTTGTTTTACCAGAACAAGTTCCATACAATGCAAAATCCTCCTTTTTATGTCGTCTTTAATACATATTACATATGTGTAACTTTTTTTCTCTAAGGCTCAGTCTTCTATTATCAGTTAATACTTCAAACATAAATTTCAGAAAGTAACTAGATCTTTGTATTTACTGAAGAGGATACCTGTATTATCCAAGAAGTACAGAAGCCAAAATAAACAACACCAGTTTTTATAAGCAGGCTGTAGTGAGCACCTACTGCATGACAATACACTATCAGACTGCAGGAGCCAAATGGTGGAGTGTAGCCATGAGAGAAGGGGATGAGAGCATTGCCCTCCAAATAAGGATTCTTAAAATTTTCCTTCAATCTTTAAATATCTAGCATTTCAGTTGAACATTTAAAAATATGGTTTTGAGGCATCCAAAGAAAATAGAGAGGGGAAATTACCAAAGGAATTCAAATATAGGAAATGTGGGAAATCCAGATGTTTACAACTATCAGTATCTCATCTGCAGTGCTAGATATTTGGTAACTGAAGGAAAAATTCATTTGTGGGGAAGAGGATTCTTATCTGAGAGAGCAATGCCCTTTTTTCCCCTTCCCCTGTAGCTACAGACCTGCATATCACAACAATTACAACCTCCTCCTTCCTGCTGCAGAGAGTAGCAGAGGCTATAGAGATGGACGAAGATTACAGCAAATGTATGAAGTTAATCAGATACAATCCAGAGAGTATATGGAAACAAGTACTTACATATGTAGTTCAAAAAATGCATTTCTTAGAGCTAGCAAAGGAGACATTTCTGTCTTCTTCAAGAGATCAGAGAGAACCAGATCCCAAAAATGTGAAAACAGATTTTATATCAAGCATCCTTTTAATTTATTTGTTATGATTTATTTTAAAACCCTGTAGTTTTCTGCCACCCACCCCCAGGCAGATTCAAAGCAATTCCCAAAACAGACTTTTTAAACACAACTGGTTGAAATCTATTCATCCTAATTGACAAACTTGCTAGTCCAACGCTTGAACTAAGCATGACCTGCAACAACAGACCTTACACATAGGCAATTAGTCATTGTTTACTTCTTTTGTTCTCCTTATTTGTTTCCTTTCTTATTATAGTTCTCTGTACCAGGGGACAGAAGGGTATAGTCCTATTCCATGGGCCACACATATTATGAGTGTGAAGAGTGTAAGTGTGTGAAAGAGAGGGAATATTTAGTTATTTATTTAATGTTCCACTTTACTCCCAAGTGGGACTCAAAGCAACTTAGAATATAAATTAAAACAAAGCATCTAAAACAATATGAACTATAAAACTTTTGTAAAGTATTAAACCTTATGTCCAATTAAAACACTACTTTTGAGACATTAACATTAAAACAATTAGAATATTTAAAATATATATGGTGTACTGAAAAAAGCACATCTAATAGCATTTCATTCTAGGCTGAAGGCCAGCTTAAACAGGAGATCTGGCAAAAAGACAGCAGAATGGGGTCAGATTGAACCTCCCTGGATAGGGAGTTTCAGAGCTTAAGGGTAACCACCAAGATAGCTCTCACCTCTGTCCTCTCCAGCCAAGCCTAGGAGGGTGGTGGGATGGAGAAGAGACCTCCCACATAGATCATAAGACTCAGACATGTTTGTATGGGGATATACGGCCTTTCATATAGTCTGAGAATGGGGGTGAAAGGTGTTTGTGTAGCAAGTGTCTGTATATATGATGTCCATATAAGTGTGCATGCATAAAAATGGTAAGGAAAATCTGGCAGCTGTGGTCCTAGCCTCTGATGGTGATGGCCTTGCAAAATTGCAGGCAGGAAGTCCTTCAGCATCTCAGTACAGAGCCAGACCAATCATTTGCTGAAAATGGCTTTCTGCTTCTGAATTACACTGATAAAAGGTTTTGGCACAATGACAACACAATGCTGTTCTGACTTCACTATGCCATGGTAACTGACATGAGAGATTTAAATCCAGCAGGGAAAAGATTGCTTCTTTAGATTGTTTCTCTGATTATTCCTGTTACAGACAACTTAGAAAACTCTTTTCTGTTCATGTCAAAAGGAATTCCATTGGTGCTGAAAATGTTTGTGTGAAACCACATTCTATAGTCAGGGATTTGACTTTCTGACAGACCTAAATGGTAATCTTTAAAGGACACGAGTTTGCATTAATTCATCCATTTCCATCAACAATTTGTTACAAAGCAAGTAGATTTTTCAAAATGATTCGAGTAAAATTACCATCTTGCCTTTGTTCTCTGGAACCAGGATCATAATTCAGTAGTTACCTGATATAATATGCACCATAAAAGCAGGAAAATAAATAAGCCACTCTACTTCCCCAAAAGAACTAGTTCAGCAAATTATTTTTAATGAAGTAGAATGAGATCTTGACCTGAACCTGGACAAGAGCGAACAACTTAACACATTAGAGCCAGTAAGTGGTCCTAAACAAGCGATTAAACAAATAGGACAATCTTAGTGAGGAAAATCCTTTAAAGATGCTGAAAAACACTAGTGTTGCAGACACCTACATTTCTCTTGACCTTGAAAACAAATTGCTTCACTGTGATAAGCACAATGGAAAAACTAATTTAACCTATTTACATGAAATTAGAAATGGTTGAGGTTCATGGTTAGAACTTGGAAAAAATGACAGAGAGGGAAGGGAGACTACAAGTCTCCAAATAGCCCCATCTTCCTGGCCAGTCACCACCACTTGCAAAAAAAGTCACAAGTTGCTATCTGAGACAGAAACTTCTCACTAGTTGTGCTCCTTCTGTTGAATGCCATCCCAATAAAATCCACCAGGCATGCTTGTTGGTGGTATTTTCACATGAGGCTAAGTTCTTCAACTTTTGTTAGATATTTCATGTGTAAGAGAATGTTGAAAAGTCAGAGTATGCCTAAAGAAGGGCAACCAAGACTGGGAAAAGTCTGGAAACCAAACTCTTTTTTGGTCCACAGAGGAGGAACTAGAGCTCATAATGAAAGCCAGAATTCTTTTCTTACTGAAAAAAATCATTGACACCCAACTTGTCATTGAGAATTTAAACTTTGAATTCCAAATTAACACACAGTTTGGTTAAATTAGTTTTTCTCTCATCTTTATCTTATTGAAGCTGCCAGCTCTGTCTTTCAAGTATCTCCTAGTTTGACCCTCACTGTGAAGATTCTGGGAAGGAGGAGTCTGTTTTTGTCAAAGAAAAATCCACAGGCATATTGGTCCCTAGCTGGATGCTTTTATTGATTAACCCTGGGGCACCAAAGTGTGTCATCATGAATGTAATAGCCACCCCCTGTTGTTTAGTCCTCATTAGCTGGTACTAATAGATCTCAATGTGGCTAATGATATTTGATGGATTTATACTCTATGAATTTGTCTAATTCTTTTAAAAGTAACCTAGAATGGTGGTCATCACCATGTCTTGTGACACCATGAGCTCTTCCTTTTGCTACTCAACTTTATGTTGTCTTGTGTTGTCATATCCTGGTTTGATATGAAGGAAGAGAATCTTGCTCCAACCATTCATAATTTTATACTGTTATATCTCCTATTTTTTTCTTTCTTTCTTTGCAAACAAGATTCATACATTTGTCTTTCCTCACAGGAAGGTGTGTTAAGCCCATAATTTTTGGTTACTTTTCTGTAACAAAACTGGATGACAACTGTTAATTCCAGTAAGAGAAAAGCAATGAAACATTCTTCTCTATTAATAGCAATAAAGTAATTTCCTTTCATAGCACCACAATATGCATTTTAGATTTTGTTGCATTTCAGTCTAATTTTAGGCTGTTCCAAAAGGCATGGAAATGAGGAATTGGGGAATTCATGTTAACGTCTGTGCCTTGTGACCAGTAAAGGCTTTATGAGGTCTTGCATATTTTCCCCCTCCCCCTCCTCCTCCCCCCTCCTCCTCCCCCTCCTCCTCCTCCTCCTCCTCCTCCCCCCTCCTCCTCCTCCTCCCCCTCATCCTCCTCCTCCCCCTCCCCCTCCTCCTCCTCCTCCTCCTCTTGTATTACATTATACTCTAGTATGTGTCCTCTTGTATTACATTATACTCTAGTATGTGTTCTAATTTAGTAAAAATGTTACCCTGACAATTGGGGGGGGGTCCTGTGAGGGGCACCCGGGTTGCCAATTAAAATACCAAATTTTGGGGAAATTAGCCTGAACACTGTTTGGTTAGCAAGAGGCAGGGTAACGGAGCGAGATCTTTTACCCTATGTCTACAGCTTCAGGTCAGAGAGCAAGCCAACAGGATTTAAATAAACAAGTATAAACTTTATTAACACAAACAGCAATAAGCAACAAGCATGCTAACTCCTAACTTAAAGAATGAAGAAACAGACACAGAAGGGAAGACGGGTGATACGACACCTGATCGCGTTGTCCTGAAGATACGGGGGCAGAAGAAGATGGGCCCAGCGTGTTTGCTGAGGGGACCTCCTGAACAAACCGGCAGCAAGACAGGATGGATGTTCAAGGGGAACCAACGAGGTCTCAAAATGAGGACCTTATATAGAGAGGAACATGCCTGTCGGCTATGGTAAAACAGGTAGGAAAAAAGAAGTTTTGGCGCTAGACAAAAGGACTTGATGAGGTCATCGTTAACATGATAGGATTTGCATTGCAAGACAATGGAGTGGCCAGTAGGTTGATGGCCCTCTAAAAGGTATGATTTGGCGGGAAACCGCGCCGCTATTGTGGAATGTGGGTATGGGAGTCCCCTAAAGCTACGTGAGGTTTCGGAATTGCTGGCTTGAATGGATAATGGAATGTTGAGCTATTAATCAGCCGCAGCCAGTACGTGCCTGTACGGAAAACACCCAAACATGTGTAGCGAGGCAACGGAGAGGGGTCTAGCAAAGGCCGAATTAAACAATATCAAAGCGATATCTAGGGGGCCCCATCTGCGGTAACATAGCCGGCATAACAAAAAGACTAGAGGATCCAGTTTCTAGTCACAAATAGTCTCTGTATTGGGATGATTAGACATGTACATAGTGATTTATAGGTGGAATCTGTCTATGGTTACCTCACCAATTTATATAATGCTGTTCTGCTGCTCTTTTTCACTACAAGAAAAGAACCCAATAAAAAAACCCACATGAAAAATCTGAGAGGGAACTGTAACCAACTTTTCAGTTGTTCAGTTAGACACATTTCTTTTCAAAAAGTATCTGTGTTTCACTCTGTAGAAATACCCTCTGCTAATAGAAGATGGTTTTCCTATACCAAGCAAATTTTTCTCTTCTGCCTTTTATCTGATAATGGGGCATATGAAAATATGTTTCCTGCAGTTACATGAGCCTTAGAGTTCAGTAATTTATAATGGTTACCCTAGTACAATCTCCTAGGCTTGAAAATCAGTCTTTGAATCTACAGGGAGCAATGATGATGTAATAGAGGGATGCATGCGCTGTCTCATTCTATGATACAGTGTGACAGCCAGGAATGTCTTATCACCGTAACTTCTTCCAAAAAAAAAAAAAGTAAGGAAAACAATTAACTGTACTCATCTTGGAAGTTTCACTGAAAATAATGGCTGAAATCCTAGACCATCTACTTGGTTAAATATATTTAACTAAGTAGCACTGCCTGGTGTGACTCCCCCACCCCGCCCCATTTTACTGGGCAGCACCCACAGTAAGTGATGGAGGTCTGTTCTCTTGCTAATCAGGATACAGCATACTGTTGTTTCCATCCACTGCCCTTCAGTGAACTTTTAAGTTACAATCAGAAGCAGGGTCCCTGTTGCAATTCCTCCTCTCACCAGAGGTCACTGTCTGGAGGGAGGTGGAAACAACAATATGCTGCACCCCAATCGATATGAGAACAGAACTCCATCTTTTGCAGTGGCTGCTCCCCAATAAAGCAGGATTGAGGGATTTTTATGTAGGGACTGTGAATACAAATCAGTTACAGATGAGTAACTCTATCCATAACTGGGGTAGCCAATTCCAGCCCCTGATTCCCACTCCTATATATGTGGTATTAATGAAACTTTAAGAACAAATTCACAGCTGGAACAAATTTGAGTGTTTACCCATTAGGAATTATGCATTTATTTATTTTTTTCACATTTTTACAGCATAATCCTATACATGTCCACTCAAGAAATAAATCTCACTAAGTTCAGTGTAAATTACTCCTAGGTAGGTGTATATAGAATTGCAGTCTCAGAGTACTATGACCAATTTGTTGGTCACTCATGTTGCATTTTCCTAAATTCTGTATCCATTTTTTATAGACACACCGATTTAATGCCAGCAGTCCTCCATCTGTTTGCAGTCTGTTTTCTAAACTGGGGCAATATATTGGGTGCAAAGAAGATAGACAATAATTAATATAGTATCTCATAGCATGCTTGAGAGCAAGTAATTTTAAGCTCAAAATGTGCAACATCTATTTTTTTTTCAGATTTATAGATTATATGCAACAG
Organism: Ctenosaura bakeri; assembly: GCA_948474755.1. Classification (NCBI taxonomy): domain Eukaryota; kingdom Metazoa; phylum Chordata; class Lepidosauria; order Squamata; family Iguanidae; genus Ctenosaura; species Ctenosaura bakeri. Next base: position 142,833 of record CAOLHI010003001.1, read on the forward strand.
GGTGATTTCAGTCTCCAAAGCAGATTATGTGTGCCTTTTACTGACTTGCAGTGCTTTTTTCGCACTGAAAAGCTCTTGAAACATCTGTACTGCAATGATTAAGGGTGTCAAAGAACCAGCTTTCCCTTTTTGATATTCATTCCTTCCACCATTTTCCTTGAGTTCCTGGGAAAAATGACAATGTTTATGCTGCCAGGGCAGACTAACAGTTTTAGCCTACAGCTAGCGAAATCTAATGGAGAGGTGACTAAGACAGTTGCATATGTTGTGACAACAAAGAAAGATGGAAAGGAAAGGACGGATTGCTTCAGAGGTTACAACATCCAGTATCCCCCCATTCCCCTGCTGGCTGCAGAATTCTGATAAAAGTAGCTCTAAAAAGTCACTTTTCATGAGGAAAACTATCACCGAAAGAGAGGTCTAAAGATAGTGCAGATTTTCCAGAATATGCATATGCTAATTTCTGCGTATAGCTGTCAAACATTATCAGTTCTTACAATTTATGAAAATACAGTCGGTCATACCAGAATGGAGAAGACTGTACTATGGAGGTGCTAACTGCTGATGGGCAGTTTCCAAGATCCTATTTCTTTATTTCTTTAAATTCTATATACTTAAATCAGTCTTGGATGGGACAGTTCTTCATACAAGGAACTGTCTTCTAACAGCTATTCAAATATGAGAGTGGTCTTCTGTCATGTAGGACACATGGCTATCCTGGCTTTTGTACAATATACTAAAATAAATCTTGCTGCCATTCTTTCAGCCCCCATGCTTGTTGAAAACTCTTTGGAGAACCATGTTCCACTGGAATCCCTATGGAAAGATAACTTGTGGTTATCCTTTTGCTTCATTCTTGCTACGGGTATGTAGGATGCTAAAACAGAAAAGAGAAGCTTGCTTGTGTGCTTGAACAAAGGTTATGCAATATAGCTTCAGAGGATATGATTAGCAAGCTGCTCTGTCCTGAAAAAAAAAAATGCCTGGAAAATACTAGTCATGTTGTTTCTTTTATCCTATACTGGATATAAACAATAAATACTTAGTATTTACACCAGCATAGAACCCATTATTCAGCATTAGTGGTTATTCTCCCACTTCAGGATCTAGGTTCTTTAAAAATGCTTCCATCTGCCCTATTTGCACATAGCACTGTCCCTTTCAGGGAACGCCTAATGAATTTATCTTCATATTTCAGGTAGGGAACTGAGGCAGAGATTTATCGACACAACAGTTGTGCCAGAACCAAGAAATAAATCAACCCTTCCAAGTGGCGGCCCAGTACCTTAATTACAACAGCAGCCATTTTTTTCCCCTGTTGTCAGCAGCATGTACAAGATTTCCAACTGGGATAAGGGGGAAAAATGAAATGCTATGGACTGCCTTCCAAAGATGCTTTAGTAAAGATGTAATGTATAATGTGACCTGACATTGCTTTATGCTGAGTACTGCTGAAAACGTCCCTTTTGACTAGGGGATGTGTCTGCCAACTATTTTTCCATAGAAGAAACTCCTTCAGTTTTATTACTATGTGCATTTTGCATAGAATTTCCTACTACAGGGATTCCGTTTATCCTTAGAATGTAGGGAATTTAATTTCTATTAGACCTAAAGAACAGCAGATTAATTGAAAGAGATTTAGCAATGTTTCCATTCATGAGACCATTCCGTCATTCCTAGATAGAACAGAACATTTATTATTAGAAAAAGCAACTTAGAAATCCTCATTGAATCAGGCCTAATGCTGGAGGGGCAGGGGAAGCCTGTGGCACTAATTTTTTTTTAAAAAAAAATCTATAATTTGGTCAGTACACGTGCTCAGCAAGCAAGAAACCTGAGACAGACTCCAGTAGTTGGAACTCAGAGTCCAATGGTTGTAGTCAAACTTATGGGAACTGTGAGAGACTCTCTAAGTAAAAGAAAATTGTATGCATTTGCCTTGGGCTGAGATCTTTAATATAATATTGGTGGGAGGGCCGGGTATATTTTATTTAAAATTTTACATTTACAAGTTTCTGGGATGTAGTGGAAAAGCAATAAAAGAGCAGCTGGCCTAACATCAGATCAATGGAACTGAAACATTAAGCATAAATCTTTCCTTACATTAGAATGATAACTCAAAAAGTTAGAGTTGACCATTATAATTTGAAAATGAAATAAATGGATAGCAATTGATTGTTGTGATATTATATTGTTGACAGAAGCTACCATTAATCAGATGTTAATGTGCTGCAGGGCACCTAGGAGTTGTGTGTGTGTGTGTGTGTGTGTGTGTGTGTGTTGGGCATAAAATGTAAAAGGATATCTATAATTTTATCCATCTTCTTGTTATCCTTTCAAGTCATTTTTCAACTTACCACAAACTAAGGTGAACCTATCACAGGGTTCTCTTGGCAAGATTTGTTCAGAGGGAGTTTGCCCCTGCCTCTGAAGCTGAGATAGTGTGACTTGCCCAAGGTCACCCACTGGCCAAGCAGGGATTCAAACCTTGGTCTTCTGAGTCATACACTTGAACCACTACACCATGATACTCTGTATGATGGATAATATAACAATGTTGTAACTAATAAAATTATATTTATTAATAATAACAGCATGGCTAATGCCTGCTCATTAGACTTTGTAAGCTATCAAGAGAAAGGGCTGGATCTTGTCAAGATCTTGATGGCAGCAATGCCTTGAAAATACTGTATCTGAGAAGGTATTTGTGTCCCCCACTACCTGCCTCTAGTACAGGGGAAAATCCAAGACCATGATTCAAGGAGACATCTCCATAGTTTCCAGTCACAGAACTCCTATGTCACCTCAAAAGCTAACATGACTTAATGCAGAGGAGCAGAACTGACAACTGGAAGTTGGCAGGCAAACAGTGAAAATACCAGCCACACATTCATGTCCCCACACATGAAGTGGGAACTTTTAGCCAGGTGTATGTCATATATACAATTAGGATGTTCTATCAAAATAAATACTTCACCTGCAACCCATGTAGTGCATATATTAGTTAACAGTGATGGGAAAATAGTTAAAAATACTTTTTAAATTGTCAAAAATTTCTCAAGTGTCAAGAAACCCCGATGAAAAGATTCCTGGACTGATGAAAATCTTTGCAGTTTGGAACTTCTACACAAAATTCAAATGTTGTTGTTTTGTGCAGAAAACATTATTTTCTGCATAGAAAATAATAATGTTCTGCAGAGAAATACCACATGCAAATGTTGCACAGAAGAAGTCTCAAACTATGAATAGTCTTCAAGAACTGCATTTTTCAAAGCCTTTTTCACAGCAAGAAAAAAAATTCTACAATTGCTTATTGCTTCCTTCAAGAAGAAATGAATGAACAAATAAGAAGAAATTAATGAACAACTACATCCCTGAGTGTTACAAACCACATGGGATCACTACATTCAATGTAGAAGTTGTTGTTATCATTCATTTATATATCGCCATCACTGTACATGATACTTTACAAGTAAAAGAACAACAAAACAGCCGTCTGCCCTCAGGTTTACAATCTAACTAAGACATAAAAGGGAAAGGGGAGGGTACTGTGGGAGGGAATAGAAGTGATAATTTTGCTTTTCACTTTCTGCCCTTCAAATCTCCACAGAACTGAGACTGACCTCTAAGAATGCACAGGTATGGTGGGAGTGCACTGTTTATAAACCACTGGTATTCCAGGATCAGAACTCCGGAAAGATCTCTTTCTGTGCTTAGCTTAAAAATGAAGGTTTATTTTAATTCAGAAGTGTAATGTTCCTGTCTTAACACTTTGGAAAGAAGGACCTCAAAAATCAAAGACATATGTAGAAATAATATCAAACACATAATTTCATGCATATGATTGCATGTTCTGTAGGTGTATATTGTGTTTGACATTCAAATGTGGTAGGGATTTTTTTTTTTTTAAATCTTCTCTGCTATGTCAAGGAAAGTGGTAAGCTTCACCAAAACATTACAAGAGGACATTATAATGAATTTATCTTGCTGATTGTTTTGTCACTTAAGCAAGCCTAATGCAACCTGTGCTTTGATGATTACACGTTATTTTGAAATCCTTTTTTGACTTAATGTAATTGAATTGCTTCATTGAGACCAGTCTGAAGCTAATTTAGATTATTTCTAAAATCTATGCTGCGGTGTGAATAAATCAGTGTAAGCGCATGGCCATAACAACCATTGCTATTTAGAAATTGCCGTTACTGAAATCAGAAGATTAATGGTCAGATAGAGGTACAGGAACAACAGCCATCCAATGGAGTTCCAATTAAAAATTATAAATTAGGGTTTTGAGACTCTGGGACCACCTGCCTGTTGAGTCTTCTTGCTGTCACATATATAACATAAGAAAAGAATTTCACCTCTTTGGTCACATGGAGATTTGGAATTCTCTGCTACACTGATTAAAAAGGTTAAAAATGATTTGCTTAAAAGCTACTGAGTTTTTTTGTTTAACTACAGCAAAGATGAAATTGTCATACCTATTTTGGACTAACTTTAGAGGACAGATCTTTAAGGATTTTAGAATTTGAAGGATTTTGGTTACATTTTTGAACATTTCAGCAATTTTCTATTTCTTGGAAAGCTCAATGTGTTTATTTTGATTTTTTTTTTGCAAAAAAACAACAACCCTAAAACACTGGAGCAGTCGCAAAATAAAGAACAATAATGACACTGAGTAGATTACTTTATACCATGTTCCATACTAGCCCACTTTTAAGTGTCATCCTTAAGTTATCACCAAATGTTGGAAGTATGAACAACACGTGGGAACTTTTTGTGATAAGGCCAAAAAATTCTGGAACCATAAATTAAATCTCCAGAAAGAACCAGAATTGTGTTTGTTAGGTTTGATGGAAGACTCATTGGAAAAGAAACATGGCAAAATTACATGATGACTATGGCAAGATTACCATATACACAGACATGCAAGAGCAATGGAATTCCAGTTAATGAAGATTAGCCAGTTAAGCTTATGGGCTTAGTCAAGATGGACAAAACAATATCTTTGATAAAAGAAAAAATGTTAGTGACATTTATGGAAGACTGGGATCCATTAATACCACATAATGACTTTTGGTGTTAATAATTAGAATAGTATGAAAATAGCAATGTAAGTTATTTCTCTAGAAGATACTTAATTAACAGAAGATGTTTTATTAAGTCTATGTTGACTTATAGTCAAGATTTACAGTCTACATTGAGAGCCATCATGATGTAGTGGTTTGAGTGTTGGACTACAACCCTGGAGACCAGGGTTTGTTTCCCCATTCAGTCATGGAAACCTGCTGGATGACCTTGCACGCATCACAGCCCCCAGAAAACCTCATGATAGGCTCACCTTAGGGTTGCCATAAGTCAGAAATGACTTGAAGACACATAACAACAATAACAACAACAAAACCATAGTCTATGTTGGGAAAGTTGGAAACCAATTTTACATTACTGTATTTGCTGGCATTTTAGAAGCACTGGCGTACAAGATGCACCCCACATTTCAAGGAGTATTTTTCAGGAAAAATTCTTTAAGTACCCTGTTGAGGCAAAATGCACAGGAGAGGAGGGGAATGAAAGGAGTGCTGCACCAGGCTTCCCCCACTCCTTCCCTTCCTGTTTTTTCCTAGACAGGGAGAACTCTTTTCACTCCCTCTCCTTTTCCTATGCATTTAGTGTTACTATATTTGCCAGTGTATAAGGTGCACTGGAATATAAGATGCACCCCATTTTCCAAGAGTATTTTTTTAGGAAAAAAAGTTAGTCTTAAACACCGACAGATACCGTAAGCGTTCTTGTTGTAATTGTACTTTTTGTTTAGGTTTGATATATATTATAGTGTCTTTTGGATTTTTCCCCTTTAATGTGAATAGCGGTTTATGTTGCGTAGTTGTAGGTATGTTACGTTATGTAGTATTGTAATTAAAATACATTAAAAGTACAATATATTTAAAAAGTTATCATTAAGTGCCCTCCTTTGTTACTCTTCCTGGCCCTGTTTTTTACCTGGTAGGTTCAAAGTGTTCGTAGAAAATGATAGATCTTTTCATGCAAGACTTTAAAAGATCAGAGCAAAATTGGTATTATTTGTAAACATTGTGGCTTCTAAAACTTGTAAGCATTGACATGTGCCAGCTTGAAAGTTTAACAGGCTGTGTAATTAGGAACAAAAATGCAAGGGGTGGAGGGAGAAAAACACAGCTCAGTTGTATTAAATAGAATATCAGCCACAAATTCAAAACCACAACAAAGGAACTACAGCCCTTTCCATACAACTTTGTCATCCTGCCACAGCAACAAACTGTTCCTGGTCCAGGGGCCATGCTACTGCATGACATCATCACTATTCAGTTGCTATCCTGTTCCCAAGCATTGCAAATCAGCCCTATTTCATTTCCAGAAAAAATCAGTTAAGAGCCTCTTTTGGTGATACAATCCCATCAGCTGGGTCAGTATGGTTCCGTAATAGTGCTTCCTGTTGTTGTGGATCCAGTAGTGGGCCAGGTGTAGGGGTGCCCAGCTTGTCCCTCCCTCAGCAATTCCCAGGGCATGGCAAGTTTGGAATCTACCACCTCTAGGCTCCAAAGGAGGAGCCCAAGGTGCTGAGCTCTATTCCCAAAATAGGTTCAGCACCTTGGACAGCTTCTTTAAAGTTCAGGATACAGGAGCCACCAACCATCACTGAACTAAGTGTTCCTCTTACACTGTTCCCAGCAAAGCCAACATACAGAGACACAAGCCTTGTGATAATCTGCATCACTGAGGCCACTGGGTAACTTTTTTTTGGACTACAACTGGTGGCTGGGAGATTCCAGGAACTGTAAGACAAAGAGAAACTTTTTTGAGCACTGATTCTACTTGGTGGGTTTCCAAAAAATTAGCAAAATGCTATGCAGCCATGACTAAGGGAGCTTCTGCACTCTGCTTTAATTGTTGTGGTTGCATCCCATCAAATCCTAGGGTTTACAGTTTGGGAAGGGCGTTTCAAATTCTCAACCAGAGAGGTCCTTTCATGCCTCCTCAATATGTAAGCCTCAGGATTGCACAGGATGCAGCTTTGGTAATTTCAGTGAAACATAGTGTTACAATTGTGCAGTATGAAAGAGGTTTCAAGCTAATGCCACTTCTTAAGCCACTTCTCTGAATAATGAAGGTAAGCACACTGAGTGAATGTTGCTGTTGGCTGCTTTATTTGTTGCTGTATTTCTTGGCTTTTCAATTGAATGAAGTTTTTGTTGTCATGGGTCATTCAATGGTGATTCCCCATGCCTCTAGCAACATTTTATTATTACTCAGAGGGGAGATTTTTTTAATAGCAGGACTCGTTATTGTTATTTGCCACCACAGCATCAGCAAATTCTGATTTTTTAAAAAAAATGAAAACACTATTCCACATGGGAGTTTTTGTTGACAGCAGTAGTTTTGGGTTGTTTTTAAAACAACCAGATATTTATATAGTCACAGATCACTGACTAGCAATTCCAGTACCAGCAGGAATATTTTATCCCCACCCAGTGGGTGAGTTTTTTTAAAAAAATTCTAGCATTCAGTGCAGCAAAACAACAATAATGGATTCATATGGTTCAAAACTGGCAATTCAGTCAGGTTGCTTGGGCATCCTTCCTCTTCCTAATTGGATGGGAAGTGCAGCACAAGTTTCTTCGTAGGAGTCCAGTAAAATTTTTGGAAACTGTACCTTTGAAAAGTAAGGCATGCCCATTTACATCTCCAGGTAAACCCAAGGGACACAACCATCAATATTTGCTGTAGGAGCTCTTGTTTCTTTGCAGTACTTTGGAAGAAATTCCAATCTTGTTTCATCTCTTCATGAACTATATTCTTCAGGCTTTTTCTTCATTCTCATGCCCATAGCCTGTAGTAGCCCAAGTTTTCCTCCATCAACTGTCTATGGTCCTTCACATCACCATTTGTGGCAAGTTAGAATGATTGATTCCAAAGTATGACATGGTTCCTACATCATTTGTGTGTTTATAATTTATACCATGTTCTTCCTGGAATATGCATGGAGTGAGTTCTAGCTATTGTGCTTTACAGGACAGTAGAAAGGAAACAATTATCCAAATTAGTAGATGGTCTTTTCAAAGGCAACCTTTCTAGAGGGCATATGTTTGGGGGGAAAGCCCTCAAAGCTGTTGTTTTTTTATGTACCCACTTCTTACCATGTCAGCACTTCAGATAAGTTGGGCCAGCCTGCTCCCTGGTTTCTTTTTTTCATGGGAACTTTAACTACTAAATAATTACAGAATCATAATAGGTACAATATTCCTAACTTACATACCTATATACAGCATGTTTATATTACTGGACCCCTACATAGAAGGCAGAAATACCTATAATGAAATTTAATTAATAAATTTTACAGTGTGCTACTCACTACCTTTGGGACACCTTAGTATAAGTCACACTATTTTTGCACTTTGAACTCAGGTTGTGGAAACTGAAGTAGGATGAGGACAAAGGGGGGAAATGGAAGGAGGAAAGAGAAACTGGAACATTTTTAAAACAGCTGGAAAAATGGGACAGTGGAAGATTTATGGAGACCATCCCTGCCAAATAGGCACAATTGGAGGGTATGCAGATAGTTCCTGGTATAAGATTCTCAATATCAGTATTTTCAATATCAACGGTGAGTAATGGTTTTCTACAATATTTTATTCAACATATAGTTTCTTTAAAAGGTGATTTGAGGTATGGTCTGCAGCCGAATTGGTTATTTATCCATTTTGTATGTGCTTCTATACTTTTGCATGTGCTTTCAGAAGTAGCCAAATTCTGTTTCTGTTAGGTTGTTGGAACTTTTAAGTAGGATTATAGCTAGTAAGTAACAAGTTAAAGATCACTTATTTCCTGCAATTAATTCATTTTTTTCCATTAATAATATCATACGGTTCAAGTTGTTCCTGGTTCTTGTACTTTGTGCTCTCTTGAAGGTACTGAAACAATGTTGAAGCAGACCAGAAAAGACTGTTTTTACCACAGTCCAATGTCCTGAAGCATTTAGGTTTTTTTAAAACACACACACACACACACGTGTAACTAAAAGGAAACATCTTTTGAGAAACACGGAAATAGACAGTTAAAAAAATACAATTTGTACAATAACTAACTGCTGGCTTTGGAACTATAAGAACAGGTTGCTTACCTGTAACTGTGGTTCTTCGAGTGGTCATCTGTGCCATCATACACTAGGAGCTTTAGCGCCTGCGCGGTAGCGTTCGGAAACTTCTAGAGCTTGTTCGCTTGGCGGGAACCCCTCCCCCACGCCGGTACTGCGCATGCTCCTCCCGCCGAGCAACGGTCTCTCCTCAGTTCTGTCGTCCGCCGTAGAACCTACAGGGACCTGAGAAAGAGGGGAGGAAGGGCGGGTGTGTATGATGGCACAGATGACCACTCGAAGAACCACAGTTACAGGTAAGCAACCTGTTCTTCTTCTTCGTGGTCTCTGTGCCTTCATACACTAGGAGACTGTGTAGCTTACCGGTCGGACGGCGGGTCAGGTCCTACAGCACGGAAGCCAACACCTCACGTCCAAACCGGGCATCTCTGCGCGACCGGCAGTCGAGCCTGTAGTGGCGCACGAAGGTCGATGGTTGGGACCAGGTCGCCACACGGCAGAGTTCATGCAGGTCAACTCCTCGCAGGAGGGCCGCAGAAGTAGCCACAGCTCTGGTGGAGTGGGCTCGAAGCAGGACTGGCGGAGGCTTCCTCGCGAGCTCATACGCCAGTTCAATAGTCCTCACCACCCACTTGGAGAAGCGCTGGGTGGACACTTTTAGGCCCCTCCGACGTCGCCCATAGCAAACAAAGAGATGCGGCGTCTGTCGGAAGGAAGCAGTCCTGTCCTTGTAGAAAGCCAATGCCCGACGCACGTCCAGGGAGTGGAGGGACCGCTCCAACGGTGTCGTCGGGTTCGGGAAGAAGGCAGGCAGGATGATGTCCTGGTTGAGATGGAAACTGGACACCACCTTTGGCAGGAACGAGATGTCAGGTCTCAGGACCACCTTGTCCCTGTGGAAGACCGTGAAGGGCTCATCGGAACGAAGAGCTGTGATCTCACCCGCTCGCCTCGCTGAGGTCACCGCTACCAGGAAGGCAGTTTTCATTGTCAGGAGCCTGTCATCCGAGGTCGCCATTGGCTCGAAGGGCGGCTTCGTCAGCTGCGAGAGCACCAGCGAGAGGGACCACGGCGGTAGCGGCGACGATACCGGCGGGTAGAGATGATGAAGTCCTTTCAGGAACCGCTTAACGGTATCGTTCCTGAAGAAGGCCGAGGCAGCAGATCGTGGCGGTTGGTATGCCACGATCGCGGAGAGATACACCTTCAGGGATGGAAACGCCAGGCCCTGTTGCCGGAGGTGCAGGAGGAAGTGCAGGACGGTCGAGAGCCCCGCGGGCGATACCGGCTCACTCCTCTCGTTAGCGAAGGTCAGGAAGCGTCGCCACTTGTATTGATAGTTGCGACGGGTGGATTCCTTCCTGGCCGCGACGAGGACGGTACCGAGCACGGGATCGTCTAGTGCGATATCCTCCAGGCATGGAGGGCCAGGCGTGGCAGGTCCGGATGGAGGACTCGGCCGCCGGAGTGGGAGAGCAGGTCCGGTGTCGGTGGCAACCGGAGCAGGTCGTCTCGCGCGGCTTGTAGCAGGGGTGCGAACCAATGTTGCCTCGGCCAGTACGGGGCTACCAGGATCGCGTCGGCTCGGTCGGCGAGGATCTTCGATATCGTCCGGCCGAGCAGCGGGAACGGCGGGAACGCGTAGAGGAGTTCCCCGGTCCACGGAAACTGGAAAGCGTCCCCGATGGAGGCACGATCGTGGCCCGCTCTGGAACAGAATCGGCGACACTTTGCGTTTTCCCTGGTCGCGAAGAGGTCGATCGATGGTTCGCCCCAGCGGTCCCGAATCAGTCTGAACGCCTCTCCGGAGAGAGACCATTCGTGATGGGATGAGGTGTCCCTGCTGAGGGCGTCTGCCGTGGTGTTCTCCTGCCCGGCCAGGTGAACCGCCACGGGATGCGTGTGCAGGCGAATGCACCATTCCCACAGGTCGAGCGCGATGTCGAGCAGGGTCGTGGAATGAGTCCCACCTTGTCTGTTGATGTAGCAGACGGCGGTGGTGTTGTCCGTCAGAATCAGGACCGTGCGCCCCGCCACGGCATGGCGGAACGCCCGTAGGGCTTTCCAGACGGCGAGCAGCTCCAGCGCGTTGATATGGAGAGCGGTCTCGTCGTCGGTCCATCTGTCGCGGACTCTGAGATCGCCGCAGTGGGCACCCCATCCATACAGGGAGGCGTCGGTCGTTACCGTCACCTTCGGTGTCGGCTGTTGGAAAGGCATCCCTGACATGAGATTGCGTCGCGACTGCCACCATCGGAGGGATGAGCGGACGTCTCCCGGCAGCTGCAGTCGGAGTGTCTGTTCGTCTCGCAGGGGGTCGAATATGCGGACGAACCAGTGTTGAAGAGGTCTTGCTCTCAGCCTGGCGAGATATGTCACAGCGGTCGTCGCAGCCATGTAGCCCAAGAGCTGCTGGACGCTTCTCGCAGATAACGTCGGGGCCGTACGAGCGTGAGCGGCGGCCCGGATCAAGGTTTGTGCTCGAGACTCTGGTAGGTACGCCCTGGCGGAGGTCGAGTCGAGCGTCGCCCCGATGAAGTCCAAGATCCTCGCCGGCTCGAGGTGGGACTTCTTCGGATTCACTCGTAGACCAAGGCGGGTCAGGAGTGACAACGTCATGTGGACGTCGTGGTAAAGTCTCTGTTTGCAGGACGCCACCAACAGCCAATCGTCGAGGTAGGGGAAGACGGAAGCGCCCTTCGTCCGCAGGTAGGATACCACCGGGGCCATGCACTTGGTGAAGACCCTTGGGGCAGTCGAGAGTCCGAACGGCAGCACCTTGTACTGGTAACAGGTGTCGTCGACTGCGAAGCGGAGGTACCGTCTGTGCTGCGGGCGAATGGCGATATGGAAGTATGCGTCTCGGAGATCGATGGAGGCGAACCAGTCCCCTCGATGTAAGAAGGGTAGGATCGACGGTATCGTGACCATCTTGAACCTTTTGGGGCGGATGTAGTAGTTCACCCCTCTGAGGTCTAGGATCGGCCGGAGGGTACCGTCGGCTTTCGGTACCGTGAAGTACCTGGAGAAGAAGCCGGTGGTCTTGGCCTCTTGCGGGAGCTGCTCGATCGCCCCTTTCTGGAGGAGGGATTGGATCTCTTCCAGGAGGGCCGGACTCGACGGTGTGGAGTAGTAAACGCTGCGAGGAGGAATATCGAGAAACTCGATGGCGTAGCCAAGACGGACGATGGAAAGCACCCAAGAGTCCGTAGTGACATACTGCCACTCCGCTAGGTGTCGAGCGAGAGTCGGTCGGTCTCCGAGCGCTGATGGTAGGCTGAAGAGTGGGTGTTGGTGGGTCCTGCCAGGCACGTCAAAACCGAGACTTTGTCTCGGAGGAGGACTTCTTCGACGAAGGCGGGCGCCGCCTAATCGTGCGTCTGGCCGATGAGCCGGAGGACGGTCTCGACTGTCCAGACTGGGCCGAACGCTGGAACGACGAGGTGGAAGATCGTCGCCAGGATGGGCGGAAGGTGGAGGCCCTGCGGGTCTGCGTGGCCGGCTGCAGCCCGATCTTTTTTGCGGTCAGTCTCGCCTTGACGAGATTGTCCAAAGCTTCGTCTGTGGACGAATTGAATAGGCCTTCACCGTCGAAGGGGAGATCTTCAATCCTCCTTCTGGTGTCCTCCTGGATGTCGGCCGGTCGAAGCCAAGCATGGCGGCGGAGGCCGACGGATCCCGCCATGACCCGGGAGGCGATCTCCACTGCGTGCCGGGAGGAGGCCATCTGGTGCCGAGCGATGGAGATAGCCTCGTTGAAGATCACGGAGGAGGCTTGGCGGATGTCCTCCGGTACCGCTTCCATCGCTGGTTGCAGGCGATCGAGCACTTTCTTCAGGTATGCCGCGAGGCAAGCCTGAGTGTTGGACAGCCTGATCTGCAAGGAGGCAGCTGAATAGAACCTCCTTGCGTAGGCGTCCAACTTCCTGCCCTCTTTGTCCGGCGGGGTGGTGTGTTGCCTGCCGGAGCCCTTCGTCTGCGCGGACTCGACGACCACAGAGTTCGGTGCAGGGTGATTAAATAGATAACCGGCGTTATCCTTCTGCACCCTGTAGAGGTGTTCTAACCGCTGCGGTATCGGCTGAGCCGAGGCCGGTCTATCCCAGGCGGCCTTCACCAGTCTGGATACCCGGGGCAGGAGAGGCAGCGGGGCCGTGGAAGGTCGCTTCTCCTCGAAAACGGAGAAGGCTGGATCGTCATCCTCCGGCTCCGCATCGGCGATCTTAAGGCCGAGGGTAGTGGCCATGCGGAGCAGCATCGCAGAGAACTGGTGGACGTCCTCTGGAGCAGAATCTGGGATCGGGTCCCCGAATCCCAACGGAGGAGACTCCTGGGAGGCCGCCTCAGACACCTCAGACTCCGCACTCGAGTCGTACGACTCCGAGCTCGGTGAGTCCTCTCGCCGCTCGCTCTCCGGCTCCTTCGTAGTCGCCGCAGGTGTTGCCTTCCTAGGCTTCTCCGCAGCCGGGGCGGTGGTAGCAGCAGCGTCCCGCTTGGGATGGCTGACCACTGACTTCACCCTCTTGGTGGTGACCGGGGTAGTCTGGCAGGCTGACGTCGTCGTAGCCCGCTCAGTCACCACCGACTCCGTAGGGCGCGTCGCCGTTGCCGTGACCCTAGGAGGTGGCGATATCGCCCGATACCGTGGTGAAGGCTCCCTCGCCCTATGATATCGAGGGGAGGGAGAGCGGCTGAAGGAGCGGCGGTCCGACGGAGATCGGCTTCGGCGTCGACGGTACCGAGCCTCGTCCCCTCTAGGCGAGCGCGATTCGCGCTGTCGACGAGGTGACCGGGACCTCCGGAAGGTCTCCCAATGACTCGGGCCACGATGGTACCGATCCCGGTACGATGGCGAATGCGACCGATAGGAGGCCGGGCGCTCTCTCCATTCAGATTCCCTCGCGTACCTGGCCACGTAGGACGCCGAGGTGTATCTGGAGGCAGACGAGCGAGGTTGTTCCTCTCTTGTCTCCCTCGGAGGCGGCGAGGCCACCGGACGCTCGGAAGAGCGGGACCGGGACCTGAAGGAGGTCGAACGCCGCTCCGGAGAAGCAGAGGGCTCTCTCTGCTGCAGGTCGGCCGACCTGCGACGGCTAAGAGGGCGGTGGCGCTCCTCCACCAGGGTTGGAGGGTCTGCCACAGGCGAGTCCGGGCGCTGTTGGGGAACGTCCTCGATCTCATCCTCCGAGAGGTCGACGGACTCGCCTCGCCCTTTGGAAGGCTGCTGAGTAGGAGGAGGAGTAGGAGGTTGAGCGTCCCCAGCCGGGGAGCGCTTCTTTTCCTTCTTCTTCTTCTTCTTCTCCTTCTCCTTGCCCTTGCCTCCGTCCGGAGCAGGGCGCTTTTTTGCAGGCGTCTCCGTAAGGGGAGCCTCAGCCTTCCTCGCCGTCGAGGATCCTTTCGCTGACTTGGCAGCCGCCGACAGCTTCGGGATCCTCGGTAACGCCGAGATCGGCGTTTCGCCGGTACCGAGCCCGATACCGACGAGGTGGACGGAACGGCAGCCGCCGATACCGTCGATGGCGTGGCGTCTTCTTGTCGGCCATCTTGGAAGTGGAGGTCTCGTCTATCGCCCGCAGAGACTGTTCCCAACAATAAGATTTGAGTCTCGCGGAGCGGTTGCGAAGAGTTTGGGGAGTAAAATCCCTGCAAATTGGGCAAGTCCGGATGTTGTGGGACTCGCCCAAACAGAAGAGACACTCCTTATGGCCGTCGTTGAGGGCAACCTTGCGGCCGCAGGACACGCACTTCTTAAAGAGCGCGGACATAAGACGAAGAAACGCCAAACTCCGAAATCCAAAAAGACGAAAACCGAAGGGGGAGTCCGAAAGAGAGGTCCGTAAAACCGTGAAAAAACAGCAAGCCAAGCACGACGTGAGAGGAACAAACTAAAGAACCTTCCGTACGCGGCGGCGGACGAGAAAGAACTGAGGAGAGACCGTTGCTCGGCGGGAGGAGCATGCGCAGTACCGGCGTGGGGGAGGGGTTCCCGCCAAGCGAACAAGCTCTAGAAGTTTCCGAACGCTACCGCGCAGGCGCTAAAGCTCCTAGTGTATGAAGGCACAGAGACCACGAAGAAGAACCATCACTAACTACTTTTTTAAAGTAACACTAACAACTCTAAGTAAGATGTATGGAAAGGTGGGGGTTGCTGCACAATGGTAATTGTGTGTCACCAGCTTGGTGAAAAAACCCTCACTTGAACCCTTTGTTCAGGAGTACCTACATTTTGACAAACACTTGTATAAACAAGATAAAACAAGTGTTTTGAATACCTTCAACCATATTATGAATGCTGGATATTTTAAAACAGTGAAGTTAACATTTCCTTCTGTACTCACAAGGGAGATGTAGTAGTAAATCTCATCTTATTTTTTGCGAAGGAAACTTCTAGAATCAAAAAAGTCAGTTAAAGAATGAAATTTGTGCATTCATTCATCCATCCATCAAGAGGCATGAAAATTCTAAGTTAAGGTGCTTTCCTTACAGTTAAAATAGCAGGTTCAGGTGTGTTCTTTAAATCAGATCTCTCTTTGATTTTAATGCATTTTAAAAGTCCTTCTTGGAAGATTGTGTCTGAAAACCTTTGCTGCCTATATGTAAGTATGGAAATTAAAGTAGATGACTTTACCTAAGGTTTCCAGGCTTTTTGGTGCATTTTGGAGATTTGTAAGAGCCTTAAAGCATATTTTACACTGAACAGCTTTTTTTAAAAAAAGAAATTTTAGAATACAAGCACTCACAATTCACTTTTGAATCAACTGAACTATCATCAGTGGTGTTTAAAAACAACTGTGCTTTCCTGGATGAAAAGGAAACTAGGAAGGACTTGAGTGTTTGTTTTTTACACACACAGAGAGAGTGAGAAATGCAATGCAGCCTCAAGAGATTCCTCTGCAGAGGTTAATAGGTTTGTGTGCACTGCTTTTGGCTATCTAGCTCCAAAAAAGATGAGGAGCAATTTCAGCTTCTATCTCAGTTGCTCGATAGCTAACTGAGGTCATCTCTAGTGCCTTTGCAAGGTCAGCTTACCTCAGGCTGAATAAAGCCAAAGTACTTTAGAAAGTGGAAAGAAACTGGAAGTCTCTGGAAATTATCACCTTTTTAAAACTTGCTCATTCAACAGCCCTGATACAATCTGGTGTATAAGAATTGTAACGGTAAGGTGCCAAGGGGTATGTAATACCCAAACTGAAACTTAAACAAGTTCTTCTCCAGAATCAGCAGAACTTCCCCTATGAAGAACAGACATTTGGAAAGTTACTTTTTGGACAATAACTGCCAGAATCACACAGCCAGCATGGCATTTGTAGTCCCAAAACCATATTTTCCAAGCTTTTGATGAGGAACTTCTGAATACTGCCACCACAAGGAAGTAAGCTCTGCTGGTTCCAGTTAGGCCTTCTTCCAGGTGAACATAGGATCAGGCTGACAGTTTCAGGTCCTGTCCTACTGACAAGCAGAATGAGGTCTCTCTGGTGGCAGATGCTAAAAGGTGCAGTTGTCCTGAGTACAAGTCAGCAAGTGCCCACAACAGCAGATTGGTGTGCAGGAGAATTCCAGTAGTCAGTCCAGTCTGGACCAAGATGCAAGGAGAAGCACAAAGGCGGTCTTTAGTTGGTCCAGAAGTCAAGGTATATGAGCCATCAGAGAGTACACAGAAGAGTCCAAGACATAGTCAATTCAAAGTCAAGGCAAAACAGGAATGAGAGGGAGTATTGCTAGGCAAACCAAATAGGCTAATTGTTAGCACCAAGGCTAGAAGGCAACTGTCACAGCTCCTTCAAGGTCACAGGTGTCCCTTTAGTGCTAACTGGGTGAGTGCTTATTACTTAAATGGCACTGGGCTCAGCATTTTCCTCTCTGTCTCTCAGTGAAGGCCAGGGTGTGTCATCTTCAGCATTTGTAGCCACATTTTGCTGGGGAACAAGATCCTCCACTGTCTCAGCTCCCATCTCCTTGAAAACTCAGAGAAAACTGCAGCTTCCTGGCAATCTGTTTCCTCTTCCTCCTTATCTGAGTCCTCCAAGGGGTGAGTCATGATAGTAGAGAAGATAGAACTGAGCAGGAGTGTAGCAGACGATGCTTTCCTGTTGCCAGTACAGATATAAGGCTCATCTGCCAGTCTTACTAGCTTTTATGCATGGAATAGGGAGGGATTGCAACCTTATCCTTTGCCTCAGGCACAAAAATGTCTCCCTTCATCAGTTTGTGATATTGGCCACCCAGCTAGCATATCGGATTAAAAACACTACTTTAACCAAAACTAAAACCTGGATATAGAACAATGACCAGAAATTGGACATTTGGGGGGCTGCTTCCAGATTTCAGGTGTCTAATATTTCTAGGGTCTTTCTTACATTGGTTGTCCCTAGGGTTTGTAGGCTTCTCAGAGTATGAAAAATAATTTAAAAATTAATTAATCATAGCTTTTATCCAGAACCCCCAAAATAATTGTTTACCATTTTACTCACCATTTTCTAAAAATAGCTTTTTCTTTTCCCACATTGCAAAGATAACTAAAAGACTTGGCTGATAAAACATCTGAATGTCACCACTCTCCTCCCATCCACTTCATCCTCGCTTTAACACCCACAACAGAGTACAAAACAGCAGCCCAAGACAAAGCACGAGCCAACTCTTGAACAATTTTATATTCCTCCTCAATAAGGAGTATACAGCCATAATCAGAAAAAGTAGCTTTCAAAATTATAGTTACACTTCCCCAAAAATGAATTCAGCCCTGGTTATGTTACAATCATACTGTGACCAAGTTAAACAATAATTATTCAGGGGAAACATAGTTATGTGTACATCATTACATCTAAACTCCTCCAGTTTGACTTGGTGGTGGTATCACCATCACTGTGCTCAGGGCTAGGTAGAGGACACCATTTTGATTTTCTTCCACATCCCTGATGTAAAGAAATGCAAACCTAGTATTGCCTCGTCCTCCTCTTGAACAGAGCTAATCCTGTCATAGGCCTATGAGAGCAACCTCCTTCAGGCCAGGGATGTGAAAACTTGTTTGTCTTTTTTTTAAAAAATAGCCAGAATAAAAATAGTTATGTCCTAACTAAAATTCATCAAGGGCCTGCACAGTTTGCAGCAAATGATGTAATCATTCTGCATCAGTCTATAGGGGCACAGTCAGTTGCTTTTCCAATCTCTCACATTCTCCATCAGCCATGGAATTCTATGGGAGAGCTATAGCAGCTGAATGGTGAGTTTGCTAAAGATTGTTGCAGAGGGTGGAGGAGAATACCAACCCCCACAATGACTGAAAAGATACATGAGCAGCGCATATGCTGGTGTGTCACTAATAGGATGCCAGCCTAAATATTTCTTCATATGCTTCCCTTAAAAAAGGGGGGGGGAGTGTCTTTCTTTCTTTCTTTCTTTCTTTCTTTCTTTCTTTCTTTCTTTCTTTCTTTCTTTCTTTCTGCACAGAGGCTTCTTGTGAAAATGGTTAAGATCTTGACAAAAAAAAAGAGCTAACTTTTCATTCTTTGAAGGAGAACAAAACTATTTGCTATGGTCACGTATTTCTCAGGATAAGACATTTGGCAAATATTCTTCAAAACCTTGCTTCAAGTGACATCTAACAGATGGGGGTGGGGTGGGGGAAACAGATGATGACAGGGACCAGCATCTGAATGGGCAGCAGAACTTTTAAGTGTTTGCTCTAACAGGGGGAAGGGAAGGAGTACTAAGTTTTATTAATAGGGAAACTGCTTATGATGCCCAGAGTTGGTGACTCATGTGACATGAGTGGAAGATGCTGTCTTGCCTTCAAATCTAGATTTCCCTTGAGACAACTCACCATTTATAGGAGTTTAGTGAAAGCATTCATTTTTCAAATCGTTAATATTCATTTAAAAGCCATAACCGCCATGTCATTTGCAATCTCATTTTTGTCCCTTGAATGGATCTGTTGTAGAAGTAGACACCTGTGAATTTAATATTCATGTCAATTAACACAAGAAAGTCATTTTGAAGAATCATACCTTACTAATTCCTTTGGGTATATTCTTTAAGAATGTTAGAATTATTTCATGGCTGCTGTCATCATTCCCAGAACATTTGTATAGCTCTTAAAATTCCTGTAATCTACAATCTAATTAAAATAAAGTCTTAGGAGACTCTAAGATGAAAATCTGGCAACAGTCCTATGCACATTTACCTGTAACTATATCCTGATGAGGAGTGGAACTTCTGAGTGAACATGGCCAGCCTGTGCTGACGACTAGTGCAAGATGATCCTGTTGAAGTTTACTCATGATTGTGGGGAAGGCCAAAGAAGACTGTAGTCAAACATGAATCTTGGATTTCAGAAAAGCTGATTTTATCAGACTTGGGGAAATACTAGGTAGAATTCCATGGCTAGAGAGGCTCAAGGAAAAAGACACCTATTATGGGTGGGATTTCATGAAGAAGGAACTGCTAAAAGTACAATCACAAACAATTCCATGGAAGAATTAAAATGGGAAACATCTGAAAAAGCCAATATAGCTGCACAATAAAGTTATGGAGAAAATGAAAATAAAAAAGAACATGTACAATAGGTGGAAGGAAGGACAAATCACCAAGGAAAAATACAGATGTGTAGCCCAAGCTTGCAGGAATATTGTATGGAAAGCTAAAGCTCAAAATGAGCTGAGACTGGCTAGGCAACCAAAGAGCAACAAAAGGGTTTTTCATTTTCTTGTGAAAATCAAAGCAAGAGAGTAATGCAGGAAATGGTGGGATTGCTGCTCAGCAAG
The DNA here is from genome assembly GCA_948474755.1 of Ctenosaura bakeri. Lineage (NCBI taxonomy): Eukaryota > Metazoa > Chordata > Lepidosauria > Squamata > Iguanidae > Ctenosaura > Ctenosaura bakeri. Next base: position 162,723 of record CAOLHI010003001.1, read on the forward strand.
GATGGTAAAATGCTAACAGATCACAATGAAATACAGAACTATTCAATATCTACTTTGTTTTAATTCCCCCCCCCAAAATGAAGACTGTATGCTTCCATGCATCTGCAGACACCATGCTGCAGATCAAGATTGATAAAAAGTTAATCAGGAATCACCTAGTTAACCTAAATGAGTTCAAATCTGCAAGACCAGATGAACAGCATCCCATAGTATTGAAGGAACTTGCTGACATACTTGCAGAATCACTTGCCATCATTTTTTGAGAAATTTTGGAGAGTGGGTAAGATGCCAGATGACTGGAGATGAGCAAATATTGCCCCTCTCTTCACAAAGGTCAAAAAGAAAGATTCAGGAAACTACAGGGTAGTCAGCCTGACCTTAGTACCAGGAAAAATATTAGAACAGATTATATAGGAGTCCATCTGCAAGTATCTTGATAACAACACAATTGTTTAGTAGGAGCTAACATTAATTTGTCAGGAATAAATCTCTCTTTTTTTTATTGAGTCACTACTTTAATAGATGGTGGGAATTCTGTGAATGTCATTTATCTGGATTTCAGCAAAGCATTTGATAAGGCCCCTATTATATTTTGATTATTAAACTGTCTAAATATGGAATAGATCAAACACCATCAGATGGATCCATAATTAGTTGGAAAACTAAGCTCAAAGAATTGTTGTCAATGCTTATGCTTCAAATTGGAAGGAGACCTCAAGTAGAGAACTGCAACGTTCTGTCCTTGGGCTGATGCTCTTAAATAATTTTTATCAATGATTTAAATGATGAGATGGAGGGAATCCTTATCACATTTGCAAATGATACAAAACTGGGACAGGTAGTTTATACATTGAAAGGTATTAACAAAATTCAAAAGGACCTTGATAAACTAGAAAACTGAGCTGAAAATAATAGAATGAAATTCAACAGAGACAAATGCAAAATTTTACACTTAGACTACAAAAATGAAATGCACAGTTATAGGATGGGAGTACTTGTCTCAGCTGTATTACATGTGAAAAGGACCTTGGGTTTATTGTTTAATATAAGCTGAACATGAGCTAGTAGTGTGATGCTGCAGCAGAGAAGGCAAATGCTATCCTAGCCTGCATTAATAGAAACATGATTTCCAAGCCAAGGGAAGTAATGGTCCCCTATATCCTGTCAGGCCTCTTGTGGAGTACTACATTCAGTTCTGGTTGCCTCATTTTAAGAAGGATATAGACTAGTGGGAATGAGTTCAGAGAAGAGCAACACAGATGATAAGATGCATGGAGAATAAAATGTATGGGGAGAAGTTGAAGGAACTGGGCATGTTCAGCTTGGTGAGAGAACATTTGGTGAAGGGCAACATGATTACACTGTTTAAATATCTCAAGGGCTGCCATAAAGAATAGGGTGCACACTTGTTCTCAGCTGCCTAAGAGGGTAGAACTAGATCTAATGGTTTTAAGTTACAGGAGGACAGATTTTGACTGAACCTTAGAAGGAACTAGTTGATAGTGAGAGCAGTTCAGCAAAGGAACCAACTACCCAGAGATGTGGTGGGGTATCTTTCTCTGGATGTCTCCAAAAATGGGCTGGGCAGCTACCTGCTGGGGATACTCTGGTTGGAGATTCTGCATGGAGCAGAAGGGTTGGAACTGGTGGCCCAAGAAGTCTTTTCTAGCCTCATGATTCTATGATACTCAGAAGTCCTACTGTATCCAGCACACTGGCATTTTCTCTCAAGTAAAGTGTGCCTTACAACCCTCAACAAAATCATTAACATACAAGCAATGTATGCATTAATGCAGGAGCCTATTCTGTGGTAGGAGCTATTTTTGCATTTTTGAAAAAGATAGGAAAAAAATCAGTGATTGAGGTCAAGCTTCTTGTGTCACTTCACTTACAGCTTAAAACCAGAGGTTGGAAAGTTCCTTTTTTAGGACTACACCTCCCAAATTCTCACAGCCAGCAATGCTGGTAACCTGTTGGCTGCAGAATTATGAGAGAATATTGTGAATTTTGGGAGCATGATGTGAGTAAGGCAGGAATGCTATGCCTGCTTTGTTACTGTTCTTGTTACGTGCCTTCAAGCTGACTCCAATTTACAGTGACTATGAGGTTAACCTATCATAGGGATATGCTGGCGAGATTTATTCAGAGAAGGTTACCATTGCCTTCCTCTAAGGCCTTTTCTTCATAAGGGGGCTGTGCCACTGTGGGGCCAGGATGGTCAGCTGGTTGTGCTTCTGCACGACACCATCGCCAGCTTGCCGCCATCTTTCCCTCAAGCGGTGCATGTGTGCAGTATTTGCAAAATGGAAAAAATCCATTTTACACCTACCATCACGCAGCACTGCCACCCTTCCCAGCCATGCAGAAGGGTAGAAGCGAGCTGGCAATGCCTCCATGCCCAGTGGCAAGTGCCCAGCTGTGCTGCGGAAGGAAGAGGTGGGTCCAGCGTGCTCCTCTTTGCAGCACCCCAGCAAGGTGCAGAAGGGAGCATTCCCAGCGCTCTCCCCTCCCTGCTGGGGCTGCAATGGGAGGACTTGCCGGAGCACCCCCATGAGGAAATGGCCTAAGGCAAGAGGGCTTCCGTGGCTATGTGTGGATTTGAAATGTGATCTCCCAGAATCCTTGTCCAACACTCAAGCCCACTACACCACATTAGCTCTTAGTACCATATCAGCTATTATGCCTACTTACCTTGGAGTAATCTCATTCAAGTTGATGGGACTTATTTCTATAGAGATCAATATGGGACTAAGCTGCCAGTCTTACTTGTGCTGAATTCAAAGGCCCTTATTTCTATGTAAGTGCATGTAGGGTCATAGTCTTATTTTGGCCTCTTTTCCTGTATTTTTGTTACATTTTCATTAACTGCCTTTAACCATTGTCCTTATCGTCCTAAAAGGTGCCTTGAAATTTCCTTTGGTAAGAGCTTACAAATCTCTAGGTCTGATTAATGTATAACAAGCACATTCAGTAATTTGATGCAAACTTCTATGCAGCAATTTGTTAATTCTCGTAGTCAGTTTACTTTCTACATCTTTCATATTACGCATTCATGTGTAACAAAAGCTGAAACCAATGTACTGCCTGTCAAAATGAGCAGGGCAATAATTTTCCACAGCTCTACTGCCCACCCCCATCCAAAAGAAGATATATACACATGGGAAATCTTGTACATTTACCAGTTTGGCAGAAATTAACCCATTTACATAAAAATACAAGCTTTCACATCAGATTCAGGAACTGCCAGAATACTGTCCTTTTAACTGAACTGCTGCACTTAAGATTTAATCAAAGTTTTCAAATCCTAGGAATAGAAAAGAAATTGTTGGATTCACATTTTGCCTTGAAAATGCCTGTTTTGCACTGGCATTAACAATGGGACAAAGTGCATTGCTCAGAATTGTTTTCCATTTTTTAATGCTTGCAATGTGTTTTGGTGAAGAAGGAAGCCACAGAAACACAAGCAAACATTTGGAAAACTGGCACAATTTAAAATGCATGTATCTGAAAAAATATGCACAAAACAGTTGAGGACATGCATACAAAGATAAGAATGCATACTTTTTTTAAAAAATGCGCACAAAAGTATACACAAATTTCACTTTGGGAGGCAGTACTCCAACTCAGTGAAGAACTGGGATGGCAAGTCAGAATTTACTTCTCAAATGTAATTCAAATAGGCACAGCATTTCTTGGAGATAAGCTATTGGGATGCATCAGACTTACTTTTTAGCTGTTCAGATATGTTGTTCCAACAATAACTTGCATGGTTCTGAAGGACTAATACTTTCTAGTATCCCTACTGACAACTCTTCTTGGACTCAAAAGACAAAGGACATATTCTTATATAATGACAAAAAGACCAGTAGTTTTATTCATGATTCATAGCCAGACTTTTTGATAGTTCTCTGTCATCATGCCACAGTATCAACCTCCTTCTGCATGACTGGGGTCTTTTTTGGAAAGATATCCCTAGCTCAACTCACTACTATATTTCAGCTTTGCTAGCAAACCTTTGGTACCATTTTGTACATCTGTCTGGCCCACGGGTAAATACTTTGATTTCAAGTTTCTGGAGCCCTGTAAAAATTGTTGTAGTGCTAGATATAATCCCACAGCTTCATCCAGTGAGCTTTGTCTGTGTAGCTCAGAAAGTTTACAATTGCAAAATATCTCCAAGAACCTAACTTGTTTCTTTTCAATAGTGGGAATACAAACAATTCTGTCTTTTAGCCTCAAGATGCAATAAATTGGTTTGACGTGTGGACATAGGATGGAATAAGATTGTATTATTGTAATCAAATACTGTAGGTTGAAAATGCATGACAATTCATGGCAAAAAAGGGGGGAAATAGTTTCTGATAAAGTTTCTGTGATGGATCTTCTCCCTAGGCTGGCCCTGAAGTTCTAACCCCTTGGACTCCTGCCACTTATCTTGTCCCTTTTCCTTCAAGTTCCCTCCCTATCTCTATAATAGCTTTTTCCCCACATCTATGCCATCTTTCCGCTAGCTGCCTTCTGTCAGAGACAAGCCTCGGTTTTGTATCCTTTGCCCTATGTAGGCCCCCTTCGCAGCATTTTCTAGGATGTGATTGCCTGGCACCACCCAGGCTTCCCCAGCTCCTCCCTCCACAGTTTCCAATAGTGCCAGCTCAAATTCAAAATCTGTCAGCAAATTAGAGGACTACTAGCTGAAAGTTAGGGATATAATTCTTTGCTAGTTTCATTCGCAAAGGAAGCAATGGGTAATTTTAGCAATTTTCTTCCCACTGTGAAAAAGTGTTCAAAAACTGAACTGTCCCTAATTAGAATTAGAATCCTTAATTCTGTGTGAATTTTGCACAGAATAAGTACTGAACTATGAACTGTCTTCAAAAAGTGAACTGTTTTTGAAGGCAGTTCATAGTTCAGTACTTATTCTGTGCAAAATTCACACAGAATTATTCTCCATGCAGAAACTACTATTTCCTATGTAGAAAATGCTCATTTCTATAGAAAAGTGTGAGTTTTTCACAAAATAAATCCCCAACTGCAGCATCTTCTGGACAGGAAACAGCAGTTTCAGAAAATAATATTATAATAATACTGAATAGTAATATAAAAATAATATTGAACAATAATATTATCAGGGTTTCCTGACACTTGATAAAAATATTTTTTTAAATATTTTCAAATATTCTTCCATCTTGAATGAAAGTAACACTGGAAACTCTAGAATATAAATCAAATTATTGTAATACACAAACACACACATATGAATGCACACATGGAGGTATACATTTACAGACACAACTGCATGAATTGAATTCAACAATTCTGTGACACTGAGGAAAAACAATGAAGACTTTTCTCACAACATATAAACTCACTTTGGATTTGAAATGAGAGAAGTTATGGCAGTCAATCTAGTTTTGGCTTCAGACATACTGAAACCCTGATGTTGAAAGTTATAGGATAATAGTTCCTTTACAAAACAATCCTCAAATTACCTGAAAGAACATCTCATTGAACTTAATAGCACTTAATTCTGAGTAGGCATGCATTGCATTACACCTTTCATTTCCCTAATTTGGTTGATTTATTCACTTCTTTTCTGAAGACCTATGTTCTTGTCCAAAAAACTTTCATTTTTGCCACTCAACCCCTCTCCAACTTCTCTTTCAAACACTTCCCCTCCCACACTTCCACTGTCTGTCTATGAGACTGTTTTAAGAAAAAAAATGAATATTTTGTGATTCCCATGTACCACCAATGTGTATGTAAGAGAGTGGTTCAAAAAAAAAAAAAACAGCATTGGTTTAGCACCAAAGTTAACTAGGATATAGGATCCTAAGGCTAGCACACTGGATACCAGGAAATTGGAAACAAAGGCTGATGCCTTAACAGGCATACAGATGGAAAGATCAGGAATGTTTTTAACTTACCTTCAGTGTACTCACTCCCTGACTATGGACATTTCTGCACTACATTCTTATAGCTTGATTATTCCACTTTCAACATCCTATGGAATCCTGGGCTTTGTAGTTTAGAGAGCGGCCAGCCAGCCCCTCTCTAAACTGTAAACCTCAGGACTCCATAGGATGGTGAAAGTGGAATAATCGCGCTATAAGAGTGCAGTATGGAAACGGCCTTTGTCTTTCAACTCAGATTCAGATAGGGTGCATGATGCGCCTGGGACAAGCAAAGATGCCCAATCTTGCTCTGATTTTATCTTGTCTTATGAAGCATCTGAGCCTTACTGTATTGTTAGAGGAATCCTCCTATGAGCTAACTATACTGGTTCATTGCTTATTTCTGTAGTTAACAAATGGGTTAAACAATGGAAGGATCTTTGCAAATTACTCTAACTAAAGGAGCAGCTCTATGCTTCTCCTATATGTTAACACTGTTTATCCTGTTTTGCCAAACTGGATAACCACTGGAATAATTTCACTCATTTCTGCTCTCAATAGGCCTAAAACCCACTTTTATTTCACTATTTTTAAATGTTTGGTACCTGACCTACCTCCTTGCAAAGTCCTTCTGTAAATGAAAGATGAACATCAATTGTATGCTGATAAACATCAAAAATACAACGATAAGCGTTCCTTTTGTTTTGGTTTTAGTTGTTTGAGATTTCCTTCAGTATCCCTATGTAAAGGGTAATATTTTAAAGATGTGATTCATTATGCTCAAATCAAACAGAGGGCATTAGTTTCCAGATCTTTGCATTTTCCATCACAAAACAGAGTGCCAGCCCTGTTACAAATGTCTGATATAACAACTTGTGTTTGCTTCTAAATGTCATCCAGCCTGATCTTTTTAGAACTGAAACATTAATATCTCAACACATTAAAAGGGAATAATAAGTACAGCGGATCCATTATCACTTGCTGCTTCATCCTCAGCTAGGGTGGCCACTAGACGCTGTGTACATTCTAGCCCGTTAAGCATGACAATGCTTAGCTTCTCAAGGTTATATCACTCTGGAATCATTGCCAAAGAAAACACAGCACCACCTGTAAAATACCAGCATCCTTCACTTCCAACATGAAGCAGGATAACAGTGCTCCCAACTACAGAAAAAGAAGTCCAGAAAAATAAGCAGCCTTCAGGGCTGTGTTGATCAGATGTCTCACCTGAGTGGAAGGGATTCTTGTACTGACAGGGGAATAAACTAGATGCCTTTTGAGGTCCCTTCCAACTCTATGATTCCATGAGTAGATTAAGAGCAACCAAGCTTCACTAATAAACAGCAGCAGACACCAGTTCCCAGCCAGTAATTCCTGTCTGGACATTTCTTTTTCCATTCCCTACACCTCCTTGTCTGAAGCTGTAATGTAAACAGAAGATACTTGCATCTCCTCTCATAATTATTGCCATTCCAAGCAGTTCTCCTAAACCATCTCTCCTGTATGGTAGTAGGAAGAAGTACTATGATATACACATGCAGATAAAATCATCAGTAGCTGGGAACAGATTTCGTAACTCCATTCATTTTTCAGTCATTTCTTCGTACTTGAACAAAAGACATCATGCAGAAGCAGATGTTCTACAGACAAACAAGAGAGCCATTGCCCTTTAGCCCTGAGTATTTATCATTCTGGTGGCTTTGCTAAATCAGGGCCTTTATACAGTTTGTTTCTATCACACACACACACACCCCATGCCTGTGGCAGACTCATCCTGCTGAAGTCAATGACAAACCACTCATAAACGTAGTTCATTAGAATCCTACCATCTGGCTTTCTTTTTCCTTTGTAGAAGAAAGCCTTTCTTGTATAAGATCTTTTATGAAACAGTTAACCTTAGGAAAGAGCTTAAAGTAATATTAGTTGCCACTTAGCCCACTTATTCATTCCATGTAAGTGTTCCATAAGGGATTCCAGAAAAAGTCATGGTTACTCCTGAGGGCAAACTATAGGCCTTCACACAAAATATGTTGATATTGTGACACTTTGCTTAGCCTTTGAAATTGTGCATGATAACTCCAATTTTAAATAAGGACCAAAGGCATTAATGGCTAGCCATAGAAAAACAAGTGAATTGTGTTGTCAGATCTCATTTTCATCCCCCCCCCCCGGAATTAAGCAGACAGGAAAGGATGCCCAACAGATGACCTTCCTGGATATTAGGAGACTACCTCCTCATCACTAGCTCTTGCTTTTTGTTACTACTTTCTGAGTGGTGCTTCTAAAGCTCACTCCACAGTTGTCATAGCAAGGCATTTAGCATGGAGCCACAGTCTTATGTGGAATAATATTCTGGCATGCAGCAGCATTTCTTACTGTTAGACACGTATTGAAGACTTACCTATTTTTACAAACCTCAGTTTAGTTCTGGTCTGTCAACTTGGAGAAATATGGCTTGAAGGTTGACTTTAGATGGCAGGCCATCTAAATGGTAGCACCTCAATTCTGGAGTTCCCTGACATCAAACATCCAGTTTCTTCTGCATTTTTGTCTTTCAATTACTGGTTAAAACAATATCTATTTCTACAACCTTTCAGGGGAAAAGCAAACACTGAACTCTTCTCTGACTGCTATTGTTTGTATAGTATTTTATTGTATTTCAGCAGATCTTTCTACATTATTACTTTAGATATTTGTAGCTTACTGTCACTTATGGTTTCAGATCCACTGTCTTAACAAATTTGTTATTGTAATGGTGTGTTTTTATGTAGGCCTGTTAATGCCCTGAGCTCTTAGGTGGAGGAACATATTATAAATTGAAATACTAATGCTAATATTACTTATTTTATAGAAAGGCAAATAAATAATATATGTTAAATTGATTTCTTGTTTTTTATTGCATGCTTGATAATACACTGCACCGTAATCTTCTGATATAAGCTGTTTATAAATGTTTCTAATAAACAAATTGTTAAGCCAACTTGGTGTAGTGGTTTGAAGGTTGGGCTACAACCCTGAAGACCAGAGTTGGATTCCCTGCTCAGCCATGAAAATCCACTGGGTGACCTTGGGTGCATCACACATTCTCAGCCCCAGAAAACCTCATGACAGGTTCATCTTAGGGTTGCCATGAGTTGGAAATGACTTGAAGGGACACAACATTAACAACAACAAGATCCATGTAAATAAAAGAATTGTTGGTAAGTCACCATAAGACTATATATTAAATCAAATGATTAACAATTTTCTGTCACTTCATGACTCCTAAAAGCTCCCTCACATTTTCTCATGATAAGAACAGCCTTCAGAACAGAATGAGCCCTGTTCATTCTCACCTACACAAAACAGGACATCCCTGAAGGCAAAGCATTCTCAACCAGTGCAGAAACTCTGGAGGTGCCTGCTGAATGTGAGAAAACCACACCACGACCTTTATCCCTAGTCAGTAGGACACAATATTTGCATTATACATAAAGGACACTGTATTTCTTTCCTCTCTGGATAGGTGGGGCTTCAAGAGGAGATAGAGGCTGTATTGAGATGTTGTTCTGGGGAAAAGGGGAATTGAGAAAAAAACGAATTTCACCCTGCCCATGAAATTTTCCTTCAGTCTCCAAACTTCTAGCACTGCAATAACTTTAAACTTCAGTTGAGCATTCAGAAACACACTTTAGGCATCCAAAGAGAAGGGGCAGACAAATTTACTGAGGGAGTGCAAATAGAAGAGTGCTAGATGATGAAGCATTTTCAGTGTCTCATTCTTTGCAATGCTGGAAATCTGGGGACTGAAGGCAAATTTCATCTGGGAGGACAATGTCCCCATCTGGGAGGACAATGCTTTCATTTTACAGTCTCCATAACTACACCCATGGGCTGTACCCTCTGTGGATTCTATTAAGCCCATTAGACATAATTCCCTCCTTCTCCCCCACCCTTACTTCAGTAAAAATCATTTGCCATATAAATACAGTGTCTAGCTACTTTTGAATGTCAAAAAAAAAAAATCCCTAGAGCCTATATTGGATTCTGTGTCATTGTACTTTATAAGGTGATCGGTTTATCATAAATTAAAACATGAAAAACACACACCCTTATACTCACTGAAGGCCTTTCCCTCTCAAAGGCTCCCATACTGCTGATTAAAGATTTTAAACATCCTGCTTACCAATGTTCCCTGAGGAATACTGGTTCCTTATAAATGATGGCATGCTCTTGGCTATTGTAGCAATGTAAATCTTAAAAATGCAAGAAAGTCATGTAGTTTTTGCATACTGTTTGCATTTTGGGACTTAATCTATGTCCCCTCCTCTTCCATGTGTATGGTGTTTCAGCAGCATTAAGTAGCATTTAACAAGTTTCCTGCATTTTTAAAAAAAATAAAAAAGACATCTGGAGCCCTCAATGGCAGTTGTAATGTGTAACCTAGAGTTACACATTTGTGACTGTTAGATATTCAGCAGAGGCGTATCTAGCATAAACAGCACCTAGGGCAACCATGGAAGTTATACATTTCCTCTAGGGCTCCTTCATCCTTCTCTTCCTCCTCTGCCACTTCCAGCACTGTTTTGCAGCCCCCTGGCATTGCTGCCTAGGGCACATACTCTGCCCTAGGCAGAGTGAGTTGGGCTCTAACTACAGTGCTTATGTATATGGATTTACCATACAGGATTATGGCCAACATTTTTTGCACAGAAATGTTATTGAATAGAGAGTTGTTTTCTATGCAGAAAATGCTGTTTTATGTGCAGAAGACACCCTGTGCCTTCTTTGTATGGAATAAGTACCCAACTGTGAAGATTCTCACTACCTAGGATTCTCTTTACCAGGAAAACCTGGTTTTTGGTTGTTGTTGTTTTACAATTTTGAATATTTTTTTCCTACTCCTGTGTGAATCAAGGCAAAGCTCAGCCACCTAATAATAGTTATTTGTTTTAGGAAATTATTTCCTGAATTATATATTTTACTTACCATATTATTGTCAAACTGTAGTTCTTTTAATGGTCAAATAAATAGATGAATTAAAATAATTTAAATTACTTTTATTTGAGGTTTTTTTTACTGTTTCCACATGAACATTTCTTTATCTCAAAAAAAAAAAAAAGGCAATGTATAAAAAAGAATAACTGACATGTTTTCTGAGCCAGCATCTTATGTACTGTTGACTCCATTTTATGACATTCCTTTCAAAAAAATAGAGGTTGAAAGAAACATAATTTCTTTCATGAGAGCTTTTTCTTAAGGAATATTTGAAAAGGTATTAACAGTGATGTAGAATCAAGACAATTGACTTGGACTCAGGTCAGATTCAAGTCAGTTTCAATGACTCAACTTGGACCAGACTTGGCAATAAATGACACACTGACTCTACTCAACTCATGACTTGTATATTTTTAGTGACTGACTTGTTGCTCAGTAACATAACACATTCATCTAGAAACCTTAAAACTCTGAACAACGTTTGCATCTCTTCTTGCCTGCTGGTCATGTGATGATCTGTCTCAAGCCCTTTCTCTGCTTGAGCCATTTCTCACCAGGGAACAGCAAACATGCTAGGCAAAAGCCTTGGGGCAAGGCTGAGGTCTACTTAGCAGCCAGTTCCCACTGCATCCCAGAGGAACCCTCTAAAACTTTTCCTAACAGCAGAAGACAAGACTCATCCCCAGACCACAGGGAAGGATCTTTCCTTCTAAACCTTTTGAAGCTTCAGTAGTGGGGAGTAAGAAGGATCCTATTCCCCATTTCAGAAACTGGCTCCCAAACTTGAGACTTGGCTTGAAAATATCTTGCAACAGTTGACAATCGACTTGAAGGTAGAGACTTGACTTGACACTTGGAGTAAAAGACTTAAATACATCACTGGGCATAAGTGACCTAAGATGAAAGGGGGAGATGAAAAACCAGGAAAAAAAATCAATGTAACAAGTCAAGTTTGTCTGATTACTTTGGTGTCAACTGAATGAAAAAAACATTGGGTATGAAGTAGCTTAGACATATAAACATCAGCCACCCCGATCCAACCTCCATCTTCTACTGAGATACTACAAATTTTGTTACTGCTTGTTTTATCAAACCTATACCTAATTCCAATTTCCTGCAGCTGGCACATCTTTAAATTAGAATCACATCTGTCCTTTATTCAAAGTATTGATCTAATTCCTACTTTAAAAGGATTAAGGGCACTGATTTCTTCATTTCACAATCTCCAACAGTCATTCTTTTTTCTCAAGGTTCAGAAGTAATTTTCATAGTTAACATATCCAAATGGATATGTTGATTATCTGGGAGTACATTGCAATAATTCTTTGATACAATTTACTTTTCATCATTAAAAGCAATTCTTTTCAAGCATGGTTCTTAGCATCATTAATCAAATATTTTCATCTCTCAGACACACCTATCTCTCGAATAGTCTTGTGTGCTTCTTGACAGAGATTTCATTGACAGGCATGTTCCTAAAGGCCTTCATCCTTAGGATCAAAGAAATGGATCCCCAAATTAAACTAAGATGATCACACAGGTTGTGTTTTCCCCGAAATGATTCTGATCCAATGCCCTAGCCATCAACACAGTTGAAGCACATATAATGAGCCTACATCATGAACAACCCAAGAACCACCACTGTATGATGAATATGCAAGAAACATATGAGAGAACATAGTGGGAGTTTGGGAAGGCAAAGCTTGCTGCCAGCTGAATTGAAGTACGACCAGAGAATGTTTTTATCTTCCCCAGCAGACCAAAGTAAGAACTTCTCCTCCAAGTTACTCTTAAGAAGGCCTGCTCATAAGCTGAACCGAAAACAGCCCCTGTTAGCTGGCTGGTCAAGAGCCACAAAAGAAACTAGTGGAAGTCATGTTTATACCTCCCACCCATATCAAAGCCAGAAGAGCACAAGAAGCATTCCTGACTAGGTCCATGCCACCTCAAGGGGTACAAACAAATGTCCCAGGTAAATTGCAAGTTGCTTATGAAAGAAAAATGGAAGTAATATATACTGTCCTGATTGGCTGCAGCAATGCCAGAGCTCTGCTATGATTGGACTTCTTTTCTGATATGGGCTTGGATAATGGGGTTCTATAAGTAGTTATATAGCTGAATAGAAGGTGGAGCTGGAACCCTTGGAAATTGGGAGGTAATGTTAAAAACAGGAAACTCTTTGCTGGTTCAGGTTTGGTTCTTTACTTGGCTTTATGAGAAAGATTTTTTAAAAACGAGATTTTTTTTAAGCCAGTTATTATATACTATATCCAGTATGGCTCAGATAAAGTCAGTACCCTTCCAATATGATTCCCATATAAGAGCTTTCACAGTAGCCTGAGCTACTTCCATATGCAAGAAGATATTGAACAAGAGGATCGCACTATTGGTGTATACGTGCCTTCAGGCTGCCTGTTGATTTATGGTGACACATTAATTTTATAGTGTTTTCTTAGGCAAGGAATACTCAGAGGTGGTTTGCCAGTTCATTCCTCTGAAATAATGCCTATAGCATCTGGTATTCATTTGTGGTCTCCCATCCAAGTACTTACCAGGGCTGACCTTGCTTATCTTACAAAGTCAGACAGGCTCTGATGCCTTTAGAGTATTTCAGCCCCTAGCAAATAGTTAATACCAGACACAAACCTCTCACTCTGACTGAGGCATCATAATAAACATATGAAGATTTTGTAGTCTTGCTAGGTTTATTGTTGGTGTTCTACTTTGCAGGGAAAGAAAGGAGATTGTTTTGCTATCCCCTCCAATGAAGGCTATGCTGTTGCACTTTGGTAGTTACTCTAAGGACTTCACTGAATATTATAACATCAAGTAGAGACAATTTACAAAAGCTTAGTCAAGACTTTGATTCAATCCATGGCTGTTATTTTGCTACTGTGCAAATGGAAGAACCAGTGTATGATGATATATTCCCCAGGCAAGAGAATTTTCAAGTTCCAGATGGATGACACATTAATTAACTTCATTTTCTTCATCTTTGTGACTCCGAAGTGTATCTTTTCATTCCTTATAATGTTCAGCTGCGATTAAAAAGCAGTCAGCTGCAAATAATAACATGAAAAAGTGTGGCTTAGGTGTTCCGTGGTGTTACCGATATTATGCTTTCTCTTTCACATGGAAGCCTGCCATCTCAGTTTTCTGTTCTACTATGTATTCTGATGTAGTGTTAAGCATGGATTGTTGCCATAGGAAATAGGAAGTTCCTGGATTTCTTCAGTACATTGATAATCCTCACCTGCGGTGATGGGATTGCACACTCCCATGAGTTAAGGGGCTACATTGACAATAACATTACTGTTGATAGGGTCTTCCAAGTCAGACAGACTAAATGTGACAAACAGCAATTGGACAGCAGCAGCAATGGAGGCTGACACTGGCAGAAGATTTCTTGGAGACTATGGCAGTTGCATTTCACTTAGGTCTTGTTCAGAAGAAAGGAATGATAAACCACTCCTGAATGCCAGTTAGTTCAAAAACCCTATGATGATGTGACAACAGCAAAATGATGACCATAAGTGTCTGGTTATAAACAGCCATTGGTACTTTGATCTGAGGATCCAGAAACTCTGGACAAGCAGCAGGTGCAGTGTGAAGTTCCACCAAGCATAGATAAAGAGAGGTCCAGATGCCCAAGAGGGAGGATGAAGGTAGCCAGTCCAACAGTGGTGCAAGGGAGTTTTCCTCGTACACCAGCATGGTGTAGGAGGGGGAAGCTGTATTCAGCTAACATCTGGCATCTGTTTTGCTGCATATCAGACTGTTGCATAGAGATCTCTTTATACACCACTGGAAAAAAGTAGATACACTATTGTAATCCCAGTTAGTAGATACACTATTGTAATTCCACTTAGCCTAGTTTCAAGCCCCAAGATGATTCTCTCTTCTTTCTTCGACTACAGTTCTGTGATTTGACTATTGAAAGTCACCTGGGAAAAGATCTGGTAGTAACAGACACATTTGACAGTACTGTTGCAAAAAATTGTGACAAATGTCACATTAAGATGATGAATTGGACATTATGTGTCAAAGATACAGTGTCCTGCCCCCAAACAGAGTAGGGATTTTCAAAACCCCAGCAAATGATATCACACTGCAGCAAGGAAATGAATGTTGTTTACTTGCTAGGTTACTATTACTGTACACCTGCCTCGTATTTCAAATTCAAAGTGGCCATATCTGTAAGTGATGGGGTGTTGTTGCAAAAGGATGGACTGATATTGCCCAAAGTGACCTGCTTCAGAGAATGCATGAATGAGATCTAAGCCCTGAAAAATTGTAAACTGAGAGCAAAGATGTGCGACAATGGCCCCATTGAATCTGTGTATTGAACGGATAGCTGTGTTTATTTTACAATGTGTTCCATACTAGAAATGCCTACCTGGCCTCTTATGGATAAATAATGACATTGTACAAAGTGCATAGTGACAACTTTATATACACTGGCAAATATTACTTGCAGCTTTTAAAGACTTTCGGGAATTTTGTGATTGCTTAGAAACTCCTATGTATATCAGAAGATCCTGCTAGATCAGACCTAGAAGGCCTACCTATTCCAGCATTCTGCTCATGAAATGGTTCCCCCAAGGAGCCCAAGAGGGTTTGAACACTCTAATAGACTTATTGTGACACAACCTTTTACAGAACTAAACGATATGGGAAATCTTGTTGTACCACTTCCTTGGATTCTATGGAACCACTTATAAATGAATATCATAAACACAATTACAGAAGTCTAAACAATTTGTGGATTTATATAAACTTTTTTTCAAACCACAAAACCCAGCAATGCATATTTCACATGAAATCCAGCATATATATAGTCTCCCCAAGTTCCATACACCCTGCAAAGTTGAACTTGCATGCAGAAAAGTGCAGGACATGCTCAGAAAAATCTGTCAGTTCCACTGGTTCTCAGCCATCAGCAGTTACTGCAGGCAACTTCAGAATCAGAGAGAGGGGGAGAGAGAGATGAAGGTATATAATACAAAGTCCACTGTAAGGAATTTACCTTTCCATTTTCTCCTAAATGTGTACATTAAGATTATATAACCTAAGAAGGGCCTAACTGTTATCCCTGGAAAATATAACTCCTTCACCTCCAGCTGTATCTCTCTTCCCAGACTTAACTTTTAAGTTAAGTTTCTTTTTGTGTAAGGTTTATCCGCTGACTTGGCCAAACCAAAAGTTCATTGGGATTACATTGTCATCAGTTGGAAGATTTAAATACATAAGTACCATACTTGCCAACGTTTCACAGATGAAAACAGGCACATGTATGGTCGGGCAACATCAGTGTGTGGTCAAGATGCCAGCAGTTATTAATGAGGAAGAACACCTAAGGTAGGAGAGGTTGCAGCAGCTTGTTGTTGCCTGAGTCTACAGATAAATTAAGTTATATACTCTTATGGCTGAAAAGCCATGTGGAGAAGGGACACTGACTGTGAAGATGTACAAGAGTAGGTCAGAGGTAACCTCAACATGACCAGATCATAAGTTCACTGTGGATTAGCTGGGAAAATCTGACTTAATGGCTCTAAGCTAATCCTCTCAGCTGCCCACAGAAAACAATAGTAAAGGCCAGTAAACCCCTGCTGTGCACATTTCCTATCAAAACCTTACCTAGTCACAATACCCAACCAAGATATTGAAACAATCAGTCCATTCCGGATCCCTTTTGTTTATTCTGCCAGAAACCAATTAACTCATTCCCCTTCAGGAAGGGAAATAGAATAACTAAATCCTTGGTTTTAAGCAGTCAGATGCAGTACTTTGTTTGCTGGTGGACATGCTGTCCCTCTGATTTCCAGTTGTGTACTGTCTTTAGACACACAAGTCTAAGCCACATTGTTGCTTCTTCACTATTATTCAGGATTGGTGACTATTGCTCATTTTACCCTGAAATCTCACCATCTTTTCCCTTTTCCTTCAGTTAGCTTTGTATGAATGTGTGATTGTTTCTAAAAACACATTTTTAGTTTACTTTTGAATCTCTGGCTGGTTCTTTTCTGCAAGACCTCATAAACATTGGTGAAAAGATCTTGTTAGTTATCTCCTTCTTGCAGGCCTCCTCATTTGAGTTAATTAATTTCCCACTGTCTCATGGAGGTACTGGCATTGTGGGTCCACCCCTGAGTCATCTACGTTCTGGGGTAACATGATCAGGTAAAATAAGCAAAGGACTTCTCCACCTTTAATGAATGCATATAAGAGGGAATTTCAATGGATGAAACTTGCATGGCAAGCAACACTTATGGAAATTCTTCTGCACAACCAATATAGTACAAGAACCATGTTCCTTATTTTATCTGGTAACCCTTTCATTAGCAAAAGTAAATGGTTTCTTTCTGGGACTAATAAGAGTGGGGGATTCTTTATCAAGTTCACAGTGTGGGAGATGAGGATTAAATCTGTGTACTCTGATCCTAGTGAAAAGCTCCCTTTTTAGCTACAGCTATATTTTTTCCCCAAAACTAGTAACAGATGTGGTGGTTAATGATGTGTTTAGTGTCATGTCCAGTCAAGTTTGGTTCTCTCTCTTTAATTAATCATTCCCCAAAATGTTTCTTTTTCCCTATCAATCTTTGTTGCTTGTTTTCTTAATTCTGCCTCCTCCTCCTTTATTTTTTAAAAAACATTTTAGTGACACAACAGATCAATTGGAAATAAGTGCTATTACATTTGATTTTTTAAAATGTGAGCATTTTACAGAAATATGAACTTTAATTTAAAAATTAATCTGCTGCTACTGTGAAGCTGCTTGGACAGATAATAGTGTCACAAAAGCACCCGGGTTTGGTGATTCTGGTTCTGAAAATGTCACTGAAGCCCTCAAAAAGATGTGCATCTTCAAAAAAGCAGAAGAATAATACTAATGTTCTCTACAGCCATGGTGCTCTTTGGATTTATTTATTTGTTTTTTAAAATGAGATTCAATGAGACCTCAATGAGGTCTCTCAGTTTAACAAAGTAGAAAATTCTCACCAGGGAGAAAGCCACATTGGTTAGATCCAATGGAATCCAAACTAAGGAAAACTGCTAAAGGTGAGCAGTGCCAACACTAGGCCGACTGAAGCTGAGCTGAGTTCAACACACACACATACACACCAGACTAGGAACGTTGGGAATTACCTAAGACTATCCTCACCTTGACCTAATTTTCTATTAACATTGTGGTTGTGTCTGTAGTTATGAATTCAGCTTTTTCCTTACCCCCACACCTTTTCTGTTTTTGGAGAGGGGATTGTTTTTTGTTTTCTTCTGCCCATAGTTTTTACTGTATGATCCTAGCTGAAATACACATCAGATGCAGAGAATTAGCCAAATCTCTCTTGGGCTAACTGAACTCAGAAAACAACCATCAGAGTGATCTCCCAGACAAACTCAGCCAGCAAAATGTAGTAGTAGAAGTAGTGATAGTAGTAGCAACAGCAACAGGGATGGAGAACATTAGTAATTTTCAACATCCCTCAGCTGAAAGAGGTTTGGGTTCCACACAGCTCTATCTGATTTAGGGGCAGCTCATCTGACTCTCAGCTGTCAGTGTGAATTAGGACTACACTCTTAAAAAAAGAAAACAATCCTGCAAGTAAATGACTCTGTTGGTAGATCTTTGAGATCAGCCAGAAGAGGGTTATGCCAACAGAAGACACTTATCCTTTCTTGTGCCTAATCCAGTCCCAATCTCTACAGCCAAGCTATTATAGAGTTAGGATTGCAACCAATTACAATTATAAAAGTTACAATTAACTCCAGCCTCTCTATATGAGCAGTTGTGTGTTTGCCTACAACAGGTAAAGGCTTGTTAAACAGCAGCTACCTTTAGAATCCCTTACTGAGCATGCATGAACAGCAAAACAGAGGCCATTTCCACACTACACTGTTATAATACTTATTAATCCACTTCCAACATCCTGTGGAGTTCTGGGGTTTGTAGTTTACTGAGGCCAAAGAGTTCTCTGGCTGAGAATTCTAAATGCCCCTCCCTAAACTGCAAACCCCAGGATTCCATAGGATGTTGAAAGTGCAATAATAGCACTATAACAGTGTAGTGAGGAAATGGCCAGAGATAAAAGGAGAAAGCACATACGCCTGTCTCCCCAGCTACCCCCAACATGTTAAAAAACCAAAATGGAAATTATAAGAACGGCGGAGGCTGGTGAAAGAAAGAAAAGGATCTCTGGATACATTTTGGAGGAAGCTTTCAAGTAGACTCTAGAAGGTTCAGAATGTCTTTGCTTCCTTATGCAACCCTTAGCTGAGCTGATCTTGTTGAAAAGGGTTAGCTTAAACATGCAGAAATGCTCTTTCTAGTGGTGTGAAAACCTATCCCTTTTCTTTCTGTGTAATTTCTGTTTCTGCTACCAAATTTTCTATTAAAGTAATATCTATGAACACATCTACTTCATTAACCACAGCAAACCTGTAATTGTACTGAGTCTATGCTTAGATTTGACTGAGTCCATGTCCAACTAGTTGGAAAGTTCTCTTAAATATTCTGAGGTTTATTCAGTTAATGTTAAATTTTGCTTCTTTAGTTTCTAATTAGTGAAGTTAAATGACTTTATTACATTTTGAGGCCTCAAAGATATTTCAGTTTTCAATCATCCCATGCATATAATATGTACAAACATCCTAAGTCCTATTCATCTTTAAAAAAAAAATTGGCTGTATTTCACATCTCCAGTGACCACCTAAAAGATAACCAAGGTAAATTAAACTGATTCCAATAAATGTCTTTTGTTTTTTTGTCTTTTTTCCAGAATAGCAGAATAGTTGTAATTGTTTAAAATACCCATTGATTTTTCAATTGACAAAGCTTAACATTCAGAAACTTAACTTCAGGTTAATTCTATTGTGATAAAGTATGCCACTACTGATAGTACTGATGAAGGTAGGTAAAATTTGGTTCCCTTCTTCAAAAAATCCAAATTATTTGGATTGTCTTGCATGCTCAAATTCATATTTTTAATGTAATATTTTCACTGCCATAACTTCTTAATGCAGTTTTCTGCCACTTAAGTTCTTTACTGAAGAAAACATCAAAGAATCTTATGACACCTAAAAGAATAACAAATTTATTCTAAAGCCACTCAACTTGCAGTTTCATATATTTACATATGTATAGCATTCTTATAGAAAATAAGTATGTTCAGATGTGTGCAATGCTACTTCTGTGTATTACAAAGGTGATATTTCAAATAACTTTGTTCACAGATTGCAAGATGATAGGATCTTTCTTCAGAGTTCTAATTCCAACATCTAGGATGCATGTTTATAACATAAGAATTGTACCAATTTACTCGAGTGTGTTACGCATGCAGTCTGCCAGGCTTTGAGCAAATGAGCTTTGCTTCATAGTTTGTTGCCCCCATGACGCCTGCTCATTTAGATAGACAGCAGATGCATCGTCACATACTCATTCATATTCAGAGATGTACACTACATTCTTAAATTGAGTTTGACTGTGTGACCCTGCAAACCACAGAAACCACAGAGCAAATTTCTAAATGTTGAAGTGTAGATCAGCCAGTGCATATCTATTTTCTTGAAAACTGATAAAGATTTGTTTTGGTTTTGATGCATACCCACACAATTACCCACTAAATTATTGTTTTAAGTTGTATTTCTCAGCTGAGAAATGTGGTTCTCAATAGGTTTGGTATAACCTTGTCACAATTGACAATGTGGTTTCTTTCTCTCTCTCTCTCTTTCCCCTCCCTTTCTCTAAATTACATATTGGCGTATATTTTGAATCATCCCTATGTTTTAAAAATGGCTTGCCCACTCTGAATATAATGACAGATAGAAAGAAGGTAGTTGGCAAGCTGGATATGGGGCAAGGGACAAGTACTGCATGTTCAAAAACTGAATCTGGTCTATGTAGTCCAGTAATCTCTACCTGATTATAAGTAACTTCTAGCACTCACCCAGAGGATTTTACCTGACCGCAACTGAAAACTACTTCCCTAGCTCCCCAGACTTTAAATGGTGTGATGCTTGGATAAATCTGGCATCTAGGGACTGAAGTTGGTAATTCAGGCTAGTAAAAAGACATTAAAATTAATTAATCAATTTTAAAACCAATCTATCTTCAGGTGTGTACCCTTTGGTTCCCTTTAGCATCCAAGTCAAGTTTTGGGAATATAGGATTTGTAGTGTTGGAGCTATGTGAAAGACAGGCATGGTCTTGTAGTATTGTAGATACAATAAGTTTTTGATCTGTTCTCCACTCAATACAATTCTAGAAAGTAAAAGGCTTTCACAATATAGGGAGCCAATTAAAGTATGTAATTCTATCACAAAAATCTCATAAATTCTCTAGGTGAGAGTTCAATGAAACAATCCTATCCCTTTATCTCCATCTCATTGGCTTTTTGCCCTCCTCTAGCCTCACTCACACTTACCTCCTGTTATATTCATAACTAGTCCAAGCTGCTACACACTATAAACATACTGAAACTCCTGTAACTTCTCTTCCACTTCTGAGGGAAAAAAGGCCTAAATCTCAGGTAACCCCAAGTGGAAAAGACCAATTGAATCAGCTGTTGAAACACAAGTCAGCAGTTTTATAAAACCCATCAATTCAATGGGTCTATTCTAAATGGAACAACAAAGACCATTTAGGTCCAAGTGGTTCCTTAGAATGATTGTGGTTGTTATGAGATTCCATGTTCTTGAGCAAACAAAAGAGCCTTTCAGGGCACATGGGACCATCTTGAATGTTGTTGTCCCCTGTCAAAACTGTATGAGGATACATCATGATTGAGAGAACCTTTAAGATAGGCAAGAACAACTAGCAATAAGAGGAGTATGGGTAGGGAGGCAATTAAGACTACAGCAAGCTGGTGTTTCAGCTTCAAGGATGGAAGCCTCAACTCATGTTATGAGCTAAGACATTTAGCAGCCTATGCTAAATGTTTTCTACTTCAGGAAATACCTTCCATTTATTCCCTCCATTTGGTGTCATGGATTGAGTGTTGAACTGGATAGTGGAGACTCAGGGTCAGATCTCCAATTTGCTATAAAGATCACCAGTCCTCTAAGGCTAATTACTTCCTCAGCCTCACATACCTTATGGTAGGGTTGTAGCTATTGGGAAGGGGGCAAAATGAGGGAATTGACCACACCCTAAAGAATTCTGTTCCCCCCCCCATTTTTCTTCAGTCCTCAAATTTCTAGCACTGAATAAAGTGAAGCATTGGAAACCCTTCACAAGCAGAACTCTCAGACTTGTGCTCACATTTCCTTGGTAACTGACCCCTTTTTTGGATGCCTAAACTGTTTTTCTAATTGCACAACTGATGTTTAATTTATTTCAATGAAATTGGGGTACTGAAGGAATGTTTCATTGGAAGAGTCAGAGTTCTTATTTGTGGGGGCAATGCCCTCATTTTGTCCTCCCCAGCTACAACCCTGCTTTACAGTACGGATGCCAGAACCATATGCACTGCCTTGAACCTCGTGGTAGAAAGACTCGATATGAGTGTAATGAGTAATCGTAGTAACTCAGAGTTCCCATGACACTTCTAGTTCTCAGGTATAAAAGGATTGAACAATCCGCTCAAGGGCAGTCTCTTGCCTGTTCAGCAGCTGCAGGCTATACCATTGCTGAAGATCCATGTGCAACACTGCTCTCTTTGGATTTTTACATGCACTGATCTCATTTTCTTTCTTTGTTTTATGCAGTCTACAAATTCACAAATGAAATGGGCATTTCTTTTTTTTTCTCTCCTTCTTCTCACTAAACTTACTGCTTGTGATATCAAAGGGAAAAAAGTAAAGAAGAACAAAAACTACATTGTATAACATGTCAAGAGAGGAAAGCAGCTCCAAATGTTGAAAAGACAACAATATGCCAAAAATGTGCCAAGTGAATATCTGTTCTGTGGGAGGGCAAGGGGGAATTAATTGGTAGCCTGTTTCTCAAACAGGTTTTTGTGATACTCACTGTCTCTATTCGGCACCCGATGTGTGCATAATATTTTATGACTGAAGCACTGCATCGATTTACATAATGTGTTTTTAAGCGAAAGAGCAGCTGAGGCACCAATGACAATACCTTGTGATTATATCTTCTGTGCTGTCAATTATTATCTCCATAGGGGGGCTTTAGAAAAGGGACTATTTTCTTTTTGCTCTGATTTTCCTTCCATCTAGGAATGTTCCTCTAATTGTCACTTTCCTTTAAGACAGTCCCTTATGTACATTTAATGTGGAATCAAAATGAAAATCTTTACAAGTCCATCAGCTCTTGTCTTATTCTCCTTTGCTGTATAATAGTGAGTGGAAGGAAGGAGGAACTTGACTTTTATTTTAATAAAGCACAAACACAATGCAATGAGAAGCTGGAGGCTAGAGTTATTTACAAGTATTTGATAAGATGGATCTCAGACTCGTCATGTACAATAATAGTAAATGTCACTGGAAGTGTGAATTTTCCCTTGGATCTTATTGCATCCATATACTTGACTTAGTTAAGAAGAGATGCTGCTCTCAGATGTTTTCTGTTTTAAGCTTGCTTTTATTTATTCAAACGCTACTGAAAACCAAATACACATTGTTGGTGTGTTGTTTTTTTAAAAGATGAATGTAAAAACAAGCTGAGAGGATCAGCCAAATTGCCTTGGGCTATTCCATATATATATGTTCCATTTTAGAAGCAGAGAAGTTCATTTTCATGATTCTTTTTTCTCGACTCTTTTACTTTCAAAAAAATAAAAATAAAATAAAAGGTCAAGAATGTTTGTTTTTAAAATTAACAACATATTGTTTGCAACACAAAGTTTGGCATCCTGTTCAGCAGTTAGCAAGTTTTTGAGATGGATTTGTGATCACCTAACTGCTTTGGATTTGTGTGTGTGACTGTGAATGACCAAATGTGATACCCACTGCACCCTCCAGATCTAGCTTTGCAGCACTAGACCGAAATGTTTCCAAGCTGCTGGAGATTCTGACAGTAGGAAATAACATCTGCAGCACTCCCCTTGTCTCTGGGCATCTAGGGAAAAGCAGTCGTGGCAGGACTCTGGTGGATCTTTCCAGTTGCCTGTTCCCAATGTGCTCCATGACCGAGAGAGTGCTACAGACATTGTTTTCTGGAACACCAGTCTCCAGTATCTTAGAAATGCTTCAGTTAGGTGCTGCCAGGCTGCAAAGATAGATTGACAGAGAGTGTCAGACATAATTGCGATGATGGAGTTCCATTGTTAATGTTAACAATACAGGAACTTGGCAAAATATTTTATAGCCTGTACAATATTCAAATGCATTAACAGTGAGTCCTGTGGTCCCTGAAGTACTGTCACAATGGCCATAGGAAAGATCATAGTCTTCTGACTTTGAAGGGATAGATCCAACTTCGGATCCTTCTCCCTTTCCTGCACCTGAAGAAATATGTCTGGTCTTTAACTTTCCAACATCAGAAGTTGCACAAAGGGAGTGTGTGGCATGGATCAAAAATCTTCTCTGACCCCAGCCATGTCCCTTAGTATGGGGAAACATTACAGAAGGCCAGAAAGTGTCATAAAGACATTGTTTACTTCTGTCTTGGCATCAGAGCATGTTAGCTATGTCAGGTTCTCTGACCATGGAATATGCCAACTTTCAACACTGGCCCTTTCCTCACTGGGCTATTAAAACGGTGCAGAGTGACCTCCGACGGAGGTCTTCTGCACTGTAGAGTGGACTGGGGCGGACTACTTTTTGTACTTCCACACCTCAGTCTGCTCCGGAGCGACCAGAACTGGTTGCGCAGCGTGTTTTTTAAAAACCTCTTTTTGGAGGTTTTTAAAAAGCACGGAGCGCACGACTCTATGTCGCTCTGTCGCCGCGCTCCGGTGCAAATTTGCAGGCGCGCACAAGTGTGTACCTGCAGATCTGCCGGGGCAGGCTTTAGGCTGGCGAGCTTCTCCGGTTGGTGGAGAGCCTCCACCAACTGGAAGCCTCCATTTTGGACGCCGGAGCAGTGCGGAGCAACGAGCTCGCACTGCTCCTCGTCCTGACGGACTCACCTGGACGCTCAGGAAGTCCAGTGAGTCCTGTTTTCGCCCGGTTATTTTCCCACATGCGGAAAGGGCCACTGTGATTGCCCTATAGTAATGCAATCCCAGTCATGTCTGTTCAGAAGTTATTCCCACTAAGATCATGCCTACTGATATAGGTTTATTCCTATATCAGTAGGTATGCCTGTAGTCTCATCCCAATTTCTATCTTAAGTCCATTTTTGTCTTAAGTAAATGGTGAAGAATGCTGGGAATTGTAGTCCACCAACATCTGGAGGGTCTCATGATTCCAACTCCTGAGCTACAAAAACGACACCAAGTTTTCAAGATTTCAGACAAGTTTTTTTTCCCCAGCTACCCCTCACACCAGATGCCATAGATTAAGCCTGGAATCGACTGCATGAACAACATGTTCTGTACCACTGAGATAATGAAGGAACTCTCAGATTTCTGGCTTTAATCCACTAGTGACCTGGCACTAGAAAGTTTTCTAAAAAGGAAAAAGCATGGTGAGGGGGGGAAGATAAAATACTGTCCAGTTTTTAATGATCTAGTATATCTCCTATGGCCTTGATAATAACACCCTATTTTTGACTTTGTATTCTGTTTTCCTCCACTTGGCTCAGGCATAATAGGGAAGGTAATAAGAGCACAGCTGGGCCTCTTTATATAATTCTCCTCCTCATGTCAGTCTAACTAAGGGACATGTTCATATCACAGAAGGTATAGCAGAGTCTTTTAACTGCATGCTCCCTTCCAGGAGTGTTGTTTGAGATTCTCCCTGCATCCTAAATTGGTTACACAGCCTGTAACTTCCATTAAAGGCAAAGAAAACTTCATGTGTGTACATTTAAAAAACAACAACAACACATTTTAGCAAGAAACATCCTGTTAACTTGCACAGCATTTTGGTATATGCAGCTGATACATTCTTTCAAAACAGTTTTCCGTACACAAGGAATAGTCTGGGACAGAATCATTGCTTAACTAAAATCATTGCTTTGCTTTGAAAAGTTCAGGAAGAAAAATAAAGTGCACTCAAAAACCTCTGAAGTTACTGTTTACCTCTCCCCACCTGTGTGTGTGTATGTGTATATACATATGCATACGTACATAAAATCATATTGCAATGTTTCAAAACTGGACATTTATTTATTCACAACAGGAATTCCTTCATGTTGTGAAGCTCATCCTGTATTGGACTAATGGAAAGGGCTCCAGTGAATAAAACCAGTTTTAGTCCAATCTTGGCAAACATACAAGTTGGTCAAAATAAACAAGATATATAGTTCCAGTTGGTCACTGAAAATGACAGCCTGGACCAAGATAATGTTCAGGCAGTTTTGCATGTATTGTTTCCTCACAGGCACCATCAACTTTTAATAAAGTGACCAAGAATGAGTACAAGTCACAGTATCATGGTGTCACAACAAGAATAAGTCTGTTTAATTTTGGAGAAACTGATTTGAAGGTTTGCAGTGATAGTTCTGTGTGAGGCATCATAGCTTAGAAGCAGAGGCCATTAGAGAGCATGTTGAATCTGCTGTGGGTTTAATTCCAGACTTTAAAAAATCTATCCAAGCTGTTGAACCTGCAAAGGATTCAGTTCAGCATCTTGTACATCTTCTTGAAGGCTGCATCTGGACTGGATTCACTGCTCCACTGAGATGGAAGTCACAATGTCAGCTAGAACACTATTTTCCCTCCATAAAGGCGTAAATAAAAGGAAGGAGGAGAAAGAGGCCATGCTTTTTGGATTCATGCTTAGCCTCCAAATCTGCAAGT
Organism: Ctenosaura bakeri; assembly: GCA_948474755.1. Classification (NCBI taxonomy): domain Eukaryota; kingdom Metazoa; phylum Chordata; class Lepidosauria; order Squamata; family Iguanidae; genus Ctenosaura; species Ctenosaura bakeri. Next base: position 189,394 of record CAOLHI010003001.1, read on the forward strand.
TCAGCAGAATAGACAAGTAGGGATGGGTGAGAATTCTATTTGGCAAAAAAGAAATTGATAAGAAAATTCTAAAATTCACATATTTCTTCATGAATAAACAGAAGGAAGATCTTTTTTTTAAAAAAAAAAATTGAAAATGGAAGGAATCAAAAGTGGCATATATTCCTGTGGAGGCAGAAGGCTTTTAGTTTCCAAGCAAAAGGCATTGAATCCTTTATATTCAACTATGTTTGCAATGTTGAATTAGGGTTGTCACCTTTCTCTCTTTCTTCTTCTGTCTCTCTTACTGTCTCTTGACAAGACCCTCATCTTTAAGAGATACTGTTGTCCTCTCCATCTTAGCAATGGCTAGAGCTATGAATTTTGGCCTTCTCTTCCAAATCAAAAATATTTGCCTATAAACATTTGGCTTGCCTCAGCTCTTCAAATTTCTGAGGTCATACTGGCTAGGTTTCACATGTTCCCCTGGCCCAAGGACATGCCATTCCTGTAGTACTCACAGATTGTCCTAGTCTTTCTCTATTCAATAGACAATTGTCCTAAAGGGCGGAATGGGCCTGTGCTGTGTACACAGACTTGGATTGGGCTTAAGTAGAAGATTTTCTTTCACCTTCTGACACATTCCGCAGCCTCTGGCACTTCTGGAATGGGAAACTAGTGCAATCAACAAGTCATCCTCAATACACCTTTATATATTTTTAGGCTACCCAAAATAGTCCAGTGAGTCTTAAAAAAAAATACTGAACATATCAACTGTAAAAAGAAACCTGAATGAGTTTCTTGAAACCCATGATTTTTTTAAAAAAGACAAAACTTAAGTTTAGCAGGATAAATTGTAGGCACTGAGATCACCTCCAGTGATTATGATAGGATAAGGTCATCCTAATTGCTTAAAGCTGGGCAGGGAACTTTTTTCTCAAAAGGGCCATATTCTTTCCGGGGGATAAACAGTCCAGAGGTGGACATACCACAAAGGGTGGGGATGAGACCAAGAGTAGGTGGGGAAATGACTATTCCTCCATCTCTCGTATGCACAAATGCAAACAGGCATCCAGCCAATCAGCCATCCATCCACTCATTCTCTTTCTCTCTCTCTTCCTCTTTCTGTTATACACATTAAGCCATATAACAAGCTGAGAACCCTGGGCTTGACAACAGGCATAGGGATCATGGGATGTGTTGGTAAAAGTCCTCCTACCTCTCTCTTTGTTTCTTTCACTCAGATGCTTTGTCTCCCAACCTCTCTTTTGTTGTAGAGAAAAGAAACTTTTCTCATCCCAGCTGGGGTTGGGAGACAATGGATACCAGCAGTTGATAGGTGGTGTATAGGAGCTATGATGGAAATGAGAAATTCCAGGAACACTTTGAGGCAGCAACGCCTAATAAAGTAAGTGTTGGAAGAACTTCCCATGATTTCTTCTTCCTTGCTGTCCGCTACTTCCTGTGCTTCACAATTTCACTTGTTGTCTTTGCCATAAACCAACCAATGCTGCAAGGAGAACAAGAAAATGAGAGGGAGTGAAAGAAACATATATGAACTAAAAGTCTTGACCATGGGCATGACAGCTAGAGTTTCCTAAAAATGCTCTGTCATTCTAGCAGGCAAATTCCATGTTTGGGATTTGCACAAGCAAACGCCTGTCTAGACCAAATCACTCTCTCTGTATCTTTTCTTCTCCTTGTAGTAGTTTGGCTGCACTGAGAAGGATGAAGAAGATGAAATGTCCACAAAGCAGAAGAAGAAGAGGGCAGATGGAGTGGCAGAGCCAATGGAGGGAAGATCATAGGCTAAATAAGGAGATTCATGGGACTGATCCAGATGCTAGAAATTCCCCTTTCTTGTTTCAAATGGTAGTTGGTCCAATGTAAAGAAGTGCTTATTTCCATTACAGATCCCTGATCAGTTCATAAATCATCTCTGGTCTCCATTAGGATGTTTGGTCAATGATTATGTGTGTAACACTGGGATGAACAAAATAAACAAAATGCTACACCTCTACTTCCCCCACTTCCTATTTAAATGCTGTATCACCCACCCAAACTCCTTTGACCTTAAAAAGCAAATAGGGTGCCAAGAGATGATCAACTTTCCTTGCATGCAGAGAAGTTTCAGTGTACACCTGACATATTTTGCATAATAGTCACATTGCACCCTTAAAAATCACTAATAGTGCCTCTTTTTGAGCAGTGAAAGGAAGAGAATTGGAACACATAACAGCAGTATAAATTCTGCCTGCATTGCAGGCAATTCAACCTCACACGTTATTTATAATATAGATGCCTTCTAATTACAAAATAAACAGTAATAGGAGCTCAGGGACCATTTGGCTGCAGTAACAAATAAAGTAATCTGCATAATATCTAGAACTTTGTAGCTAAGAATAAAATTGTAACCATGAAAAGAGAATTAGCCCAGTAGCTATGAAATAAACCTGTACAGAATTTGTACCAAAAATGTTTCTGACATCATGTGGGTGCTCAAGGTAATATTAAAATATGTTTTATTTCTCTTGCAGAAAATTCAAGCATATCATAGGAGAGCATTTAAACTAGAGCTCTGAAAAGGCTCTTTAATTCATTTCAGACCCAATTTGATAATTGGGATTGGACCCTGATTTCATTCAGTCAGTTTGGGCACTGTCCAACCTAATTCAGAACCTGAGTCTGAACTGAGATTCAAAAATCCAAATAACCAGATTCTCCACTGAATTGTGTTGGGAAAGCTCTGTAACTTATATAAAAGGTTTTTTTTCCCTTTAATGAACAAAATCAGAAGATATCATAGTCCCCAAGACAAGATAATCCCTGCCAAGTGGCAAACAGGTGGCTCTATCAATTGTTATGTTTATCACCTTTGTTTGTCATCTCCATTAGTAAAAAAAAAAAAACATTCTAAAAGTGGGGTCAGTTAGTCAATCCTATTCATGCTGCTTTCTGTGGCCTCATATCTGCAATATGTGAGTACTGCTCATCCAGCGAGAGACTGTTCTGCTGGCAAGTACAGACGAAAGAGAAAAAAGAAACAGAGGGGTTAAAAAAGGCATCTTTTCCAAGCAGGTGGGCATGATTCACCTCACACTGGCGACACCATGCTAAAGCTCCTTCACCATGTTACTAAGAATGACTGGAATTCATTTGGGAATTTATGAACGTGTAACCTAGAGGTACATACCCATGACTGTTTTTTATTTGCAGTCTCTGCCTACATCCTTTTTCAGGGGATGCATTGGGACTGTGAAAGTCCTGCAATTCCCACTTACTGGAGAGCAGCAGCTGCAGTAAATGGAGGTCTGTTCCCCTATCAATCAGGAAGCAGCTGACCAATTTTCCAACCCCCTTGCAGGAGTCACCTTTGGTGCAAGGGGGAATTGCAAGCACTTCCCCAGCTGTTTCCCAAGCAACAGGAAACCAGAGCCTTGTTAATGGCAACAGCTGCTTCCCACTAAGTGGGGACTGGGAAAGTTCAACCCAGAGTCACTGAGTAGCTATGGTTGCTATGGTGGTTGCACATTTGTAAGTGACCAACTGGATTCTGGCCAATATTAGTTGCCATGTTAAATATGGCAGTATTGTCTCCATACATCAGGACCAAATTATTGGAAGCAGACTAATCTTCCAATGCCTGCTTACCTGCACCACTTCCAAAGAGGGGGCTAGAATAATTCTAATGCACCACAAGATATGTGAGAGCATTACCCCCCACACACACATTTTGCTCACTTTTCAACCTATGAAGATGGAAAAGATATTTGGGAATAGTGGCAATCAGAAGAACTGGTAATTAATTGCATTTCTCCCACCCAATGCCTTAAATTCAATTCAAGACATAGGTCTTTGGATACCTCACACATTTGGAGGCCTCAGAAAGAAATGCATGCCATGTAATGTTTAGAGTGTATGTTATAAGAAACATGTGTAAATCCCACAAAACAGAAAGAACAACCAGAAGCTTCTGAACAACAGGAAGAAAAAGGAATACGTAAGCTCCCAGCACTTCATCCTTATTACACTGTACAGACATCCTTGTTTAGCATTATGTGAGAATCAGCCTATTCTTTCAGTGTGTGCTTTTCAGTGAACTCATTTCCCACATGCAATTAACCCTTGCTGTGGTTTACGAAAATTTGAAAATCAGTCATTGTAAAAGTCTAGATCCAATAAAATATTAGCAGAGGAAAAGAAAAGATGCAGGTCATGCGGGCATTAATCAGCCCAGATTTCTTTGAATGGCCAGAGACCTAGTAGAATGAATGAGGTTTTAATTACTGTAATAGGGTTTATATTTTGGACGTAGCTTTGCTTTGAGCTTTCAGCATGACACAGGCATGAAACTGAGACCAAGAAGCCATATTTTCTGTGCCAAAAAAATAACATTTATGTGAACAAAATGGTGTTTTCTCAGCACAAAACTTGTTTTCTGTGCAAAAATGCTTTTTTTTCTGAGTAGAAACATTTACTGCACCGATGCTTTTTACTGCACACACACACACACACACACATACACGATGTATTAATTTTTACAGACTAAGTCTAATACTGTAAATAACCTTCCAAAGCTCTGTGGTTTTCAATGCCTTTCTTGCAGAGAGGAGGAAAATGGTGAAATCATTTTTTCATGCCTGCAAGACTTAAATTTATGAAAATGTACATTCCTACATGGGTTTCAAAATAGATCAAGAATGAGTCCTCTTCTCACTGTTTTCATGTACATAGTGTTTTCACTGAGAAAGGCACTTTGCTATGCACTAGTGGTCATTTAGGTTAAATATTCTGTAGCTGTTAGATCTGATTTCAGCATTTCTTATGAAGTTCACTGCTCTTGCATATATTGGAATTGCACAATGCTGTTTAATGTTTGTTCTTCTGAAAACATTGTCCCATATCTTTAGTCTGTTTACTGTTGCATATTAGAAATTAGGAATTACTGCTTTTTGAAGGAGTGGTCCTTATCTGTATCTAGGATAAGCTTTCATGTTTATTTGGTGATTTTAGTTGGCAGTAGTGTGAAATTGACAGCATAAAATAAAAGGAAAGCAGGAGTTATTATAGTACATGCTACTTTAAAATGTTCACATTTTCTAGAACTGCTTCTCAGAAATAGAAAGGCAAGGAGATCATGGGATAGATTAAGGAGATGATAAGAGAAGCAGCAAGAGTTCTGTCTGCATGTATTCTTTCATTTTAGACAAGCTGTGGATAAAAAATCCCAACCTCACTTAAAGTCAATGCAGTTTCTATAAATGAGACATCTTTGCAAAAACACAGATAATTGCCTTCATAAATGATAAATGTTGGCCCCGACCAACCTAAGTACAGAGAGGGGAAATGGCATGAGAAAACATTGCTTCATGCCAGTGTTAGAGCTACAATACACTTTGGATGTTATGCACCCAGGAGGGAAACAGGAAATCTTAGTGAATTGTTCTTCTTACCTAACATCTGGAGGGGGACTTACCTCTGCTTTCTTGGATTGCTTTATGTGAAATGAGATGTAATGGCAGTCTCAGGGGATATGAAGATGGGAAAAATCTGTTCCTTTTTCTTCTACATTTTAATTTTTTCAACTCTCAAGTTATTTCTGTCCCAGATAGAAAAGATGTTTGGATTTGGATAACTGCTTCAAAAAAAGAAATTGAAATGAAATCCCTCACACATACTCATTTACACTGATCGAATTCAACTGATACCCTTGTTTCTGGCCTAGAGAAGGCCATGCCTTACAGAGAAAGATGTTATGTGAAAGATACAGAGAAGTGATATACCACTCTATTCTGTTTTGCTCAGACCTCACTTGGAATACTGTGTCCACATCTGGTACCACAGTTCAGGAATGATATTGACAGGCTGGAAAATATCCAGTGAAGAGTGACCAAAATAGTAGAAGGCCTGGAAACCACACCCTATTAGTAGCAGCTTAGGGACCTTGGTATGTTTAGTCTAGCAAAGAAAAGGCAACATGGTAGCTATGTTTAAAAATTTGAAGAGATGTCATATGGAGGATGGAGCAAACCTGTTTTCTGCTGCTCCAGAGACCAGAACACAGAGCAATGGCTTCAAACTTCAGGAAAAGAGATTCTGTCTAAACATTAGGAAGAACCTGACCATAATAGCAGTTCAACAGTGACGTACACTGCCTCAGAGTGTGGTGGATTCTCCTTCACTGGAGGGTTTCTTTTTTTAAACAGGTCAGATGGCCATCTGTCAGGAATGCTTCGATGGTGCATTCTACGGCAGGAGGTTGGACTCAGTGGCCCTTGTGATCCTTCCACAAGGGTCATCCTTCTAACTCTTCAATTCTATGATTCTATGATTCTGTGAGATGGTAGCAAGGCAGACTTAATTCAGTACCACTAAGTGCATCTGAGCATGACCAAATACACCAGGATTCAAACCCATCATTTAAATGGTGAGCATTCAGAGGCCTCAGCTTAGATGAACAAATCTGTTTTTACTTTTTCTACCCTAATTACAAAGAAATGTGTGCATGTGGTAATCTGTGCATGTGGTAAATCCTTATCAAAAATAGATTGAAACAACATTTTTATCCATCCTTAGGAGAGATAGACGGATTCCATTTTATAGGCAACAGAGGAGGCATGGAAAAGGTGGCTCAGGCCACTTGTTCTTTTTTCTTTCCCTCCCACCCAATTTTCCCACAAAGGTCTGAAGAAACTTAATCTGTCCTATATTTTCCCACTGGAGCTTTAAAAAAAATAAAAAAATAAAATGTCCCTGCCTACTCTCTAATGCTTTCTTTCCATCTGGGGGCTAAAATATATTGGATAATTCAATCTTCCAGAAAGTGAGTCAAGCAACACTTTAGAACTAAGAGAATGATAGCATCTCTTTCTCTCTTTCTTTTAACCATCTGAAAAGCTGTATAGTGCCTCTCTACCAATCAAGTAGCTACTTGGCTTCCAAAAAGCCTTCTTAGGTGAGCTGTTATCATTAGTCTGGTGGAAGCAACATAAACTGGATCAGGCTCTAAAAATATATATTTTTCATTGCTCAGTTTAAGTAGTTATTTGGTTTTGTAGATCATCAGAAAATCGCAGCATCTTTCAGTTTCTATTGGTCTGTAACTCTACAGTGTTTCATTTGGAGTTTTGCATATTCCTTTTGGGCATTTAATTTTGTTATGTCTCAGTAAGAGTTGATGTTCTCATTGAATGGTATTTCTGCATGAGACAATTTTTTAGTAAAACTACAAACGTTGCTTACTATGATGGCTTTGTTATGATACATCATCTATTCTCTGTGATAGCTAAATAGGGTCACAACAGGGAAGCTGTATGCCTTCCTTGTAAAATTTTAGCAGTATTTGTAGAGCCACCTTTGGGAACAACATGATAGACTCAATGAACCCTGAACCTTGTCTATCAAGTCAGAGGGTTCTTACAATCTTAAAAATCATTTGAATAGCAACCAGTAGTTGTGTTCAGTGGAATTCATTAAAATTTATTGCCAAGCCAATGAGACAGACACGTATCAGGGTTGATCATTTTTGTTCACAAAATAACCTGTGAAGTAGGTAAATCAAAATAATGCCATCTTGACCAATACTCATACCATGTAGGGCTGATATTTCAGTCATCAAGAGGCAAATCAAACATCATGTCTTTGTCTTATGAATGAACAGACACAAAGCTTGCAGGATGTACATTATTTCTTCCTAGAACCCCCAAGATCCAACAGTTCAAGCCTGGTGCAAAAGACAATCAGAATTAAAGAATTTTTAGCCTTCTCCCCAGAGTAACAGTATCTGAAGTGAATAGATCTCACAGTCCTCCCACATAAAAATCTACTCCTACATATCTGAAGATTTCTGCATTTCTGTGGCGTAAGATAGGGATGGCTAAAGTTATTTTGTTGTTATTGGGCTGCTCCTAATGGGGTAAAAGTGTTGGGAGGCTACAGCCGATTATGAAAAAAAATTGCAAATGATGTTAATAGATTTCTTTCCGGCAATCCCTGGCTCAGAAAGTGTAGTGGTTCTGAAGAAGCAATGTAGCCTCTAGGGAAGTGAGCCAAACTGTGCTCAGTACAGAAATAATGAAAGTCCCACCATTCTTATGGAAACTGATCATGTTCAAAGGTTGAAAACTTAAAACAATTTTCATGTGGTTCAGTAATGACAGTGACAGCAGTGTACTAAGTCAATACATGGATAAGTCATGATAATAGTAATCCATCTCAGATACGGTCTTGAAACCAAAGAAAAAGCTGAACTATGTGAAAAGCTGGACTTTTAATTCTTGTATCAAACTTGTTAAACATTTTGTTTAAAAAAGGGTAGAAATAGAAAGTACACCAATTCCACACAGAGTGAGCCATACCACTACCAAAGGAAATAAGATGAATGCATCTGTTAGATCACTTGATACACTGCAAGAGCTCAATCATTAGGCTTATACAGATTGTCTGGGGATTAAGCAAGGAGGGGGAGTGCTTAAAGCACTTCTGATAAACCAGTTAATGATTTTTAATCTTAAAAATGCCACTTATCAACTTACATTTAGAGCCTTAGCAGACTGAGGATTTTGTGTATCTTACAGATGTGTGTTTTAATTGCATTTTTAAAATGGTTGTCTTACACCCTCCTCGCAGTTTACAATGGCATGAGTTGGCCCATCATAAGCCACTTGTGTCTCTTTTGATCATCGCAGATGTTGGAACTCTCTGCCAATTTCACACAATGATCCAAATCCCTGGAGATCATGAGAGGTGATGTCAGCATTCTCCACTGGCTAAAGGGATATAGACAGACACTTCTCCAATGCCCTCTCCTCCACTAGTCTCTTACTGGCTCTGTAAGTAGCTAAAACATGGGTCTTGGTGAGGAGAGGGGAGATGTATTTTATTTCCACTTGTGCAGAACATTACAATACATCTCCTATTGTGGGATCTTGACTGATGTGTTTTAATATTTAAATTATAATACTAAATGAGGATCTTGAAATCCAGAATCCTTGAAGGGAAAAATCAGAATAGATCTGCATATGCAAAGATTTGTTCGAGAGGTCCAGTTCTGATTCTGAAAATGATTCCTGGGCTGAGCATTTGCTTAGGTTGACCTTCCAGAGTTCCTATTTTGCATTGGGCCCCACTTGTTAGCCCTGGGGTTCTAGCAGATGATGCAAGTCTAAATTCTTCCTATTGCTCTGTGAACTTGACAGGTACAGTGTTGAGAATTCAAAAGCTATGGTATGATATCTTAATTAAGATTGGACAATATGCCACAAAGTTGTGTGCAGGTGTTTAATTTTTCAGGCTTCAGAACTCTTCTGGAGACACAATGGTGGAAGAAAAAGCTGGATATGATATTGTTAGATCAAGGCTTAAGATGGAGAGCAGGGAAAAATGTGAGGGCATAGGTTTAGAGTCTCCACTATCAGACATAACTGTGATGTTACAAATGGGGAGGAGTGCCATGTATGCCACTTTTTGCTTCTTCAAGGAAAGGCAGGAGAACAGAAATGTAAGATATAAAAAGCACTAGCACAATTACCAGGCCTCTCAAGGGATAGAAAGCCTTCAGCACTCTGCCTTCACTTTGGCATTTTTTGTTTTCCCTCTCTCCCCTCTCCTGTACCCTCATTTTATTTTTCCTGGTCTTTTTTCCCTTCACCCTGGTGCTCATTCAGCTTTTGTTCACTCCTTCCTTTTGCCAGGCAGCAGCCTTGTTTCTCTCTGTTTCTCTGTCTGCCTCTCCAATGTTCAGGAAAGCCCTGTGTTGGCCTCTTGAAAAAAATGTATATCCCACAATCCCCTCCCCTTTTGTCTCTGCAGAAGTTTGGGAACGATTAGCACCTAGTGACTAAAGAAGATACTACTGGCTACAGATGGATTTTAATTAACTACAATTAATTCATTAAATAAATTAGTCTATGATGGTGAGAAATACATGGACACAAGATGATGATGATGATGATGATGATGATGATGATGATATTGTAGTAACAGAAGTACATAAATAGAAGCAATGACAGCTCTTTTTCAAAATAAAGCTCTCAAAAACATAAAGCTTTGTTCTTGCTTTTGTTGGACTGTGGCTGAATCCAGGCCATTTCTGCACTAGACTGTTATAGCGCGATTATTCAGAGGGGCCGGCTGGCTGGCCTCTCCTTAAACTGCAAACCCCAGGATTCCATAAGACGTTGAAAGTGGAATAATTGTGCTATAACAGTCTAGTGCAGAAATGGCTTCCAGTAAAGGTATTACAAATCAAATCAGATAAGATAAGATAATAAAATAAAATCACATTCAGTTTTGTCAAAAGAGCCAACTTGTACCTCAGGTGCATTTACCACATCTTTGCTACTTGGTAAATTTCTATCTTTAAAACATGTTTTCAAATTTTTAGCTGTAGTGTTGAGCTTCTCATTCAAAAACATATTGTTTTTGTTCATCAAACTCCCCACTTCCTTGAGCAGTAGAAGGCTCTGGGGACACCATCTGCTTCCCTGTGAAGAGAAAGTGTTGGGATATTTATCTATTTATTTACAAATGTTCTTACCAGGCATGAGCGAAAAGGAAAGCTAGGAGACAGACAATACTAATCTGTAAAGCAACAGTAGACCCCTCAAAGGCAAGCAACATCTCTTTAGAGTCTCCCAAGGTTATGTTTTCCATCCTGCTCCACCCCGTTCTCTTGGCCACATGGCAATTTTCCATTTCTTCTGCAGAACCCACTTGGACATGCAGGGAGGGCGAGTTCCTTCAGGAGCATTAGAGAAAGACATAGCCATCAGAAACCACTGGACAAGCATCTTCAACTAGTTGCAGAACAGATGTGGGCAAATTTTATGAGCTTGAGGACCAATTTTCTCCTCTTAGCAGCCTCTTGGAAACTGCACAAACTGCCAAAAATACCAAACATATCAACATCAAAATCAGAATAGTTATGAACTGGCCATATGCAACCCATGGAAGCCTGGGATTTGTAGTATGGTGAAACAACTAGAGCTGTCTGAGTGAGAATTCTTAAAACCCTTCCCTAAACTGCCATAGGATGTTGCTTTGGCAATTAAAGTGGAATCATTGTGCTATAATTGTGTAGTGTGAAAAGGCTTCTGGTTTTGAAAAAACAGGTGTTCTATTTTTAATTCTAAACAGGGAGGAGAGAGCTGAGATCTGTTTAAAAGGTGAATCATTGCTTCAGGAGGCTTCTAGGAGACATTGTTCAACTTGTTTTGATGAAGAGTACAAAAAGTACTCTTGGGGGGCCACAAGAACAGCCTCAGGGCCACATATGTTCATTAGAATAATATCCAGTCCAAGAAAACATGGTGCTGTCTTCACTCTAAAATATAACAACATTCTTGATATTTACAGCATTGTATCTTGTTAACTATAGCTAGAGTTTTGAACTATGTGCCCTAAAGTGAGACCCACTTAGGAGTGGCAAGTGTAGTGGGGGAGGAGAATGTGAAAAGTGAAAGAAAAAACAAATGTACAAGTAGCTGTGAATACAGCCCAAGAGTCACAATTAAGTGTGTTCTGTGAAATACTAGAATATTTTTTATGAATGAAAAGGTGGGGAGGAAGTATTTCAAAAAGGCTTCAAATATTTACAAAAGAGAAGAGAAAAAAAACAGCATTTCTCCAATTTGCCCAGCAAAGCCATTTCCCCTGCACCAGTGCTGGCAAAGTTGCCTCATGACAGCCAAGTCCAAAACTTGCTTCTTTTTCTCTGGCCTCTCTCTCTCTCTCTCTCTGTGTGTGTATGTGTATGTTAGCCTTCCCGCCGCCACCACCACCTTTAAACCTCCATCCAAATGAGTTTCACATCATGGCTAGGCAACAGGGGTGATATCTTTATGAGGTGTTGATCGCTTCTTAGCTGAAGACTAAGCAAGGCATTATACTGGCTAAATGCATTTTTTAAAATTACAGAATAGCTCCAGAGAGTGGGGCTGTTGAGCATGATCAGGACTAGAACAGGCATGTATGCATAATTTAATTTTGCCTTCCCCTATGACAAAATTGATGGTATTAGGGATAATCTCTCTTCTGGGGTGTCACATGCTTTGGGGGAGATTCTTCATTGGTACCAATGGAGGATTTCCCCATAATATCAATGGTATTTTCAGAAAAAGCTTTTTCTTTAGGATTACAATCTAAAGAATTCAGGTTCTTGATCATTATCAGCCTCCCTACATATTGATATATATATATATATTTTAAAAAGCATGAGTCCTCCAAGTTTAATGCAAATTCAGAGATTGCACTCAAAAATGTATACTAGTTAAAATAACAGATAAAACACATTAAATTAGAAGAAATTGTTTGAAAAATATCTATATCAAAGGAAATTGCATACAAAATTCCCCCATTAAAGCGTATTTTTTACCCTTGATTAAGAGAATGATGTGCAATAATGTACACAAATTTTCATACAGACTTTATAAAAAATAAAATTGCATACAGAATTGTCAACAGGATAAAATGAGCATAGGCTTGGAAAAATGAGAGATTAAAACTGATAGACACATCCATTTTTGGTGCAATGGAGAATAGGAATACAGCGACAGCATTTAAGGGGAAAAGTTACGGTTTTATCTGCTAAGATCTGTACAGACTGTACGTTGCCCTTTTAGATATTTTGGATTTCAGTTTCTATTAGCTCCAGGAGATAAAACTGTACATGTAGAGGACTCTCTTCTGAAGATGTGGCCATACAATTATTACACATCATCTCTCTACACTGATAATAGTGAATGTAGGGGATTGAACTTGCCAATGCAGTCCCCCTTTCCCAAATAAACACTTGTTATATTGTCTGAAGGGCCTTTGACGCCATTATTGGAAACCACAACAGGCCAAAGTTAAAGGGAGATGTGGACTGTTAGGATAGCAAGGCCCATAACAATAAGATTATTGCATGTCAAATGTGTTTATTCTAAGATGCGGTGGGCAAAGTACCCTTGATCCCACTTTGTTGTCCTTTAGCATTTGCCAGTGGCAATGTCAAAAAATGCTGGGTGCTACAGTCCAAAAACATTGGAAAAGCTATACTTTGCCCACCCTTCATTCTTTACATAAACCTGATGTCATGATGATGATGATGCTGTCAGCCTTGAATGCATGTACAGAGGCCAATCAAACTGGGAGTTGACTCTTAATTCAATGTTAGTGACAGGATCCTTTCTCCTCCTGCATCTTAGGCAGTAGGCTAGTTTAGAGGGCTTGGGACAGGCTCGTAACATATGCAGCATTGTACTTCAAAAGAAGGGAGCAGCCAGTGGGTCTCCTAGCATCTGCTGCCTGAGGCAATTGTTTCACCCTGCATAGCGATGGGAATTGCCCTCCATGTTTTGTAATAATTGTCTTCTAGGATAATTTTTACTTTGTTATGTTACTTCTGTGTCCATCTCTGAATACAATGGGATAGCACTCATAATACCGATTATGTAGAAAACAAGGCTAAATGTTCTCATTTTGAACATTCAGAGGTATTATATAATTTTGCTATAGCTGCTGTTGAAATACACCCACGATGCAGTGATATAAATATAGCTGTGGGCCCTTTCTGCACTCCAAACAAGTTATTAAATTGTTAAATGGAGGCTGAGAAGCAAAGATGAAGAGAAGAGTAATGCATGAACATACCGCACACACAGAATTTTCTATAGAGTAAAGAAAGCCTTGGAGAACTTATGACCAATCAAGCCAAAGACAATCGACTAGCCAATTCAGAGACTAATTCACCTGTTTTTATGTCTGCTTGGAAGTATATAGACATAAGGGGTTATCAGAAGCAAGGAAGAGGAAGAAATTGTTGTTTCAGTGCTTTTGGCTCTGTGGGTCACCCACAAAATCATAATGCTGAAGAATATACTGTGTCAAAGTTGCCATAGTGTCCTACTGTGCTTCCTTAAATGGGAAAATCAGTGCAGTACTATCATCACTATCAGGCCAGGAGGAGCAGAAGAGTTTCTATGGGCTCTTCCACACTATACAATTATAGCACTATGTACCACTTCAACCACCATGGCATCATTGTATGGAATCCTGCAGCTGGTGGGAAATGATTTAGAATTTTCAGCCAGACAGGTATAGTGTCTCACATAAGATGTTACCAGGGCAATTAAAGTGGAACATAGTGCTACAGTTGTGTAGTATATAAAAAAGTCTCTGTCAATGGAATGGTGAATCCATCCTGGGTTAACTTTAAAGGGGTTATCCAAGATGCTGAACCTATTGGGGTGTGAGATTCAACATCTTGATTAGCTCCTTAATGGCTGGACTAAAATTCGGAGAACAGTCTACGCCCACTACCATGGAAACCATCAGCCAATAATGTGGATTAGGTGGCAATTATGGAAGCAGTATTTCCAAATGTGATGCCCTCCTCCAGATCTTTTACACTGCATCTCCCATATTCCTTCATCCTTAGCTATATTTTCTGAGACTGATAGGAAATAAGGTCAGAAGCATCAGGCAGGCAACAAGATGGGGAAGGCTGTTGTTTTGTGAGAAAGCGCTTACCAGAAACATTCACCAGTGGACTGCTCATGTGGTGAGGTAGATGAGTAAGATATTTGCACCCTTCAACTTTAATATTGCAGCAGAATTATTTAAAAAACTAATTCATGGGGTGAATTGTTCTGTGAGTTAGACCTTTCCAGTACAGTCTCCTATATGACAGTGCAGTATTTTCACTTTAAAGTGGTAAAGCCTGAACTTTGTCCTAGAATGAATTGAATGTCTTCTTCTGAATTGGAGAATATGCATCTGCTAAAATATTCCTATCATAGCACATTTTTTCCACACCACTTTACAAACATCTGGTGGTTCACTTGATTCAATTGTATCCTACTCCTAGATGTTATTTGAGGCAAACACTTAGTTTGGCTCAAGGGAGACCACATCAAGGCAGCAAAGCAGGAAAGACCTGAAATCACCATGTATCTAGTTTGTCCAAGCCAAGGTGAAGTGTCCAAAGGGTAAAAAAGTGCAGCAAAGGAACTTTTTATATCCAATTCCAATTCCACATCATCTCATTTTCAGGTCAAATCCATTAAACTAAAGGTGTTTAGTTCTGCAGCAAGAGAGACCAATAAGAGAAAGCATTTAGTCCTGTGGTTTCTCAGAGAATTTTTCTTTTCTTTCAAGACAATTTTGAAATACTGATTTATTCAGCTGGAGTTCTCAGCAAAGAATTTTGCTAACCAGAAGACTAAGACCCAGGTTTGGTCTGGTTTTTTTATTTCAATGGTAAAGGCACGGGCATTCTTTCTCCATAGTTCTTATTGTCTTTGTTAGATTTAATTCCTTATGCACAATTAAAGTTCCAGTGATCTCCCAAAACAGCCTAAAAGTGCAACAAAGGATGAAACAATATACAATAGTGAGAAGGCTTAAAATATAGAAAACAACAGCATAATGATGAATGATGATCTGTATAAATAGATAATCACTAACTGAAACAGAGTGAGCAAGAAGTAACTGGCCAGGACTGACCTGCTATCAAAGGACTGGTAATGGTAATTCTTCTTCGTGGTCTCTGTGCCTTCATCACTAGGAGCTTTAGCGCCTGCGCGGTAGCGTTCGGAAACTTCTAGAGCTTGTTCGCTTGGCGGGAACCCCTCCCCACGCCGGTACTGCGCATGCTCCTCCCGCCGAGCAACGGTCTCTCCTCAGTTCTTTCTCGTCCGCCGCCGCGTACGGAAGGTTCTTCAGTTTGTTCCTCTCACGTTGTGCTTGGCTTGCTGTTTTTTCACGGTTTTACGGACTTTCGGACTGTCTTTGACCTCTCTTTCGGACTCCCCCTTCGGTTTTTCGTCTTTTTGGATTTCGGAGTTTGGCGTTCTTCGTCTTATGTCCGCGCTCTTTAAGAAGTGCGTGTCCTGCGGCCGCAAGGTTGCCCTCAACGACGGCCATAAGGAGTGTCTCTTCTGTTTGGGTGAGTCCCACAACATCCGGACTTGCCCAATTTGCAGGGATTTTACTCCCAAACTCTCCGCAACCGCTCCGCGAGACTCAAATCTTATTGTTGGGAACAGTCTCTGCGGGCGATAGACGAGACCTCCACTTCCAAGATGGCCGACAAGAAGACGACCACGCCATCGACGGTATCGGCGGCTGCCATTCCGTCCACCTCGTCGGTATCGGGCTCGGTACCGGCGAACGCCGATCTCGGCGCTACCGAGGATCCCGAAGCTGTTGGCGGCTGCCAAGTCAGCAAAAGGATCCTCGACGGCGAGGAAGGCTGAGGCTCCCCTTACGGAGACGCCTGCTAAAAAGCGCCCTGCTCCGGACGGAGGCAAGGGCAAGGAGAAGGAGAAGAAGAAGAAGGAGAAGAAGCGCTCCCCAGCTGGGGACGTTCGACCTCCTACTCCTCCTCCTACTCAGCAGCCTTCCAAAGGGCGAGGCGAGTCCGTCGATCTCTCGGACGATGAGATTGAGGACGTTCCCCAACAGCGCCCGGACTCGCCTGTGGCAGACCCTCCAACCCTGGTGGAGGAGCGCCACCGCCCTCTTAGCCGTCGCAGGTCGGCCGACCTGCAGCAGAGGGAGCCCTCTGCTTCTCCGGAGCGGCGTTCGACCTCCTTTAGGTCCCGGTCCCGCTCTTCCGAGCGTCCGGTGGCCTCGCCGCCTCCGAGGGAGACAAGAGAGGAACAACCTCGCTCGTCTGCCTCCAGATACACCTCGGCGTCCTACGTGGCCAGGTACGCGAGGAATGTGAATGGAGAGAGCGCCCGGCCTCCTATCGGTCGCATTCGCCATCGTACCGGGATCGGTACCATCGTGGCCCGAGTCGCTGGGAGACCTTCCGGAGGTCCCGGTCACCTCGTCGACAGCGCGAATCGCGCTCGCCTAGAGGGGACGAGGCTCGGTACCGTCGACGCCGAAGCCGATCTCCGTCGGACCGCCGCTCCTTCAGCCGCTCTCCCTCTCCTCGATATCATAGGGCGAGGGAGCCTTCACCACGGTATCGGGCGATATCGCCACCTCCTAGGGTCACGGCAACGGCGACGCGCCCTACGGAGTCGGTGGTGACTCAGCGGGCTACGACGACGTCAGCCTGCCAGACTACCCCGGTCACCACCAAGAGGGTGAAGTCAGTGGTCAGCCATCCCAAGCGGGACGCTGCTGCTACCACCGCCCCGGCTGCGGAGAAGCCTAGGAAGGCAACACCTGCGGCGACGAAGGAGCCGGAAAGCGAGCGGCGAGAGGACTCACCGAGCTCGGAGTCGTACGACTCGAGCGCGGAGTCAGAGGTGTCTGAGGCGGCCTCACAGGAGTCTCCTCCGCTGGGATTCGGGGACCCGATCCCAGATTCTGCTCCAGAGGACGTCCACCAGTTCTCTGCGATGCTGCTCCGCATGGCCACTACCCTCGGCCTTAAGATCGCCGATGCGGAGCCGGAGGACGACGATCCAGCCTTCTCCGTCTTCGAGGAGAAGCGACCTTCCACGGCCCCGCTGCCTCTCCTGCCCCGGGTATCCAGACTGGTGAAGGCCGCCTGGGATAGACCGGCCTCGGCTCAGCCGATACCGCAGCGGTTAGAACACCTCTACAGGGTGCAGAAGGATAACGCCGGTTATCTCTTTAATCACCCTGTACCGAACTCTGTGGTCGTCGAGTCGGCACAGACAAAGGGCTCCGGCAGGCAACACACCACCCCGCCGGACAAGGAGGGCAGGAAGTTGGACGCCTACGCAAGGAAGTTCTATTCAGCTGCCTCCTTGCAGATCAGGCTGTCCAACACTCAGGCTTGCCTCGCGGCATACCTGAAAAAAGTGCTCGATCGCCTGCAACCGGCGATGGAGGCGGTACCGGAGGACATCCGCCAAGCCTCCTCCGTGATCTTCAATGAGGCTATCTCCATCGCTCGGCACCAGATGGCCTCCTCCCGGCACGCAGTGGAGATCGCCTCCCGGGTCATGGCGGGATCCGTCGGCCTCCGCCGCCATGCTTGGCTTCGACCGGCCGACATCCAGGAGGACACCAGAAGGAGGATTGAAGATCTCCCCTTCGACGGTGAAGGCCTATTCAATTCGTCCACAGACGAAGCTTTGGACAATCTTGTCAAGGCGAGACTGACCGCAAAAAAGATCGGGCTGCAGCCGGCCACGCAGGCCCGCAGGGCCTCCACCTTCCGCCCATCCTGGCGACGATCCTCCACCTCGTCGTTCCAGCGTTCGGCCCAGTCTGGACAGTCGAGACCGTCCTCCGGCTCATCGGCCAGACGCACGATTAGGCGGCGCCCGGCTTCGTCGAAGAAGTCCTCCTCCGAGACAAAGTCTCGGTTTTGACGTGCCTGGCAGGACCCACCAATACCCACTCTTCAGCCTACCATCAGCGCTCGGAGACCGACCGACTCTCGCTCGACACCTAGCGGAGTGGCAGTATGTCACTACGGACTCTTGGGTGCTTTCCATCGTCCGTCTTGGCTACGCCATCGATTTTCTCGATATTCCTCCTCGCGGCGTTTACTACTCCACGCCGTCGAGTCCGGCCCTCCTGGAAGAGATCCAATCCCTCCTCCAGAAAGGGGCGTTCGAGCGGCTCCCGCAAGAGGCCAAGACCACCGGCTTCTTCTCCAGGTACTTCACGGTACCGAAGCCGACGGTACCCTCCGGCCGATCCTAGACCTCAGAGGGGTGAACTACTACATCCGCCCCAAAAGGTTCAAGATGGTCACGATACCGTCGATCCTACCCTTCTTACATCGAGGGGACTGGTTCGCCTCCATCGATCTCCGAGACGCATACTTCCATATCGCCATTCGCCCGCAGCACAGACGGTACCTCCGCTTCGCAGTCGACGACACCTGTTACCAGTACAAGGTGCTGCCGTTCGGACTCTCGACTGCCCCAAGGGTCTTCACCAAGTGCATGGCCCCGGTGGTATCCTACCTGCGGACGAAGGGCGCTTCCGTCTTCCCCTACCTCGACGATTGGCTGTGGTGGCGTCCTGCAAACAGAGACTTTACCACGACGTCCACATGACGTTGTCACTCCTGACCCGCCTTGGTCTACGAGTGAATCCGAAGAAGTCCCACCTCGAGCCGGCAGGATCTTGGACTTCATCGGGGCGACGCTCGACTCGACCTCCGCCAGGGCGTACCTACCAGAGTCTCGAGCACAAACCTTGATCCGGGCCGCCGCTCACGCTCGTACGGCCCCGACGTATCTGCGAGAAGCGTCCAGCAGCTCTTGGGCTACATGGCTGCGACGACCGCTGTGACATATCTCGCCAGGCTGAGAGCAAGACCTCTTCAACACTGGTTCGTCCGCATATTCGACCCCCTGCGAGACGAACAGACACTCCGACTGCAGCTGCCGGGAGACGTCCGCTCATCCCTCTGATGGTGGCAGTCGCGATGCAATCTCATGTCAGGGATGCCTTTCCAACAGCCGACACCGAAGGTGACGGTAACGACCGACGCCTCCCTGTATGGATGGGGTGCCCACTGCGGCGATCTCAGAGTCCGCGACAGATGGACCGACGACGAGACCGCTCTCCATATCAACGCGCTGGAGCTGCTCGCCGTCTGGAAAGCCCTACGGGCGTTCCGCCATGCCGTGGCGGGGCGCACGGTCCTGATTCTGACGGACAACACCACCGCCGTCTGCTACATCAACAGACAAGGTGGGACTCATTCCACGACCCTGCTCGACATCGCGCTCGACCTGTGGGAATGGTGCATTCGCCTGCACACGCATCCCGTGGCGGTTCACCTG
Organism: Ctenosaura bakeri; assembly: GCA_948474755.1. Classification (NCBI taxonomy): domain Eukaryota; kingdom Metazoa; phylum Chordata; class Lepidosauria; order Squamata; family Iguanidae; genus Ctenosaura; species Ctenosaura bakeri. Next base: position 209,088 of record CAOLHI010003001.1, read on the forward strand.
GCCGGGCAGGAGAACACCACGGCAGACGCCCTCAGCAGGGACACCTCATCCCATCACGAATGGTCTCTCTCCGGAGAGGCGTTCAGACTGATTCGGGACCGCTGGGGCGAACCATCGATCGACCTCTTCGCGACCAGGGAAAACGCGAAGTGTCGCCGATTCTGTTCCAGAGCGGGCCACGATCGTGCCTCCATCGGGGACGCTTTCCAGTTTCCGTGGACCGGGGAACTCCTCTACGCGTTCCCGCCATTCCCGCTGCTCGGCCGGACGATATCGAAGATCCTCGCCGACCGAGCCGACGCGATCCTGGTAGCCCCGTACTGGCCGAGGCAACATTGGTTCGCACCCCTGCTACAAGCCGCACGAGACGACCTGCTCCGGTTGCCACCGACACCGGACCTGCTCTCCCACTCCGGCGGCCGAGTCCTCCATCCGGACCTGCCACGCCTGGCCCTCCATGCCTGGAGGATATCGCACTAGACGATCCCGTGCTCGGTACCGTCCTCGTCGCGGCCAGGAAGGAATCCACCCGTCGCAACTATCAATACAAGTGGCGACGCTTCCTGACCTTCGCTAACGAGAGGAGTGAGCCGGTATCGCCCGCGGGGCTCTCGACCGTCCTGCACTTCCTCCTGCACCTCCGGCAACAGGACCTGGCGTTTCCATCCCTGAAGGTGTATCTCTCCGCGATCGTGGCATACCAACCGCCACGATCTGCTGCCTCGGCCTTCTTCAGGAACGATACCGTTAAGCGGTTCCTGAAAGGACTTCATCATCTCTACCCGCCGGTATCGCCGCCGCTACCGCCGTGGTCCCTCTCGCTGGTGCTCTCGCAGCTGACGAAGCCGCCCTTCGAGCCAATGGCGACCTCGGATGACAGGCTCCTGACAATGAAAACTGCCTTCCTGGTAGCGGTGACCTCAGCGAGGCGAGCGGGTGAGATCACAGCTCTTCGTTCCGATGAGCCCTTCACGGTCTTCCACAGGGACAAGGTGGTCCTGAGACCTGACATCTCGTTCCTGCCAAAGGTGGTGTCCAGTTTCCATCTCAACCAGGACATCATCCTGCCTGCCTTCTTCCCGAACCCGACGACACCGTTGGAGCGGTCCCTCCACTCCCTGGACGTGCGTCGGGCATTGGCTTTCTACAAGGACAGGACTGCTTCCTTCCGACAGACGCCGCATCTCTTTGTTTGCTATGGGCGACGTCGGAAGGGCCTAAAAGTGTCCACCCAGCATTTCTCCAAGTGGGTGGTGAGGACTATTGAACTGGCGTATGAGCTCGCGAGGAAGCCTCCGCCAGTCCTGCTTCGAGCCCACTCCACCAGAGCTGTGGCTACTTCTGCGGCCCTCCTGCGAGGAGTTGACCTGCATGAACTCTGCCGTGTGGCGACCTGGTCCCAACCATCGACCTTCGTGCGCCACTACAGGCTCGACTGCCGGTCGCGCAGAGATGCCCGGTTTGGACGTGAGGTGTTGGCTTCCGTGCTGTAGGACCTGACCCGCCGTCCGACCGGTAAGCTACACAGTCTCCTAGTGTATGAAGGCACAGAGACCACGAAGAAGAAGAACAGGTTGCTTACCTGTAACTGTGGTTCTTCGAGTGGTCATCTGTGCCATCATACACACCCGCCCTTCCTCCCCTCTTTCTCAGGTCCCTGTAGGTTCTACGGCGGACGACAGAACTGAGGAGAGACCGTTGCTCGGCGGGAGGAGCATGCGCAGTACCGGCGTGGGGGAGGGGTTCCCGCCAAGCGAACAAGCTCTAGAAGTTTCCGAACGCTACCGCGCAGGCGCTAAAGCTCCTAGTGTATGATGGCACAGATGACCACTCGAAGAACCACAGTTACAGGTAAGCAACCTGTTCTTATGTTAATTCCATCAGAGGACCAAAACGGCCTTGCTTGTCTCCCTACATTTCCCACAGCACTTCATTCTGGAGAGCTCATGCTTTATATAAGAAGGTCATAGATCCAATCCCTAGCATTTCTGAGTAAGGCAGGGAAAGACCCCTGTCTGAAATCCTTGAGAGGTGTTTCTACAGAGTGAGCGACTGTGGCCATTCAGATGGCATTGGTCTACATCTCCCAAAAGCAATAGCCATCAAAACCAATGGGATTATCGGAGCTGCAGTCCAAACACATCTGGAGGACTGCATTTGCCTACCCTACAAATGGACTACAATTGTCCACTTGGAGTTAGATGCACTGGTGATATAAGGCAATCTCCTATAATGGTATGAAGGCATGGGTACATCAGTCAGAAACCCAGATGTTCACCAGAGTTCATATGTCATTTTTCTGGTAAACCTTCCACACTGTGATAGGCTGTGTGTCAAGTCTTCCATATATGACTGAGTGCATGCTCCATGTCATATGGAAACAAGGGTGCAGCTACAGACTCTAGCCCAGTGGTTTTTAACCTTTTCTTTACCACAGGCTCCCTTTGAATATCTTCTGTTGGCAGGGACCACCAAGACTTAACACAAGGTGGCTTCTGGTTGTATATGTGTAATAGCATGAAATGTTATGTGCTTTCTCTCAGCCCCTCAGCACCATTACTTGCATGTTTTCACAGACTGCAGAAATAGCAAGTACTGCGTATATTTGTTTGCTACCAAAGAGTTTTATAATTTTAAACAGTTTGAAAAATTGTAATGAATCTTTGTACAAATGACATCTGTCACCAGCAAAAGACTCCTGCTCTTTGAGATCAATGTATGACCATCTTTCCTTCCTTCCTTCCTTCCTTCCTTCCTTCCTTCCTTCCTTCCTTCCTTCCTTCCTTTTTATCTATCTATCTATCTATCTATCTATCTATCTATCTATCTAGCTGTAAAAGCTCGTAACATTTCTTTAAGCCTTTGTGGATCCCCAGTGAGGACATTGCAGTCTCCTGGGGGTTTGCAGAACTCAGGTTAAGAACCACTGCTTATACAATTGTCTGGGAGATTTGGGGGGGAGTTACAGTCCAAAAAAGTAACTTTGCATAGAGCAGCACTCATTTGTTAATATGGATGCTCATCCAGCTGTGAGTATGGGCAAAGTAGCCAGCTGTTTCATATTAATAGCCCATCTGGTTCAGGGCACCTGTATTTTATGACTATGAAGTACATCCTTTAAAATTGTAAAACATTAGGCAGCATGGTTCTTTTGCACAAAGAGCACAACTAAAATGCCTGCTTCTGCAGATTGTAAATGCTGCACATTTGCTGTCATGAGAGTTTATTGTTTTATTGTTTTAACTTTCTTACCACAGACCTCAACAAATAATTGAGACACTCACCTTTCATTCACTGTGTTCATCAAAATGATTCCAAATACAAAAAGTGTGGGGTGTTCCCCTTTTAGAAGGCCTTGAAAAGTATTTGTTTAAACCACCCAAGTAACAGTTGCCACTTCTACTGAATACACCAGTCTTTCTTCTCATAATTAAGTCAGACATGACATGACACAATGTGGCAGCCTAAAAGATTATTCAGCTTCTTCAGCTATGTAAAGCAGAGCCTTAATAAGAGTATTGTATTAATGAAATGAGAAATTGTATTGGCATAAAACCTGCTGCAACAAAGTGTTGGAGCATGCCTACAATATCTTAATGCAACAATAATCTTCTCTATCATTTAATGTTATTTGTTTTTACCATTTAATAGAATAGACTGAAAAGTGTATAACTTCTGCTTCCAGTGTGGTTGGCCATCACTGATACAATCTACCTTTAAAAAAAAAAAAACTTTTTTCATTCATCTGTCATTGGTTACTATAAAGCCTGCACCAAACCTACTTTGAATTTATATGCAGGGTGCATCATTTTTGAATAAACAGCAATTTTATATTGAATACAAGACATAATGTTTACGCTCAGGAGGAGTACTTTTGGAAGGAATTTCTATAATAATGCAATATTAAATTGACATCCCATTTTTCTCCAGACAGCTTCTTCCATTATGCTGTCCTCACAGCAACTCTGTGGCATAGGATTGTAACTTCTTCCTTGGCAAAAATAATAATGGCCAAAAGTCTCTATGGCAGTTAAGAATTTGTCACCTAGAGTTATATGCTCATGTTCGTTATGTATTTATTATACCCTAGTTTAGGGATTACAAAGGGACCATGAATGTCCTGCAATCCCACTTACTGGGAAGTAGCTGCTGTGATGGATAGGAGTCTGTTCCCCTGCTGATTAGGGAGCAGCTGCCTGGTGTTCCCACCTACCCCTCACAAGAGCAACTCTGGCAAGAGGGGAAGTTGTGGCAGGGATCTCACTTCTGCCTGTTGCACCAAAAATTGCTCACAGGAGGGGGTGGAAATGGCAGTTAGCTGCTTCCTGAGGGACAAGAGAACAGTCCCCTCGCCATCAATTGCAGTGTCTACTCCCTGGTAAGTGGGTGGTTGGGGGTTGGTCAGGCTGTAGCACCCTAACTACAGTGCTTACACACACATATCTTCCATACAGGATTATGGCCATTATCTCTACTGGCTGCTTGTAGGCTACCAACAACAGATCTCACTGATTTAGTATCTCTCTGTCTTGCCTCAGCTAGGGGTAATGTTTTGATCTCTCACAATTAACCTCTCCATCTCTCACACCTACTATAATCACAAAGTATATACATTTTAATTTTATTAATTTTTACCGGTCTTTTAAGAACTCTTTCCAAAAGGTAGGAAAGATTTCCACTATGATCTGTTGGTCCACTGCACCCAGCTGTATGTGACCAAAAAGCCTGAGCCAAATACTTTGAACCCTACACTATATAAAAAAAAATGTTCCAAGTGCATTCCAGGCTCTGTTTTCATGTAATTAAGAGTGATCTTGGCTGTCAACGACCTTTTATTAGAAGCCATAGATATATAAGTAAATGGGAGTCAATTGGATTTTGCAGTTCCTGTTTCATCTGTATAATCAATTTAGCTTAAAAGTACAGCTTAAAGAGGTGAAGGGTTTAACCTTTTGCCTTTTATAAGTTATGTCTCCATTTAGGAAGACCATCCTTGACTGAATTAAACTGTTTCTTTCCTTAATTACCTGATTAAGAGACAAGGAAAGAATAAATTTAAAAAAACAACATATCCTTCAAGTATAGAGCTTGAAAATTAAAAAGTGGTTGGTGGTGAAGGGGGAAGATCCCAACAATATTATGATGATTATGATAATTTTGAAACAGAGCATATCTACTGATCATGGCATAAAGCCTATTGACCAGTGGTGGGAACCATGCAGTGAGTGGGTTGTGCAACAGGGATGGGCATAGTATGGCCCAGGGGTCACTTATAGCCTCTGAACCCCACTTCTGTGGTCCCTGAAGCCCCCACCAGCCTTCAACATCCTCCAATCCCCAAAATGTTTTTCTTAAATTTGTACCTCAAAAATCACACAGAGAGCCCAAACAGATGAAAGAGGACAAAAATATTGCCACTCTGTCCTCCATACAGAGCTCTTAGCCCTCTAATACCTCCAAAAACTTTCTTTTTCTTTGCAATCTCTCTCAAAATAGCAAAACGAAGTGGCACAACTATACTTCCTGTCACCATTTTGAGACGGGCTGTAGAGTAAAATGAAGGTATTTGGGCTTGCTGTAGGGTGTCTGTGTGTGTGCAGCCCACAGGAGTCTTAGGGAAAATTGGTTCCTGGCCCCCACACAGTTGCCCATTCCTGATGTATAGACTCCAGGGCTATTTTTATACACACACCCAAGATTCTCCACAAAACAGACCACCCACATCTGGTGGCACATCAAGTCATCAAATTTCAGCAGCAATCCAGAGGGAGTTTTTCTGCAGGAAGCAATTTCCCTTCTTTAAATAGCTTCCAATGATTTGCCAGCAAATTTTATAGTGGCAAATAGCCAACCATCATGTCAAAGAAGCAAATGCTTGAAGTAAATGGCAAATGACTTTATTTTTGTGGCACACTGCTACCAGCCATGTAAAGTAAAAAAAAATAAATAAAATCCTTGCTTTAAATGTTCTTTTCCAATAGAAAAATAGGTCAGATTTAGGTCAGAAGATCAGATTTATTTATTTACTTATAAATTTATTGAATTATTATTATTATTGCTGAAATCTGAAGACATGGGATTATCCACAATGCTATTAAGTATATATGAATACATAATCTGTGAAAGGATTTACGTTACATGTCTTTCTTCTTTATTTATAAGAATGAGTACATAATTCACAACTACTGTTTGCCATTTTTCTTTCTTTCTGATGACAATAATGTGCAAACAAAAGTATAAGTAGACTTAGTTTTTTGAAATGATACAAACTGATTTTGATCTAGTAATATATCCTTAAAATAAAATTAAAAGAAAAAATGTTTTAAAAAAACAGACTAGAGGAACAAATTAAGACTGCACTTCTATGCCCATTTACTTGAGACTAAATCTGTAATTCTGATCAAAGCTTGGAAGTAACTCATTGAAAACATTTTTTGTAACTAATTCCTTTTCTAGATATAAATGTATAATTTTAGTGTAACATAATGAAAGCTAACATTTCTTCTTTGAAAATAGATAAGGAAAATCAGGTACTATGACAAACAGACATCTTTCACCATGTGGGAAATGACCTCATAAAAACTATGCTAAACATATCCTCATTCTTGACCCTCCAAATCACTTCATCTTTCAGGCTGCAATCCATCATGTATCCTCTTACCCAATCTCCAAAATAATTCAATGGTATTTTCCTTTGAAAACACATCTACAGAATTATACAGTAAATTGACAATCTCAAACATAGTTAGCTGAGAGGAGGACTACTGAACATAATGGGACTAACTTCTGGATAAAACATATATAAGTTGTACTGTTAGTATCTCATTCATGAGGACATCAATTAGAGTTTATCATTAGACATAAGTGAATTCTTTTCCGTTCATTTTTGGTAAGAATTTACCCCTCAAAAAATTACTTTCTTTCATATGACTTCGCATTTCAGGAAGAACTTGAAATGAAAACAACTCTAATGTGGAAAGAACTAAAAGGCACAGATTTGCCCATCCAAGTCTAGATCTTTGAGGAGTTGAGCCTCTATGTATCCAAACCTGTGTGACAGGCCTTGGTTTGGCACTACTTCCACTCTAATAAGGCACCCTGTCAATATCACTTAGCTGTGACTCCACTCTTTTATAACAACCTTTGTGTGACAGGGCTAGGGTCTAAGTGTACGCTTAGAGTGAAACAGTTTATTTAAGGTATCATGTTCTCTTTATTACCAGTGACTTTAGATAGCTCAGACCAACTCAGTAGTTCTGAAACAAACTGTAACATTCATTATAGTTAACATTGGAAACAAAGTATATTGTTAGAGTTCACATATAGTACAGTGTTGATACATTAAACTGTTCAGATTTCTGACAGCATCTGAATACCTCCCAGCCTTAGACACCAGGTTTTTTGTGTTTTTTTCCACAGCTGCTTAAACAAAACTCAGTCACCCTCTGGCCAAGATCTCACTGAAGGCTTTAGACACACAGAAACTTTGCCTTATATAGAATGGTCTCATCCATAAGCTCCTCCAATGCACACCACTGTGCTGAGTTTCATTCTTGAGGTGCTATTCCTGTTGCCTAGCAACCTGCCATCAAGTTACACTGGTATTCCAAATAGGTAACTCCTAAAACAATTTTGTCACACCTTGCTTGAATTAGGTTTTCTACTTCTTTTTCCTGTGAGGGTCCTCATCATTAATAGCTTTATGGTAGGCAAGTACAAGTTGGTCCTCTTCATGTTAGAATTAGCTATAGCTGAATTTTGCTAGAGCAAATATAGGAGAATTTTTTCTTGTTCTTGAAAAAAATTACAAAAGTTTGCAATTGTCATTAATATTCAAGACAAAAAGTTCTTGAAATTTTATAAATTCAGATTTGGAAAAGGTTAAAGTTGATAGATTTTCCCATATATACTTATAATGACAGCAAAGAAACATGATTGCATACTAATTATATTCATCAAATATGCAAAGGTGACCTGGGTATCTTTTTAAAAAAATAAGAACAAAGCATCCCAGTTTGCAGGGTGCTGTGCAAATCACATAATTTATATTTAGAGGGCCAAATATAATGGAAGATTTGAAGGACTGAGAAGTAAGAGAGCTAAATTAATCAAAACAACATTAGGCACATGCTAATCTAATGTGACTGTGGTGTTTCCTATGGACACCAGCTTCTAATCTGGATTACATGCAATTGCTCTTCCATTGTTTACCATATTTACTTGAAGTATGAAACTTTCAGATGAACTGGACACTAAGTTTCCATCAGTAGACATATTACCATTTAATTATACATTCTGTACTCCAACATGTAATTAAAAATGTTTAAAAGCTTTTTAGCTGTCACAAAATTGTTTTTGTAAACAAACACTTCTCAGCATTTCCTTCAGCACTCTTCCTCTCAAATTCTGTAGAAAAATAAGAATATTTGCAGGAATACTTTTGCTCAAAACCGACTATTTCCTTTGTCTTCTTGCAAAAGCAATTTTAACAATTTGGACTCCTATGGAGATGAAAGAAAGGATGGCAACTTTCTAGGTGGAGCAGATTTCATTAAAAGGGAAGTAATGTCAACCAAATATAGATGGATGTGGAATTTTCCTTCTGGAATACACTTACCCCCTCCAAAAAGACAAATTGGAAAAGTTGTTGAAGCAATCAAGATCAAAAGCCCCATGTAAAAGTCCCCTCTTCTCCCCATTTCTATCATCCTCTAGCTCACAGCAAACACCCTCCCCAAATCCTAAACCCACTACTTCCTTCACTTTCTATAGTTTCAAGAGCAGAAGTAGCAGCAACAAGATGCTGACATGATTAGTTCCCTCCCCAGCCATCTCTTCTGCTGTCCCTCCATTTGTCTTGCTCAGCAGTACTGCTGCTAGGCATGCTGGGTTCTGAAAGGTATAACTGCAGGAGGCCTGGAAAGAAAGGTACCAAGGAGAAAAAAGTGTTTCCCCTTTTTTCTCCCATTAGTGTTTCTTTTGCCAGTGAGGAAAAAAAAAGTAAAGAAAAGAAAGAAAGAGTAGAGAGATAAGGCGGGGGAGGCATCTGTTTGAACATTTGGGAGAACAGATAAGAGATAAGCGAGGATAGTGGTGTTGGGCTGTGGGCACCAGTCATCTTCTCCAAGAGTTGAAGCACTATAAAGCTTATCTCCCTCTTTTAGCAGAGTTTCTAAGCCTTTGTGAGTTGACTCCAAGGTAGACTTGGGTGAACTCTTGCAACTTGTCATTAGTAAGTAAAATAGCCAGAGACATCCCTCAAGAATTGAAACTTGCAGTTTCCCATCACACTGGCTATGTTGCCAAGCACTGTTGAGAGATTAATTTCAACAACACAATTTGAACCCCTGTTTTAAGGTTTACTCTGTAAGTTACAGTGATATATTTGAGAATGGTGACTCCATTTAGACTACAGTTGTCAAATCTTCAGGCCCATCTTGAAGTCTCCAGAAATCAAATCTTGTATCTAGGTTGGAGTTGAGGTCAGGGAACTTCAGTAGAATGAGCTGTGTTCTCCTTCAGTAAATGGGAAAAATGAATTGGATATCCTGTAGCCATGTTCCTGCAAAACCTGGCTGATCTTTGTCTTTCCTCTCTGTTTCCCACTCTGAAGTTGAAAGTACTGCTTAGCAAGACCATCTGCCCTTGCAAATTTCTGTAAGGCAAGGAAAGCTAAACCAGGAGAGTGAGGAAGCACATGGATCTTTTATGAGCAGCAATTGGCTTGATAGCATGGTACAGAATGCAGGGAGTTAGCAGGAAGGAATAGTCCCACTATATTCTGCATTGGTCAGGCCTTATCTGGAGTACTGCATTCAGTTCTGGGTGCCTCATTTTAAGATGAATATTGACAAGCTGGAATGTGTCCAAAGGAGGGTTACCAAGATGGTAAAAGATCTAGAAACCATGTCCTATTGGGAGCAGCTTAGGGAGCGTGGTGTGTTTAGCCCGGAGAAAAGAAAATTAAGAAGAAACATGATAGTTATGTTTAAATATTTGAAGGAATGTCATATGGAGCCCTGGTGGCGCAGTGGTTAAATGCTAGTACTGCAACCACAAGGTTGTGAGTTCAATCCTGCCGGGCTCCAAGGGTGACTCAGCCTTTCATCCTTCCGCAGGTCGGTAAAATGAGTACCCAGCTTGTTGGGGGCAATTAGCTAAAAAAAACACATTGTAAGCCGCTTAGATAACATTCAGTTGATAAGTGGCATAGAATAAATGCTATATGGAGGATGGAGCAAGCTTGTTTTCTGCTGCTCCAGAGACTAGGACACTGACCAATGGCTTCAAACTACAGGAAAATATATTCGCCTAAATGTTAGGAAGAACTTGCTGATAATAAGAGCAGTTCAATAGTGAAATATGCTGCCTAAGAATGTGGTGGAGTCTCCTTCTTCAGAATTTTTTAAACAGAGGCTGGATGGCCATCTGTCAGGAGTGCGTTGATTTTGGATTTCTGCATGGCAGGGAGTTGGACTGGATGACCTTTGTAGTCTCTTCCAACTCTATGAATCTCTGATTCTAGATTCAGAGAAGGGCGGCAAGGATGATAAGAGGTACGGAGAACAAAAAATATGAAGAAATGTTGAAGGAGCTGGGCTTGTTTAGCTTGGTGAAGAGAAGACTGAGGTGTGATATGATTACACTCTTTAAATACCTCAAGGGCTGACACAGAGAGGAGAGGGCGGACCTGTCCTCTGGTGCCCTAGAGACTGGTGTAATGGTTTGAAGTTACAGGAGAGTAGATTTAAACTGAGCATTAGAAGGAACATCTTGACAGTAGGAGTGGTTCAGCGATGGAACCAGTTGCCTAGAGAGGTGGTGGGATCTTCTTTGAGTGTCTTCAAAAAGAAGCTGGGCAGTTACCTACTGAGGATGCTTTAGCAGGAGATCTTTCACTGAGCAGAGGGGCCCCTTCCAGCTCTATGAGTCCATGATGCTGTGAGTTCTCAGACCTGGACCATCACTTCTGTGGATTAAGGAGTCTGGGAGGACTATGAGACCCTGCTGAGAAAAGGAAAGTAGAGTTTGTGGAACAAGTTATTTTTCTCTTTTCTCTTTGTGATTAATTCTCTTTGGGCTGCTTAATGTTTTCTGAGGCATCTCCTTATCTTCTCAGAGACAGCAGATCAAACATGCCACTTCAATTGCAGGGGTGGTGGGAGTTTCTGAACTTTGCAGGCTGCAGCCCTTCCAGTATGTTTTCAAACGTTGTATCAGAAGGAAAGCTCAGTTGCCTTCATATGATCTGGTGATCTGGCTGCTGATCAAGCTATCTCTACTGTTGCAAGTTTTGTACTGGAACCTAGGCCCTTTCCACACATTACCAGATCCTGGCAGCATCCCAAGGGATCTCAGTAGAGCTTCTGTCAGGAGGGGAGTGCAACAGGAATGCTCCCCTCCGCAACAGCTGCCTGTGGCACAATGGCCATGCCTCTTCCTTCCCGACAATGGTTTGTGGTGTGCAATTGCACCTCCTGGGGATGGGAGAACAATGGGACATGGACAATTTCATGCATAAGCATTGTCCTGGTCCCGTCCTTCTCCCATCCCCAATGCGAGATGATGACATCCTGCGGAAAGGGCCCTAGTCTAGTATATAATGTTGTTACTGAGTTAGCACTGATATAATACATATTTTCCAAAATTTAAGACTGTGAAACCTGACTGTTAAGGAAATAAATGTGTTTATTTAGAATAAAATGTAGAATGTTAGTGTTTCAGTTACAATAATATTAAGAGCACAGGCTTACAGGCTAATTCTAGGGATGAAGTCATCTAACCAAAAATAAGTAATGAAGGGAAAATAGTCTGAGAAAGAAAGTAAACAAATTACTACCTTATGATGAAGACGCTGAAGCAGAAAAGTCTCTAAACTTTCTGAAGGTGTCATTAGTGTTGTATTAGGACTTAGAAGAACTGAATTCAAGTCTTAACTGTGCTGTAAAACTCACTGAGTAGTTTTAAGCCAATTGCCATCTGCTGTATCTCAAAGGGTAGGAAACTTACTTTTTTGGTCTACAACTCCCAAAAATCTTCTAGCCAAGCTCTGAGAGTATATTTTTCTCACATATATTCTATATCATATATCAGAAGGAAAAGGACATCTCTAGAGAGGCTGCCAAGCTGACACTGCAATGGATTTTGTCCAAATCTATAAAAATGTTTATTGTCACTGTTTTCTTCTTCTATAGCAACACCCAGCCGCTTTTCAGTAATGTTTGGCAATATATTTATGTTGATGGCATGAGGGGAAGGATGTTGAACCTCATTTGAAATTTTCAAGTTGATTATCTGGAAAAAAAATATATTTTGGTTTGCAAAATAACAATGCTAGGAAAAAGGCCTATTTCATAAAGTGAGGAACTGCCTGTGAGGTTAACCGCAAAATAATTTGAAATCATTACTGTCACTGCTTAGTTCCTCTCATCTGTTTCATTTTCAGTTAAGTAGCGTGCATGTAAAAGTTTGCATTAATTTCAGTACCAGCTGAATGAAGTCAAATGAGCAAGTCTCTGCTAAAACTGCTTCCTTTTACTAATACCCCTCCTGTAACATCTTCAAACTGACTTGCTAACTTTTATGATGCATATAAACTCTTGGTAGTGGTCATGTTCATAGTGTGGACTACATCCAAGAGTAAGCCGTTACTCAAAGGTGCTGCCACAATTTCATAGTTGCTGAGATAAAAAGCTAAAACTGTTATCCAACAGTCCCGCAGTCACTTCAGGACAGCAGCAGCTGAAACTCTCCTGCCACCTGAATAGTGGTCTGACCAGCGTCCCCATCACCACCATCACCTCATCATCCCTACATTTTTACTACATCTATTATACCACACTCATCATTACTATCTCTGTCCTTGATGGCCCACTGTTGTTGCCCATATGCCTATTGCTGTCACCATTGTGACTTCAGTCTTGCTCTGAAAGCAAAACAGACATGGAGAGCAGCACCAGGGACATAAACAGTTAAGTGCTAAACTCCATAGAGCTGACAAGGCCCAAAATACCTGCCTGTGAAATTTCCCCAGAGCCTGGAATAGGTGGATTGTCTTAGAAAACAGCTTGTGTCAGCAGCACAGGTGATCTCCCATCGCACAGTTTCTATCTACAACACCTGGCTCTGAAGATTCCTCGGCATCTGGCATTTATGTCATAGAGAGAAAGATCTTTGGGGCAGGGATGATGAGATGCGGCTTTTCAGGAGCCGTTTCCGCACTAGCCTGTTATAGAGCGATTATTCCACTTTCAACATCCTCTGGAATCCTGGGGTTTGCAGTTTCGGGAAGGGCCAGTCAGATTCCAGAGGATGTTGAAAGTGGAATCGTTGCGCTATAACAGGCTAGTGCGGAAATGGCCAGGAACAGGAATACGGGAAAGGCTGTGTGTAGGAAATGGAAATTGTTTCCCAATATAATTGTGACTGGTGATATTCTTGGAGGGACCATAGTTGAACAGCAGATGACTTTCTTTCAGTACAGAATGCCCTAGGTTTAATTCCTGGCATTTGCAGGTAAAAGGACCAGGCCAGAGGTGATGTAAAAGATCTGTGAAGGAGTTTTGATTACAACAAGGGAGGAGAAAGTTGTTTGCATTTGCTTGCTGCCATACTTGTTACAGAGCCTAGGAAGATGTTCGATGCACCATCTGGTCAGTTCTTATGGGATCAGTTTCAGTTATTGAGGCCTGACAAGACACTTGAAGCAGTTTGGCTCACACATGTACACTCAACCCTAGCCCATCATGGCTGATAAAATCTAGAAGGGGTGATTGACTGGGTGGATCCAGCAGGTGGTAAATGCTCACTACAAAAGGAGAAGGTGACTGTTGCCTTGAACGAGGTAGTGGTGTGACCTTCTCCTGAAGATTACTTCCCTCGACCCAGAGAGATATGAGAACTATTGTCTAATTGCAAATATTTCCTTTTGGGGCAAGGTGCTTGAATGTGCAGTGGCTGGGCAACATAAGGTATTCTTGGAAGAAACAAATTATGTGAACCCATCTCTATCTGGTTTCAGGCCAGGCTATGGCACTGCATCAGTTTTAGTTGTTTCAATTGACAACCTATTTCTAGGGAAAGACAGGGGAGTACTATGCTGTTGATATTCCTGGATCTCTTATCAGTTTTTCATATCATTGATCATGGTATGTTATTGGATTGGCTCTGAAGGATGGAGTAGGAGGCACTATTCTACAGTGGTTTTGCTCCTAAAGTGGTTTTGCTTTCTAAAGGAGCAATTCCAGAGAGTAATAGTGTGGGGTTCCCGTTCAGTCCCATGGCCTGGGGGGTACCACCTGGTTCCATCTTATCCCTCATGATGTTCAATATCTACATGAAGCCACCAGCTGTGGTGATAAGGGGGTTTGGAGAGGGATGCCATCACTGTGCTGATAATTATAGTTTTCCTTCTCACTGGAGTTATCTGGGGCAGTGCAGGTGCTGGGCAAGTGCCTGGAGGCTGTAATGGGCTGGGTAGGTGCCAATAGACTAAAGCTGATTCCCAATAAGATGGAGGCTCTGTTGATTAGTGGTTCTTGGGTCCAGGAACTGGGTAAACAACCTGTACTGGATGGGATTTCAGTCCCCCCTGAAGGAGCAACTGCGTAGCTTGGCAGTACTCTTAGATCCATCCCCCTCACTGGAGGCCCAAGTGAACTTTGTAGCTTGGAGTGCTTTGACTGATGTGCCAACTACAGTCTTTCCTGGGGAGAGATAATCTAACCATAGTATCCCATGGCTATTAAACTGTGGCATACCACAAGATTCTATCTTATCCTGCAAGGTGTTCATGAGGGATTGGCAACTTTCCAGTTTAGACTGCTGTAATGCCCTATATGTTGAGTTGCTCTTGAAGAAGACTTGGAAGCTGCAGATAGTGCAAAATGTAGCAGTTTGACTGCTGTCTGGAATACCATATAGACAGTATATAATGCCAATCTTAAAAGAATTGTACTAGTTGCCAATATGTTTCCAGTCTGAATTTAAGGTGCTTGTGATGACATTTAAAGCCCCAAATGGCTTGGGACTAAATGGGGAGCACCTCTCCCCATATGTGCCTGCCCAAGGATTAAAGTTTGCTTGGGGGGATCTCCTTTGTGTCTCATCAGTGAGGTCAATATACTGTATTGGGTCATGGGAGAGGGCCTTCTCAACCACGGTATCTCAGCTGTGGAATTCCCTCTCCTTGGAGGCCCAAGTGGCACCAACATTCCTTTAATTTAGGCACCAAGTTAAAACATGACTGTTCATCTGGGAACATGGAGTAACTTAATGTCATAACACTTTGTTCAACTGTATTACAAAATAAATTGGCCAGATCTTGGTCTCCTCTCTTGGATGACTTCATTCAACAATCCCTTGATTGTACATCATATGTACACTGAGGGTCTTTTAACTTATACACCTATAGCTCTATGACTGGATTTTAACTGCCATGGCAACATCCTATTAAACTGGAATTTGCAGTTTAATGTGGGACATTTAGAATTCTCAGTCAGAGAGGTCCTCTGGTGCCTTCACAAAATATAGACTCCAGGCTCTCATAGGATATTGCCATGGTAGTTAAAATAGAATGCTATGATTATGCAGCATGGAAGGGTCCCAGACTAAATTAACAACAGCCCACATTTTATTTTGTATTATTCTGAAGAAGCAATGATGATGCATTTATTCCATAAATAAAAACATGACTCACCATATGTCAATGTATAGTCCTACATAACCCCAACATCAAAGGACACCTTCCATTCATCCATTCTCTTGATTATTGGATACCACTCAGGCCTTGTGTTTAATCCTTGACCACCTGGCATTTTAGTAGATAAAGAAAGTTCATTTTTCCCATGGCATCTTGGGGTTTAATGTTATTCAACTTTCATAAAGACTCTTTGTTCTTTTGTTAGTACACATAAATAATGACCTTCAGAGATTCTGATGATCAATATACACAAGCTTTCATTACAGCTTCTTCACTGAATTAAGCACACAATGGGGGACAAATGATTAGCTGTGTTATCATCCCCTTTTTGTGTTCAGACAATTTGTATATCTTGTATCATAGACTATTATTTCTACTTTAATTAGGCAGTTACTGATCTTTGTAAAGAATTTTTATATATCTAAAGAAATAGATGAATGACTGTGTTGTATTTTTCCACTGATATGATTTCACTCACAAAATATAGGATAGGTATATGCTAGCTCTGCCAAGCTAACTGACTGACGGGGGTGTGTGTGTGTGAATAGATTAAGATAATATGCAGAAATTTATGATGTTGCTGTTTATTTACACCATCTCTGTCTGCCCCAACAACTGAAAGATCCAATAAGCACATCACAAATAGAGGTTACATTGAAATCATAATGCATAGATATAAAATCTTAAAATAGCACTGAAACAAAATCTACAGAAAACCATAGTGGTGATGTCCTCACAACACTAAATTTGCCATGCCTTGAAAAATAAAACGGTCTTCACTTGGGGTAAAAAACACAGATGTCTGGGAAGTCTTTCTGAGAAAGTATTCTACAACTAGGACATTGTCATTAAGAAGGACTTTCCTTCATTGGCCTATTGCAGTGGTTCTCAACCTTCCTAATGCCACAACACTTTAATACAGTTCCTCATGTTGTGGTGACCTCCAACCATAAAATTATATATTTATTATTTACAATGCCTCCCCCCCGCCAGCAAAGGCCGCCTCGCCAGCCAGGAACAGGGGGGCGAGCAGGGAGGGAAAGAGGAGCAGCGTGTCTCCCCCGGGAAAAAACTCCGAGAACCCCTCCCCAGGCTCTGCTTCTGCTTTGCTCTCGTTTCCGCTGGGGGGGCAGTGTGGGAAAAGTTTCCAGAGTGTCGACCCTGGCCAGGGGGGAGGAATCCCAGTGCTTTTGTCTTTTGTGCCAGGCGCATCTCACCCCCCCCCGGAAAAGCGCTGCCTTGCGGCCCCCTGGCCCTTCCGCAGTGCCCCCCTCCATGGCAAGTGGGACAGGGGCCGTGGCGAGGAGGGGGCCCGCCCCCCGTGCTGCCACCGCCCCCCCCAAGCTGGCCTGTCAGATGGGAGGTTCTCCCGATAGCGGAGAAGGGGAGCGATTTCAGTCCCTTCTGAACAGGGGGCAGGAGGACGCGAGCACGTGGCTCGCATTTGCACAACACCACCGATGAGGGAATGGAGCCGAAGACCATTGGAAATGCGTATTTTCCGATGGTCTTAGGCAACCCCTGTGAAAGGGTAGTTCAACCCCCAAAGGGGTCGCGACCCACAGGTTGAGAACCGCTGGCCTATTGCTTCACCTTATGGCTGTGTTTGTTATCATCCCATGCTCAGAACAACCATGAACGGTTTTGGTTGTTCATTTTAAACATTGGAGGTAGAGAACACCAAGACACAACATCCTTTGTTTGAAAGGTATCGTCTTCACAGGCTGTATGTACATCAGCTGAAACAGAATCCTAGCAGTATCAGATTAAAAAAAGAAAATTGTATTTGTTTTCATGTTCTGCACACCATTATCAAACATATATCCTGTCCAGGTCAAGAATATCAACTGGCACTTTGGGGCAACTGCCAGGGTCTCAACAGGGCCCACCAGTTGACACCTGCTCCCTCTCCTCCCACTTATTTCTTTATTTTTCTCAGTGATTTGCATCAGCTGCATGGCTCTTGAGTATTAAAACACACAACAATCCAGAACAGCTTGGGAGACGATTGCTGTGGGAGATTTACATTTATTTATTTGATTTATATCTAATCTTTCTCCTGGGAATTGAAACCAAAGGCACTTCACCAATAAAATAAAATTGAAACAGGCACAATTTATGGAATAAATAAAATCAGGCACAAGTAAAAACATAACAAAATCAGTGCATTGTGCACTAAGACACAATGAAATAGGCTTTAATATTAAAATAATTCTTAATTAGAAATTAATTTTGAAATACATCACTTAAAAAGAAATACATCATTTAAAAGGAAAGGTCCAGCACCAACCCAATAAAAGACCTTTCCCCAACAGCCACCTAGGAAACATAAGCAGAGCTGTGCTGGATCAGATGAAAGCCTGTCAGGGCTATCATTTGGTTCCCACCATGGCCAGGCAGACACTGCTCCCCTCTGCTGTTGCCTCCACTCCTGCCTGGGCTCACCCATGTAGAAGGGAAGCATTGATATAGAGCAAGACTGCCAGAGTCCACCCTTCAGCCTAGAATTAGCCCCAGTCCTAACTTCTTTGACTGTGTATGAGGAAGAGTTTATGAAGGAGGTGCATTTCCACATCCTGCCTGCAGAAGTCAAGTTTCTCCCATTACTGAGATAGACCTAGAATATCCTGTGTGGTTATTAACCTGAAAGGGACTGTGCTGATTCTGAATCAGAGCAGGAAGATTTCTGTCTGACACAATTGTGCTAACGAGTGTCATAGTATCATAGATCAATTGCATGTAAAGAAAGGCCAAAGCCAGTTAGTTCACACTGAACAAAACCTCAACATTTATAGTATAAGAGTAAGTCCGTAATGACAGTAGGATTCACCCTGGTGAATCATAGAGCTGGAAGAGACCACAAGGGCCATCGAGTCCAACCCTTGCCATACAGTGCTGAATCTCAGAAACAGAGTTCAGATACATCAAATTCAGCAAAATTACACTTCTGAATCAATTGGATACTGTAAAAAAGAACAATATTTCCTATGAATGTAAGGACCATGGATATGCATTTTTTTTACTATTTTTTTTACTATTTTTTACTATTTTTTTACTATTCATAAAAATATGAAAGAAGGCATAATTTGTGAGGAGTTTTGTAATGCATCATGAAATTCCTAGCCACTGAGAAATTAACAAAGAGGTGGGAAAACTTTGGCCACGCTCACCAAATGGCAACCAAGAAGGATCTGGTTTGCAAAGCAGAGGTGCTGCAAACAGACTAAAAGTGGTTCTTGTGGGTTTTTCGGGCTTTGAGACCGTGTTCTGGTTGTATTTTCTCCTGACATTTCACCTACATCTGTGGCTCGCATCTTTGTTCCTCTGAAAACCCACAAGAACCAATGGATTCTGGCCATGAAAGCCTTCGACTCTACAGACTAAAAGTGATTTGTGAAGTTACACCTCACAGATTTGTACTTTCAAGAACCCATTGTAGATTCTATTCAGACAAAGTGTGATGGTACTTGCCAGTCCATGACCAAAGCCCTAGTTTTGTTTGTGCCATGACAGCAGCCAACCACAAAATGAACACATCTTTTAATTTTTCATGCACTCATATAGTCAACATTTCTAGGGCTCAGATTCAGCCTTTGGAGTTCAAAAGCTGAGAAGTAACTGATCCAGAAATTAATACACTGGTTACTATGAGTTACCATGAATTTATGAAAAGTAAGTGCTGGTGGTGCTGTGGTTAAATGCCGATACTGCAGCCACAACATTGTGAGTTCGATCCTGCAGGGCTCCAGGTTGACTCAGCATTCCATTCTTCCATAGATCAGTAAAATTAGTACCCAGTTTGTTAGAGACAATTAGGTAGCACATTGTAAACTGCTTAGGAAGTGCTTAGCACTGATAAGCGGTATAGAAATGTAACTGCTAACTGCTATTGCTATAAGTCATGCTAGATCAACCTTGGAAGTAATCCTATAGAGGCCTTACACTGGTATAATTCCAAGTTACACCAGTGGCCATATTTTTTACATGCTTATATAATAAGGTATTGAATTGGGTAATGCAGTATTAAATATCCCTTTACAGAAGTGGTTCCTTTACCCTGCAGCACAGAGAGCCAGTTTAAAAGCCAGTGGGTGCATGAGAACAGCACATAAACACCAGTATCACCAACCAGAAGGGCCCCTAGAGTGTCATTGCTGCCTTTACCATTCTAGATTGTTCATATAAATATGTTATTGGATTTTTAACCTTCTACAGTTGTTGAACAAGCTCTTGCTAGTATCTCCTTTTCTGATAGTGTTTTTTTTTCATTGATCGTGATAGCACTATAGACATACTATATCTTGATTTCAGCAAATCATTTGATACCCTTATTGACAAGCTGGTAAACTGTGGCACTGAAAGATATAGCTGCTTGGACTGCCATCCACAATGAATGTTCATTAATGGCTCCATGTCATATGTGGACGAGGTCTTGAGCAGAATACTACTAGGATCTCTCACAGGTCCTATGGTATTCATATTTTATAAATGGCTTGAATGATTGTGTGCTGTGTAGCAGGGATGCTTACAAAATCTACAAGAAGCTGGGAGATACTGAAATAAGTAAGACTATGGAAATCTTGACAGGCTCAAACAGTGAGCCAACAGAAACCAACAGGAATACATGTAAATTCCTCTACCACTACTCTCCCAACAAAAGAACAATGGGAGAAATACAAGGTGGTGTTGATCAGACCTGGCAGCAATACACAGATTAGAATAACTGATGCATCTTAATTTATCACAACCCAGAGATTTGTTGTTGTTGTTGTTGCTGCTGCTGCTGCTGCTGCTGTTGCTTTGTGCTATCAAGTCAGCTTAAGGTTCATTAGCAGAAGCAATGTATCCAGATTATGAGAGGTAACAGAACGTACTATGTTCTGCATTGGACAGACCATACTGAGACTCCTGACAGGCCATACTGAGAGTCCACTTCTGAGCACCTCATTTTAAGAAGGAAGTTGACACACTGGAACATGTCCAGAGGAGGGAAACCAAGAAGGTGAGGAGTCTGGAAGTGAAGTCTTTTGAAGAATGGCTAACAGAGCTGGATGAAGACTACAGAGTGAATGAGCAGAAGCAGTGGGTAAAGTCTGACAGGAAAGCAGATTTCAGCTGAACCTTAGAAGAAGAAAGCATCTAAACCTTAGAAGAAGGAAACATCTGTCTG
Source organism: Ctenosaura bakeri (assembly GCA_948474755.1). NCBI lineage: Eukaryota > Metazoa > Chordata > Lepidosauria > Squamata > Iguanidae > Ctenosaura > Ctenosaura bakeri. The sequence continues at coordinate 229,958 of CAOLHI010003001.1, forward strand.
GCAAGGGAACTGACTGTTTATGGAGACTTTCCTTTGCTGGAGATAATCAAACACACAAAGATACTTTGTTCCAATTTAAGTTGCAGTTCCTAAACCGAGCAGATAGATGGACTGGATGACCTCTAAAGTCTCTTCCAATTCTATAATTTTATCTATATCCAGTGCCGAATATGATATGAAGCACCAAAGCATTATCAGTATCACATGTCTTTGCCACATTTCCTTTAGGAATTTTGGGGGATAAATATACTGCAATTTTCCCCTAAACTTTTTTTTATGTAAGCATATTAAACTTGCTGATCTGTTTTGAGTTGCTTGAAGACTTACCAATTGATCCTGATCTACCTGCTTTGTCTCCCAGGTGCATCCCAACCATTTAGTTTAAACCCTTATATACAAACACATACATCAGTTCATGACAAGCATTTTTCTAATCTTAGATAGAATATCTGAAAGGATTTGACAGGCAAAACATGAAAATTCTCTTTAAAGACCCTTTTAAGGCTGCACTCAAATGACAAATGTAAGGCACTTTTTTCCCCCAGCTGTCACTTTTAGCTTCTGTTCTGTTTGCCAATATATTTCACCCTGATGCTTCACCCTCTTGGGAAGAAGGCCCATTCTTGTGCCCTTGCTCAGCTTGCAAGTGAAAATGAATTTGATAGCCTGACCTCATCATTCAAGGTCAGGAGAAAAATTGGCACATTTATCAGTCTCTGCTCAAAAAAACCACCAGCAACTAAAGTTATGGAACTGTGATACTTTAGGGATTGGCTTTCAAGATTTCCTGATGAAGTTTGCACAGTTCTACCTGTGTGCTTGTGGGTCTAATCTGTTTCTGAATTCTATACACAAATTTACTGTCAGAAAAAGGGGTCTTCTACATGGTTTTCCAACAATTATTTTTATTACTCTTGTCCTCTTGTTCTGTTTAAACAAATTCATTGGAAAGGTTTCTACATATAGAAAGAGAGAGGAACACAGGAAGCACCACTTTCAGCTGCAATCATATATACAAATAATTTGGAAATTAATTCATGTTAATTCAGTGGGGCTTAGTTCAAAATCAACGTATGTGATACTGGGCTGCCAGGTGATCCAGGTGCATCAGTAGGTGTAAAGCTTATAGTCTCTATCTTTCTGTTGGGAACTTTTTTTTTTAATTCAAATATATTTTAGAATTTTTGCTTTCATGCAATGTTACACTAGTCAGACAGGGCCAAATTTAAGAAGCTAGAAGAGTGGTGGGATAGCCCTTCTGTGCCAGTACAGAGCTGTTCCTTCTATATAGTCTTCTATAGGATGGAAACTCCCAGGAATCTGGTTTATCTCTCTGATCTCCAGTTGTCAGTCCCATCAAGCTACTTTTCAAACTATAATTGACCATGATGGTTGGGAGAATCTGAAAAGTAACTTTTCAGGACTCTGTCCATATAGTTGAATTCATATTCAAATAATTGAATTCATATTCTTTCATAGTTGAAAGAGAAATGGTTGGGGTCACATTTATTTTATGAATTGGATTAGCAATGTTTATGGTTTAACTGATAGAGTTTGTGAATTATTATCCTGTATAAGAACTAGGTTGTCTGAATTCCCTGAAGGCATCAGACCCCATCTGACCTTGGAAGAGAAGCAGGGTCAGGCCTGGTTACTACCTGGAATGGAGACTGCCAGGGAATATGAGAAGATGTAGGCTAAACCATCTCAGAGTACTCCTGAAATTCATGGGGTTGCCATTATCATTTTTTATGGCCACAAGAAACCAATGGGGCTAATGTCATGTTTAGCTTGTTAAAAATAGCTCTCCAAGGTACTGAACTGTATCACAAAAATAAGGTTAGCATGTTGGAAAGCTTCTTTAAAGTTTAAACTAAAACCCAGAGTGATCTACTGGGTCACTAACACAGGAGCCACCTACCACCACAGATTATATCTGTTTCCTTATAGAGCTTATTACCTGAAGACATAGCATATCACCTTCTATCTGGACAGTGGTTCTGTCATCCATCTCTTTTGTATGCTAGTGTTCCTCCAGATTTCCATAACCTTATCCTGTGATCTAATATTCTTCAGCTGGAGATGTCACTGGTGGACCGTGCAACTTTTTCAGTGTTCATGCAAGTCAAGTGCACTACCAATGCAGCAAGCAACTTGGTGTGGCATTTGAACCCGGATAGCAGAGGATCTTCCGGGTTAATATCTATTGAAAAGTCCATCATTCTTCATCACATATAATAATGAAAGTCTTAATGTCCCACCCAATCCCAACAATAGCAATTGACTAATATTTATCTAATGCATTTATTGAACCCCTTTGTCTAACAGGCATTCAAGAGAATAAAAAAATCAAATAAAAGAATGATAAAACTCTATAAAATCAAGAAGCAGGAAGAACCATAAAATTAATATAAAAATATTCAGTACTATAAAATTAACATAAAAACAGAAAGCAACATTAAAGTTGGAGAGCAACGTAAAGCATCATTAAAAACAGATAGAATGAAGCGATCTTCGCTGCTCATCTGACACACAATAAGGAGGGTGCCATTACAACTTCCTTGAAAGGGAGTTCCATAATCAGGGAACTGCTACAGGAAAGACTTTGCCTTGAGTCCCCACCATATTAAGGTGGCGTCCGCTCTATACAGTTACACTAGTCCAATATCACTTTAATTGTCATGGCTCCATCCTATGGAAATATGATTTGTCATTTGCTGGGGGACTCACAGGCATCAACTGCAGCAATCAGACAATTTTGAGTATCTTGCCAGATCTCAGAATTCTCTAGTATTTGGCCATGTTAGTTAAAGTGATATCTAACTGTTATAACTACATAGACAAGTATTCATTTAGCTTCTCTACAAAGCCTTTGTATAAGTAATCACTAACAAGTATTATTGTTTGCAGAATAATTTATTGATTTTCCCACAATCTGTAACTGGAAGATAGAATGTGTGAGGCTTATTTAATCTGAAAGAAACTGTGAAGGCTAGAATTGTCTATGCTAGCCAACACCTGTTATCTAAGGCCATTTCTACACAACACAGTTATAGTGCTATTATTCCACTTTCAACCTCCTGTGGAATTCTGGGATTTGTAGTTTACTGAGACCAAAGAGCTCTTTGGCTGATAATTCTAAATACCCCTCCCTAAACTGCAAACCACAGACTGTTGAAAGTGGAATAATAACATTATAACAGTGTAGTGCAGACTTGGAATCTTTCAATTGTAGATGGTGCATAATTAAAAATTTTCAGAGGAGGTGATCCAAGGAAAAGGATACTCTGATATGGACTACCCACTTTTGTATTTTTTTAAAATGTTGATTTATTTTTATTCTTTAAAACAAGAATGCCAGTGGCTGTGGAAGCACTGGACAGTTTGCTGGTTGTTAGCCAGAAGTGGCTCCGCTCAATCAATATGCAGGGACATAAGAGTTCAAGCTTCAAATGGCATTAATTTGTAAAATTCAGATACATTACAGCTTTAAGTCAGCAAAACAGCAAAAGGCTGCCCATGAGAAGCATTAACGATTGTTTAATGCGCAAGCTGCTGCATTTATTTTATGTCTTAAAATCATTATGAGCCCTAAAAAAAAAGAGAAGTGATTCTTCTTCGCCATTTGGAGAAACAGCTCTTGATAAGGATTCACATTTGCCTATTAGCATATGGTGCCCTTTTTAGCTGATGCCATTTTTTCTTTCTCTTTGCATCCGTTCTGCATTTCATATTGAATAGACCTTTTTTTAAAAAGTCTTTCAAGGACATTTTAGGCCTGAAATCCAGAATATTTTGTATAACTGACGGTGCAAGGTAGGGAAGCACAATGCTATTTGTTTATATTTCAAGATGTGCGTAGCAAAATAAATAAAAAAAAGAAGGTAACAATATGCAATGTTCAAAATAGGTTACTGAATTTTTATTTGCAATGTGTTTCATTCTAGTAGGGTTGCTATATGCCTACTTTGCCCAGGCTCTATCCAGATTTTAGGCATGCCACTCTGTGTCCCTCTGGACCATCATCTGGCTCAGATTCCAAACTGTTTGCTTGTTTGTTTGTTTGTTTGTTTAAGTAAATCTCTAACCCTTGGAGAAGCTGAGATATGGGGTGAAACATGGAAGTATTCTGCAATCAAATTGTTTTTAAAGAAACAAGTCCACCTGTGAATTTGAGGCATGAGGGAAGGGAGAACAAGCAGTGAGAGTGGCATAGTACCAGAAGCAGGCAAGAGACTCATTGAGAAGGCACGAAGTGAGATGGGGCCAAAGTAGGAGAGATGGGAGAATGAGCAGTCAGAATGGCAGAGTAGGAGAGATGAGATAGCAAGTGTTGAGCATGGCAGAGTGGAAGAAGCAAGGGAGGGCTGCCCTGCAAGATGTAAAGTAAAGGGAGAGAAGGAGCAGGATTGGCAAGAGAGCAAACAGTGGAGTGCAAGAACCAAGGTGGAGCACATTGTGAGGTGAGGCAAGGGAGAAAGTAGAAGAGATGGGAGAGTGAGCAGTGAGAGTGGCAGAGCATAAGAAACAAGGGAAAATGTGAGGTGTAATGTGAGGGTGTACACTGACGTGAGAGAGATGGGAAAGATGGAACAGGAAAGATGGGACAATGAGAGAGGAGAGGGGCAGAGGGAGCAGACGAGATGGGGGAGCAAGCACTGCAAGCAGTGGGATGCAAGAAGCAAGGGAGGGATACAGTGTGAGAGCACTAGGTGAGCCAAGGATGGGAGTAAGAGAGATGAGACAGGGATCAGTGTGAGAGAGTGCAAGAAACAGGTGAGAGGAATATTGTGGGAGCATGAGATGAAGCACGGTGAGTAGGGGGAAGGAGGAGGGAAGAAGAAGGAGGAAACAAGGGAAGGGAGGGTGAGAACTGCAGTAGCAGGGTGCAAGAGGGAGAAGACATAGTGGGGGGCTAGATGCAAGAGAAGGAAATGTGGTTTCACAGAGTGAAGGAAGGAGTAGAGTGGATAGGAGATACAGCAACAGAGCGCAACAAACAAGAGAGGGGATGTTGGGAGACAGCCAGATCCAGAAATCACCTTTTTCCCAAATGTACATGTGTACATTCTAAAATGGAACCACTTTTGACTTTCTGTCATAGGAGAGCAAGTATTAGCTGGAGAAAGTGTTTCCTGGCTTTCCCCAGCTAACCCTCGATTATCTACTATCATCAAATTTCCTTATGAAACAATTGAAATACTAAACATCCATACAAGGTTCTGTCTCACCCAGCATGTGATCTGCAGCTGGCAAACAATGCATTATGGATAGGAAATGACACTAGTAAGAAATGTCATCTTTGGGAAAAGGGTGGCTGGGGGGAGGAACTACCTGCGATGGCAAAAGGAGGCTAATTATTTTTCTCTCCGAGCAGACAACTATAAATAACCCCAGATGCCCTTTCCAAAACAAAGATAGACTGTGAGTAATTAACTAAATAATGTGGGAAAGAATGTAAGATAAAATAGGGGATTAGTTTTGATTCTTCTCCAACTAGAACAAAAATAAAGGACTCTGTTTAAACTGCAAATAATTGCTGAAACGGACTGAAAGCAAAACAGTTTTTTCCCCCGGTTTTTGGAGATATATGTCGTCTAAACAAAAAAAGAAGGCTTATAAACAACCTACGTGGAGACGACTTACGGCAACAGATAAAACATATAATCGTCTAGTTAGAGACTTTGAAGATATAAACTTAAACTCTAACGGAGACAAAAAAGTCATTAAAATGGCGGCGAAGAAAGCCGCGAACGGAGCTAATGAAGAGATAAAAACTTTTATACACAAGCTTATTACAGAGTCTAATCAAGCTCTTGTTACTACAATAACATCTAATATAAGGGCAGAAATGGGGCAATTGCAGGAAAAAATCTCACAGGAGTTAAAAGCATTGGACCTTAAAGTGGATGATATAAAAAAACCCCGAGGGAATCAGCAGACCAAACTAGCAGAACATGATGACAGGATTTCTTTGTTAGAGAGACAAATTATCCAGCTCCAAGATCAGAATAGAAGGAACAATGTGAGGATTCGTGGATTCGCAGAGCAGCTACAACAAAGTCAAAAATCCTTGAAAGAGGAAGTTTTAAAATGGCTAAAAAGCATTGTTCCTGAGATTTTATGGGAGGAAAATGACATAGAGAGAATTCATCGTGTGTCAGCTGCGAAGAGAGGAATAACTCCCAGAGATATTATTATGAGAATTGCGAATTTCAACAAGAAAGATGATTTGATGAGAGCTATTAGAAAGAATCCAGGAATATTGAAGTATCGAGATAATACAGTGGAAATATATAATGATTTATGCCGCGAAACAATAAATTGGAGAAGAGAAATGAAACCTTGCATCATAGTTCTACAGAGAGCTGGAATAAGATACAGCTGGGGATATCCCATTTTTTTTGAAATTCCAATGGGCTGGCAAATATTACAGAATAAATTCTCTTGAACAAGGATCGCAACTCCTGAGAGAACTGAAACTGATCCAGCAAGAGGAAAAGGAAGAGGAAGGTGCGGTTGGAGGAGCGGAAGAAGGAGCAGTGGGAGGAGCAACTGAAGAAGGAGCAGTGGGAGGAGCAACAGGAGGAGGAGAGAAGAAGACTTCGGGAGATAAACGAAAGGACAGAGGCTGAGGAGGACTGGAAGAAACAATATGAAATAACAGAAGAAGAAGAAAGAGAACTTCATAGAGTAGGAGAAGGGTAGATGATTAGTGATTAGAATTTATTCTTGTAGATTGTAAATGTATAGAGTTTGATCTATATATATATAAAGTAAAAGGGTAGAGAGAGGGAAGGGAGGGGGAAGAGAGGGGAAAAAATATGGGAAAGAAAACAAATCGGGAGAGGATATTGGTCTCTATGCCGGGAGTAGGTACACCTTCCCCCCCCCCCAAGACCATGGGAGGTCGTTGCCAAGGCAGAAGCGCTTTGGAGGGAAAGGGGGGGATGAATGTTTGTGTGGGTAGGGGAGGGGAGGGAGGGAAGGGGGAGGGGAGGGGGAGGGGGGAAGGGAGGGGGAGCACCATCACACTAAAGAGCCAATGGGGAGTGGGATTAGGAAACGGGAAATATGAAAAATGGAGAATAGACTGAGAATATCAACATTGAATGTGAAAGGCTTACGGACAATAATAAAGAGAAAAAGGATAGAATCGATATTAAAAAAAGATAAGGCTGATATAATTTTTTTACAAGAAACACATGGAAAAAGAGATAAAAAAAATGAGCTTAGATTGAACTGGGTAGCCACTTATGAGGAAGCATTTGGTACATCCAAATCAAGAGGAGTTGCAATAATAATTTCCAAAAGATGTAATTTCATTGTAACAAGTGTGGAGTTAGATGAAAAAGGTAGATATGTAATTATACAAGGTGAAATAGATGGAGAAACATATGTTATAGTGAATATCTATGCACCTAATGAGAAGCAAAAAGAGTTTTATGAAGAAATATTTAATAAGATTAAAAATATGAAAGGAGATTACACAATAATGGCAGGTGATTTTAATATGGTGATGGATAGATGGAAAGATAAATCGGATCCATTAATTAGAGACAGATATAATAATATAACAATTTTGAATAAATTAGTGAGTAGAAATGAATTGATAGATGTTTGGAGGTTAATAAAGGGTGAGGAAAAGAAATATACGTATTATTCATCAGTTCATAAAAATTATTCAAGAATAGATTATATCTTTGTCTCAAAGAATATGATACCTAGATTAATAAATACAGAAATAGAAACAATAAAAGTGACAGACCATGCTTTGATGAATTTGGATATAACTATGAAAAGGAATTATAGAGAAGCAAAAAGGTGGAGATTGGATATTAAGTTACTTAATTATAAGGAGATAGTAAATAAAATAGAGAAGGAATGGCAAGAAATTTGGGATATAAACAATAAGGAAGTAACACAAGATGTATTATGGGATACAATGAAGGCAGTGGTAAGAGGATTTAATATTACAAGCCAAAAGAGATGAATTAGAAAAGATAGAAATGGATGAAGTTCAGAAAAACTTAATATATTTGAAAAGGGAATACTTTGAATATAGCAATAAAAATTCTAAAATGCTGGCTAAATCAGTACAATCAAAAAAAATTAGAAATATGATTGGCGTAGTAAAAGATAAATTTGGTAAAGAAAAAAGGCTGATGAAAGAGAAATTAAAAATATTTGAGGAATTTTCTGAAAATGTATTTAGCAGAAGATAAATCTGTAGAGAATATAGAGGACTATATTAATAAAAATTGGAAAGTAAGATTAACAGAACAAGATAAAGGATTGATGGAAGAAATGATATCAGAAGAGGAAATAGAAGAAGTAATAAATAACTTAAAAGGAGGAAAATCACCATGATTGGATGGACTAGGTCCAGAATACTATAAAACATTTAAAAAAGGTTTAATCCCTAAACTAAAAGGGTTATATAATAGTATATTAAGAGGTGGAAAAATTCCATTATCATGGAAGCAGTCACTAATAATATTAATTTTAAAACCAAATAAGGATCCTATGGATCCAGGTTCTTATAGACCAATATCTTTAATAAACCAAGATGCAAAAATTTTGACAGCAATAATGGCGAAGAGGTTAAATAAATTTATTTATAAATATATACATAAAGATCAATGTGGTTTTATTCAAGGAAGACAGATGGCAAATTTAATAGGGAAAACGATAAATAAAATAAATATAATGGATAGAGAAAAACAAAAAGCTGGAATTTTAGCGTTAGATATATTTAAAGCCTTTGATTGTGTGGAATGGCCGGCGTTAAAAACAATTTTAAATAAAATAGGATTAGGAGAAAGATTTAAAGGGTTAATAAATCAATTATATTCATATAATACATCTGTAGTGATGGTAAATGATGGATTTACAGATCAGATTCAAATAACAAGAGGAACGAGACAAGGATGTCCATTATCTCCAGTTTTATTTGCAATAGTTATAGAAATATTAGCGAATGTGATAAGAAATGATGAGAATTTGGAAGGAATTGGAGCTAAGGAGAAAAATAAAATAAGCTTATTTGCAGATGACACATTGTTGACAATTAAAAATCCGGTTGAAAAGATAGATAGAATAGATAAACATTTAAAAGAGTTTGGGGAGAAGACAGGATTGAAAATAAATTGGGCCAAATCAGAAATAATGTTATTTAATTATACTAAAGAAGAAGTACAAAAATTTATAAGTAGTAAAAGAGGATTACTTAAAGTAAAAGAATCAATTAAATTTTTAGGAATAGATATTACAAAAAATTTACAAGGACTACAAGAAAAAAATTTCAAGAAATTAAGATTAGAAATTAAACGGAAATTAGAGGATTATAAAAATATAAAGTTATCGTGGTTTGGTAAAATAGCAGTGGTAAAAATGAAAATTTTACCTAAAATTAATTTTTTGTTTAGAATGTTACCAATAAAAGTATCAGAGGAAGAGTTAAAGGAGTGGCAAAAGATATTAAATAATTTTTGTAATGGAAATAAGAAATCGAGGATTAATAAGAAATATTGGTATAAAAGTCAAAAAGAAGGTGGCCTGGGACTTCCAAATTTAAAATGGTATTATTATGCAAATCAATTGAGATATATCATAGATGGAGTTTCAGGAAACGGTGATTTAGATTGGTTAGAGACAGAAGATAAGAATATTGAGATGAAATTAGAAAATATATTTTTTAGGAATTTTTCAAAGAAAGAAATGGAAAAAATAGAAAATCCTTTTATAAAAAAATATAATAGAAATATGGAAGAAAAATAAAAGAAAATTGATACCGAATATATCAATATTAACTCCGATAGTAATGATGGAAAAATTTCCAATAAATTTAAGAGAAATAATAGAGAAAGAAATAAAAAAACAAAAAATATATAGATTAAAAGATTGGATGAAAATAATGATAAATAAAGAAAGAATGAAAGAGAGATTGCAGGAAACTAAGATATCTTGGTTAAATTATATACAACTAGAGCAATGGACAAAGAGTATGAAAAGATATGTTAAGGATTTTAAAGAATATACTAAATTTGAACAAATTATTATTCAAAGAGAAAATATGCAAGAAAATGAAATATTAAAAGGTAGTATAAGTGAAATATATAAAATATTAGCAAAAGAACAAGAAGAGGATTATCTTAGAAAAATATGGGAGGAAGAGACAGTACAAACTATAGATATACAAGAATGGAGAAAAATTTGGGAACAACGCAATTTAAAAAAATTATCAATAAGAATAAAAGAGAATTATTATAAAATAGTTTGGAAATGGTATTTGACTCCAGTGAAATTAAATCAAATAGATGAGAAATATTCAAGATTGTGTTGAAGAGGATGTCAAGAAATTGGTACATATATGCATATGTGGTGGAATTGCAACAAGATAAAGGAATTTTGGCAAAAGGTTTTTAAAGAGATAAAAGAGATTATAGGATTAGAAATACCAGTATGTCCAAATATAGCGTTGTTGTCCATATATAATAAGGTAGAGTGTACTCAGGCAAAGAAAGAATTAATAACAAATTTGTTAACTGCAGAGAGATTAATAATAGCAAAAAAATGGAAGACAAATGAAAAATTTCAAATAGAAGAATGGTATAAAGAAGTGTGGAAAATTGCAATCAATGATAAACTAACATGTAGAATTAGGTTTATGAAAGGTTTGGTAAAAACAAATGATTTTGAAGAAATTTGGAAAATATTTTTAGAAAAAGTTTTGAAAAGAGATGGTAATGCTACCCTGTTAAAAGAAGAATGGCAATTTTGGAAAGTGGATTAAATAAAAAGTTGGCTCTGTGGGGTGTGTTTTTTTTATTATTACTTTTATCTTTTATTTTGTATTTTTATATTGTTTATTATCTGTGTGTGTTAAACTTGTGATTTATAGATGTAATTTGATATGTGATGTTCAATGTTTAAAAGGGGGGGGGAAGTTAAAAGGTAATTGGTTTTAGAGAGAGGTTATTTTTAGAGATATTAAGTAATAAGTTTATAATTAATAATAGTAAGAGATTAAATGGGAGTGAAAAATATTGAATTAAGAGTGAAAGTATAATAATAAAAATGAATATAATGAAAATAAGAATTGAAGATACGTAACAAAAATGTATAAGTTGTATGAACGGAACAAGCTGAACAAGTTTATGATTTTAGGGGAAGGGAAAAACAATAATATAAGTTTGCATTGTTTAAAAGAAGGAAAAAATTTTTTTGTTTTGTTTTGTTTGTTTGTTTGTTTTTTAATTCACCATTATGTATAACACATGGTGTTTTATTTTTCGTTTGTTTTTGTGTTATAGTTTAATAAAATTTAAAAAATAAAAAAAAAAGGGAAAAGGGTGGCTCATTAAACACTTCTGTAATGTTTTTCTTAAGGTGGCTGCTTGTCTGAACCATTGCTGCCTTTGGCTATACCAAATAGTGGGTAATGTTTCTCTGGAAGTCCAGATGGACACCCTTTGTTTGTCATTTGTTTTACAGAGTTTGCTAATGTCAACCTCATTTTCCTCTGCACGAGAAATTGAAAGATAGCATCCTGTGGTGGGGTCCACTTGAAGCAAGAGACTGAGCTGCCTGCCTGCTTCTGGAGCCCCCTTGCTCTTTCAAAGCCTCTAGAATTCAGGATTTTGGCCAGAGAATCTCAATAGCTCATTCGCTTTTTCAAAGGACTTTAGTTAGCTTGTCCTTGTCCTGGCACTATTTCAGCCAGAAGTGCCCCCTCACTTCTCACGATCCCAACAAGGCTAATGAGAAGTAACTCCCAATGTCTCTTAAATCTATCTTTCAAGGAGTATTTTTTTTCCTGCTCATTACAGCTCCCCATTGTAGTTCCCAGGAACTGGGTAAAGATGTGAGGATAGATTGAAGCTTATTAAGGTAGATGTTTGATGCAACTATTCAGGTTTGGGGGGAATGGATCCAAGCAATGAAAAAGAAATGGCAAAGCCTTTTTTGTTGAACTAACTCCATATTTATTAAAACTGGGAATATGGCATGTGCATTTGAACTGTCTACTCATACATATGACTTACTAAAAGTTAAATGTGCATAAGAGAAAAATATGATTTACCTCTGCAGTGTAAATTCTATCAAGGAAACCTAAACAGTGGCCACAGGGGGGAAGATATACAAATGATTTATTTTGAGATGTACAAGGATGCTGTTTGGATATCTGCCAAACTGGATTGAAACACGTGTTTATTTTATTTTTCATTTTTATTTTTATACAAGGAATACTTTTCAAAGTTTTCAAGGAGGTAGCTATCTTAGGTCATTTCTGCACTAGACTGTTATAGCGCTATTATTCCACTTTAAACAACCTACGGAAGCCTGAGGTTTGTAGTTTAGGGAAGGGCTGGCTGTCCCCTCCCTAAACTACAAACCCCACGATTCCATAGGATGTTGAAAGTGGAATAATAGCGCTGTAACAGTCTAGTGCAGAAATGGCCTTAGTCTTTTTCAGCAAAAGCAACAGGTATATTATCTTTGCAGACTGCAGCCCACTTCTTCATGTGAATAGAGAACCACCTCAGTTGTCCAATATTTATACTCAGGGTTAGGGTGGGAGGATATAATTGGTGAGGTAAGAGTGACTGTAAATGTTAAACAACAATAGGTGGGAGAACACAGATGAGCTCTGGCATAGATGAGCTGCTTAGCATGTACATTTTGATGAAAAGTCAAATGGGTGAAAGAGAATGAATCCTAATTGTCCCTTGTTGTTGGTGTGTTCTTTCAAGTCATTTTTGACTTATGGCAACCCTAAGGTGAACCTATCACAGGTTCAGGTCTTGCAAACTCAGAATTATTACTACTCAAATTTAATCAATGCATCTGTATTGTGGTCTTCCTTTTTTCTTTCTTTCTGCTTTCAAGTTTAATGAGATTTATCGTCTTTTCCTATGAATCATTCCATCTCATCATACGTCCAAAGTACAATAGCATCAGTTTATTCATGCTTCATGTTGTGAAAATTCAGTCTTGATTTTCTATTGGTCTTATTGGTGGTCTGTGGTGACAGAACTCTCCTCTAGCACTCATTTCAAATGAATTGAGTCTCTTCCTGTCAGCTTTCTACATTGTCCAAGTTTTGCACCCATACATAGAAACTGGAAATAGTATGGCAGGGATGATTTTGACTTTGCTATTTAATTATGTATATGGGGTGAAAGTTGTAGTTATCTAACCCCTCACTCCTTGGGCAGGGCTAGCTTTTGATGGTATACGGGATTGTTTTTCCTAGGGAGAAACTCTGAGTGGTTGTCTGATATTCATGAGTCCTTGTATTAAATAAATACTTTTTAACAAACAGGTTTGAATGACAATCATAACATCCTCTAAGTGAATATAGCTCCCTTACAACTAGAAGAAGATGGGCAAAGTTAGACAGCTTCTTAAAATGATTCTAAGCTGTTATGCTCTTGTTCTGTTAGGACTATTTATTTTGTTTGTTGTCATGGCTTCAGCCTATATTGTTTGTTTGTCTCCAAGTTGGAAAAAAAAAGCTACACCTGTATATGACTTGGTTAGAAAGGAAAAGAAATCACCTTAAGATCACAGAAGGAAAAACTGTGGCATATTACACACACACACACACATGTTAATCTCCCTTGTTTCATGGGAAGAGGCAGGTAAGAAATCATCATCATCATCATCATCATCATCATCATCATCATCTTCCATTATTATTCAACTAGCTCTTTCATACTTGTGTGACCAGAGCACCCCACCGCACCCATACTGGACCTAGATTAGAACTTGCAGTTTCTAGACTGTGCTCACACCACAAAGGTGGCTAATTCAAATCAGAAGATTCTTTATTTTCTTCTTGCATGCCTTCCTCATGATTTGTAACAGAACACAAATTGGGTACAAGAGTTAGTGAGTATGACATGCTGATTGATTTTACTGTTAAGCAGGGGGCCTCATTTATACATGCATTTTACAACCAGAATATTGGCCCTTGCAGAGAAGCCAGAGCAATCAATTTAATTAGGAGGCTTTAAGAAATCACACCATGTCTTTCCATATTAACCTTAATGAACCCCCAAGACACGTTTATAGAGTTTTCTCCTTCCAAGCCTTCTCTACAGGCAAGCATCAAAATGCCTACAGATAATAAAGATGCATTTTTCCCCTTAAGGTTTTCTTTGATGGGGTTAAGCTGAGATAGACTGGAAAATTAAAAGGTCAGATGGCTTTCAGCTTTGCTTCAAAAGTGACCCAACCCTAAATTTTATAAGCTTTTGATAGAAGATGAACAGGAATAGTTTCTTGACTAAGGGGTGAGCTTAGTTGCTTGGTCTGTCTTCACTTGCAAAATGTGGAAATGTAATGCTGTGGAACAGGAATAGCATTTAAAATTCTCCCTAGTAAAATTAGAGTAATTTTGAGGACATTTCAGTTGGATAACTGAAGGCCATGGAGATGTGATGCCAAACATACAGCTTCATGCTCATCTTATGCTTCTTTCCCTATAATGTCTATTAGAATGTGCTCATGTCTGGGAAATGTTCCACATTTCCTAATATTAGCACTGGCAAGTACCAATAAACATTTGAATGTGGGAACCTAACCATACAGCTGTCTTTTCCAGCAGCAGAATTTTACTCCATTTTCACACCATTATCCTAAACCAGAGTTTAGTGCAACATGAATTTGCAGGAATACGCTACAATAAGAGCTTACACCTTTTCACAAGGTATTTTTTACTTTACTCATTGCATTGAACAAGTTATTACTATTGTTGTTAGTGCAGTCCAGAAAAGTAGCTTGTTGAATTAATTATCCCTAGCAAACTATCATTGGTATTATTATTGTGGACTAAAAATGATAGGCAACAGCTCTTTCATTCCCCCAAGTATTCAATTCAGACATTACTCCTTGCAAACTATGGCCATTTCCACACGGGCTTAAAGAAACGGTGCAGAGCGTCCTCCAGGGAGGACGTCTGCACCTGAGAGCAGACTGGGTCAGACCTACTTAGTGTAGTTCCACACCTCAGCCCACTCCAGAACAACCCGAAGTGGTGGTCCAGCATGTTTTTGAATGACCGCTTGAAACAGGTCTTTCAAAGGCATGGAGCACGCCACTCCGTGCCTGCACTCCAGTGCAGATTTGCAGGTTCACACCAGTGCAAGCCTGCGGTCTGCTGGGGGCAGGCTTTAGGCTGGCAAGCTTCAGCAGTTGGTGGAGAGCCTCAACCAACCAGAAGCCGCCATTTTCGTCCCCAGAGCAGTGCGAAGCGGCAGCCACGCACTGCGCCGGACCAGCCTGGACCCAAGCATGGAGCCAAGAAGTCCGGTAAGTACCGGCACAGGGCGATTCCCGCATCCCGTGTGGAAATGGCCTATGAGGGGAAAAAAGACATTACAAAACTGTCCTTCCCTAGTACTTTCTTCCCACACAAACAGCTTTAGCTTAAGGGCTCTCTATAGTTCAGTTAAAGATAGGATGAGATTTGACGTTTAAAACATAAAAAAAAAAATCCCAGTTAGCCTGGATTTTCTATATATACTACCTAGCAGAAATATTTATTTCTACCTTTTACCTTCCCAGATTTTGTTGTGTTAGAACTTGGAACAGAAATGGCTTTAGCTGACATTGTTTACTACTTGATGTATACAAGTTACTCAACATCTTGAAGATGCAAAATATTTTCAATGTGCCACAAAAGTTAAGTGAACAAGGACAAGCTGGCATTGCCTGGTTGCATAAGTCTTCATCCCTTTGCTGTGACACACTTCAATAAACTTCACAAACTACTGCCTCCAGAAATCAAAAATGATGTATAGAATTCGGAATACAGATGTGTAATCTGCATGATCTCAGATCTGTTTCTGGAAGGCCTCACTGTTTATAGGAGAACTTATCTAAATAAACAGTACCATGAAGTCAAATTGCTGTTGAAACAAGTTCAGGACAAAGTTGTGCAGAAGTGCTAATCAACATAACCAATGGTGAGATGCAGTCCAGCAACATATGCAGAGCCATCTGATTCCAACTCTGAGCTCTGTGAATGTCAAAGGCTAGACAACCTTTACTGAAGATTAGATATTTCCTTTATAGGATAAAGATTTAACAGTATGACCACTGGTTTCTTTTTCAATTCTCACTGAAACATCTCTGCATCTGCATTATTCCCTATTCACAAAGATTCTAAGTGCAGAATATTAATAATGGATTGTTTATGCTTTAAAGGACTTCTATATTTCATCAATTTTTCATGTTACCTTTTTACAGGTTTATAAATGTTACTATCCTATTGCCATATGTGGCATTTATTTATTATATTGTTAGTCACTGAAAATGCCCCTTGCGAAGAACACAGTACAGTAGAATACATATTACAATGTATTTAGAAAAATCTAAAACCTAAAACCAATTGCTATTTATTCCCAACTAGAATACATGGAATGAATCAATTGCTGAAGTATAACCCAGCACTTAAGCAAGTCTCATTGATTCAGTTGGTCTTCTCTAATTAGGACTAGCAATTGGATTTAGACCTAAACCATTAAGTATGTAAAAGAATATACACATCTGCACCACATTCCGTCCTTTAAAAGGAATGTTTGCCTCCATTTCAATAATGCACATAATCTACAATAGGTATTATAATTTATGCACTTTAAGTATTCATCTTTGGTCATTAAAACTTTAACTCCATCTCACTGAAGCAAATAGAATGCAGGCTATGAACATTCACCTGGGACTAGGCTATGAGCAGAAATCTTATGACCCTTAAGATGCTGTCGGACTGTAACTCTCAGCATTCCTGATCCTTTTGGGTAGGATTATTGGGAGTTGTAGTCCAGAAACATCTGGGAGTCCACATGAATCCCCTAGGGAAAGAGGAGAAGGAGATGTGGTGATGGCAGCGGAGGACGATACAGAATCCAACCTCACTGGATGGAAGGGTTCTACCATGGAAGCTTCTTTTGCTAAATTTTGGGTGGATTTTTGTTCAACATCACCATCACCACAGTTCACCTCATTCAGTAGGGTCACATGGCTGCCTGGGTAGCATTTTTCATGGACTGGAAAACCTGCTGTAAAGACAAATTGGCAGCAAAATCTGCTTATACCAATACAGTTGTCTCTGGTTAAATATGAATCCAGCATACTGTGCTCTAGCATTTTCCAAGCAGATGCTAACTACTTATGTGAGATAGATCCCTCCCTCTGTGGTTACTGGATGAACTGCTATATCTGTAGGAAATTTATAAGCACGTAATTGCTAAGAGCGGTAGTCATAGAATAATGTCAAACAATAGAATTCTTGTGAAGAAAATGAAAGGTGGAGTTAGAAGACAATCCATATGAAGTGCCTAAGGACAGAAAATCATATGTGCTATTGACTAGACTGGAATAACATAGGAAAGAAATCTATGAGATAAAGAAATTCTGGAGTTGGAAATTGCTTAGAAAGGAGTTTGGGAGCCAAGATGGCCAAGGGAAGAGAGACAGCATGGAGACTCTGCCGTGGACACCAAGGATCCCGAGAAAGGGGTAATGAGTGATGGAGAGCACTCTCTCGGAACTGGGGAGCACTTCTTGGTTCTCTTTAAACAAAAATGCCAAGGAAATGGGATTTGAGGCATTTCCTGACTTTTTGACAGAGAAAAGAATGTTATCCAAGCAAAATGGGAATTGTTATCTGTGTCCAGATATTTTTCTCACCTTAAAAAAGTGGGTATACATATCATGAAACATTTAGAATCCAAGAGCATCTCCTTCCCAGAGCTTTAAAATGTTGCTTTGTTGGAGTACAACTGCCAGAGATTCTGGCTGGAATACTCTGGGAGCTGTAGTCAGAAAAATAATTTTAGCAAGCTCTGCTCCTCCCCATATCCTTTTGGGCCTACTGACAATATGAATTTGATTAAGTGATTCTTCAGTACATCTAAAGAGGTCAAGGAATAGCACACATATTTCCTTCCCATTATCTGGTTGCTTTAGGCATGAAGACACCTGTACAGTCCTCAAGCATTCTCCATTCTGGCCAAGGGGAGAGGGCTTGACCACCATAGAGAAAGAGCAAACATTCACATTCAACCATTCACTGAAAGTGTAAAAAGAAGTTTAATCATGGAAAATGAAGGGATAAATCATGGATATGAAAAAGAAATTAGACATCTTAATGGCATGGAACGTCCTCCCCAACCAAAACATTGAGTCTCAGGTGATTTGTTCCTTTATACCTTCTAAAGGTTTCTAGAAGAAATTAAGGACACTTCTTTTCTGCCTTTCCTTTACGTGCATGGTGTGCTGCATTTCTAAATCTTATGTCGTTTACTTTGAGAGGAAAAAAAGCTTTAAGAAATTCTACTTAATGAAATATTTTAAATTGATGGTCCAAATTGCCCTCTGAGAGTAGATTAAAAAGAGAAGAAAGCCACCTCTGAAGCAAAAAATAAAGCCTTAAAACAAAGTTATGATATGAGTATATCACAGTGCTTTCAACTTTAGGACTGCTGCATAGAATGATCGGCCTATTTCATAGAAGAGCAATTAGGAGAAGCAGAAAAGATCCTGAAGATAAAATGCATCAAGATACAAAGATCGGATGCTGCAGATAGATTCAGGGTTACTTGAATGAAGTAGTTTGCTCTGTGAAAAATGTGACAGCTACTACCTGGATTACCATAATTCCTCTGAGGAAAGTAAATAGTGTTTCCAAAAAATGTAAAGAGAACAAAAATAAAACCCAAAAACAACAACAACAACAACAACAACAACAACAACAACAACAACAACAACATATCCCTGGTTTAAACACTGTGCCACACTATGAGGACAGATTCTATTCATCTGTCATTTCAAGTTAGAGATGGTGAGGACTGATTTTAAACTCATTAAAATAATATGTGAGAAGTCCAGTGAATGGGTAAGAGGTGAATCAGAGTCTTTAAAGGCCTTGATGATCACAGCATCCATCAGTCTATGAAACTAAGGAGACTTTAAGAGACAGCTATAAACAAGAGCTTAGTATGCTTTTAGATCATGAAATTGCTCTATTAAATAGCAACCTAATAGAACCGGTCATGGTGATTGAAACTGAAATGCATTTAAATAATGCCTTTTATTTGCAAATGTTTTTATTAAGGGGTAATCAATGTTAATTATGAAACAGCAACAACAGGATGACTCCTAAAAATGATCCCTTTCACTTAATGTTGTAATTTGTTATTTAGCTGCAGGAGTTCAAAATCAGATCTGAGACCCAAGCTGGCCTTTAGAAATAATAACTACTGCTGTTAGATATTTTGAAATGTTGCACTGCTGAGAACTTCACTTAAATTAGCATTTAGCGAGTAGCTTTATAATTTGCCACACTCATAGATCATCTATCCCACTAGTGTATGAGCGTTCAAGAGTAAGAGTTACATCTAATGCACAAGTTCTGGTCCAACAGAACTTCTTGTGCTCTGGTTTTTCCCCCTGCTAACCACCTAGAATAGATGTGGGGGGTGCAGGGATTGAGAAAGTCATCCCCTCTTCATTTCACTGGTAGAATCCTTCCACTCAGGAAGAGTGATGAGGAGATTTCACACTAAAGAAGTAAATGTTTTCTCTAAGGTAGAATCTTGAAAAAAGGCAGAAGTTCCAGCAAAAACAGTGATACTGCTGACAGTCAGTAGTAATACTGCAAAATGCTAGTTTACTTAGCTTCCAGTGTGGGACTGCATTGCAAAGTGACTTCTCCTGTCCTTGAAAAATAATCTTCTTATAATTTGAATCAAGGCTATTATGAACTTATATATCTATTTTGCACCTGGGCAGGTTCCCAGAAGGCTCTCAGAAGAGGCAGCTGCTGTGATGGAATTTGGTTTCTGTATATTCATACCTTGCTGTGACTATCTTGGACTTTCTAAAATAGATATACAATTTCACAGAACAAATACACTCCTCATATAGGTCATGCACCATGTAAATGTGACCTTTACAAAAGTAAATCCTGTAAGTCTGGCTTCTGCAAAAACAAAAGTCCTGGACATTGGGGCAAATTAACTAATAAACAAAAGACCAGCAAGGTTTGCAATTTAAAAGTTCACCAAACAAACAAAATTACTGTTGCTTATTTCTTTAACACTTTTAAAAATCCTAGTCTTTATTTATAAAACTTTCCCAAGTGATTTAAAACTACAGGGTTACAATCTTTTTGTAAGGCATCAAAGGAAAGGATAGGGGGTGAGAGGAGGAAAACAAACTCAGAAACTTGATTATGAATTAGAAAATTCAGCAGGTAGAAAATCTGGTTCAGTGGGGAGCATGTTCATAGCCATTCTTCCCATGATTTGGCTCTGCTTATATCTGTGGGATAGGACTAGGGAGGAAATGATGAGATGCTGCATCAGGAACTTCTTCTTGTAGCTGCTTCTCAAGTGCGCAAAGGTGTGACTAATGGACACCAGCATTGACAATGGAACTGCTGTCTCCTCAATATGGGTGTCAAAGTCCCACTCCCTACCTGTGCCTCTCTGCCAGCAAAGAAGGGAAGGCGAAGGTACTTGCCCTAGAAGGAAGAAGAGGAAGCAGGGACTGTCCAACACAAACAACTAATGGAAACACTGAGCCGAGCCGAGTGAAGGTCTAATCCAAAAGGTCCAGGAAGCCGAAAGTCCATCCAGAGGGGTCGAGGGAGCCGGAGCAAAAGGGTTGAGAGGCTTGTGTAGTAATTTGCTACAAGCAAACAGCAAGCCATGGTGACAGACTTAAATAGCCACTGAAAAC
Organism: Ctenosaura bakeri; assembly: GCA_948474755.1. NCBI lineage: Eukaryota > Metazoa > Chordata > Lepidosauria > Squamata > Iguanidae > Ctenosaura > Ctenosaura bakeri. Next base: position 250,709 of record CAOLHI010003001.1, read on the forward strand.
AGGTGTTACTTGTCATTGTTTCCTTGATCTAGCCAATGCAGCTTCCCTCTGAACTGTCCGTTTCAGCCTCCTTTGTGATTGGGGGCTAAGGGGCACAGGGGACTGTAATTCCTCCAAATCACTGCTGGTTCCTTCTCCCTTTGTCTCTGCGTGTCTTTCAACTGGTGGAGATGTTTGTAAGCTGGTTGGGTCAATCACTGGCTCTGTTCCTGGCACAATCAGTTGCTCATCAACCCCAAAGCCATCATCTGTCACAGTGGGGCTCCATTTTTCTAAACATGGAGCATGATGTGCCAACACAACAGTTCACAAGTGACTCCAGGAGGGCATACATGTGTCTCAGACAGGAATCTGATATAAGGAATAACTGTGAACCAATTACAAACAAGCAAACAAACAAAGCAATGTTCCCACCATTATAAACATTCACAGCTGCAGTTCATAATTACAAATCTATTAATGATTATGATTTGTGTACCTCTTAGCTGAAAATGGTGTGATGTAATTTAATTATTACTATTTTAAGTACTGTAAGGTTATATGCAATCATGCCTGTTGTAATATATATTTTATGCTGGACCACCCTGTGGTTAAAAGGGAGACACGTTTCACTATAAACATCCTAAATTTAATCCTGTTGTCAGTAGGCCTGTAGCCTAGGGGATTGTCTAAACTGCCTTGTCTCTGAGCTACCATCACAACCTACCAGGAACCAGAAATTTAGGAAGCAGGTGGGACAGAGCTGGTAGCTTTATCTTTCTACTGCAGCCAAGTCCTTCCCTGGCTGCTGAGGAAGAAAAATTCAAATGGATCATTGTGTGCAGTGGGTATCAACAGGAAGCTGGCTGGAATCCACTGGTTGAAGAGATTCTGTCTCTCCACTAATGGCCCCTCCATCTCATTGAAATCTACTCTGGAGGCTGGGGAACTCCATAGAGCATATTTGGGAAGCAATCTGGGAAGATGCAAGACAGAAGAAAGAAAAGAGGAGTTTTGTTGCATGAGCAAAGTCCATGCACGTATTATCGGATGAAACCCAACAACAAATGCTTAAAATGCTTAATAATGATTGTTGTAGATTGTGCTCCTACCACTTAAAGGAATTACTTTTAGCTGCCCTATATCATTGCTTCTGGCTGAACTATTGGTGTACAATTGTCCCTCCACATTTGCTAAGGTTAGAATCCCCACAAAAGTGGAAACATTTCAAATATCAAAATATGTGTGTATGTCTGTGGAAAGGTGGACAAGGCATGGTGGGGAGAACAGGCACTCAAGGTTCAAACCAGGTCAGGGAAAAGAGAGACAAAGGAGGTAGGTGGGCACGGTGGCCCTATATTTCCTCTCTCTTGCCAATGTCCTTCTTTGGGTGCGTGTGGGGCATCAAGAGAGGGTCTGGGGTGCTGAGAAATCAGACTGTGATTCATCCTTAGCTGGCCAGTAGCTGGCAGCACCTGGAGGAGGAGGAGGAAGAGGAGAAGGACTAAAGGGAGATTTTTAAAGAGCTGCAACAGCCTAACTGGAGCTGTGAGACAGAAGATTACCCCAGAAAGGATGCACTTGTGGTAGGGGGAAGGGCAGCAGTTGGAGAAACTCACTAATAATCATATCTGAGAAAGTGAAATCCCCAAATGTGGAGAGCCTACTTTACCTAATTGCTGTTTCCTTCAACTGAAGCTCACCGTTTATACAGTGCAGCTCATCCAGGGGTCAGTGAAAATACCTCTCCAAATACCTGTGGTCCACAAAGAAGCAGATTGACAGTGAAATCCTGAGAATGGCTACTTAGAAATAAGCTCCACTGAGGTCAGAAATTACTTCCAGGCCACTTTGTAACAGACTGCAGCCTAAGACCATCATCCAGACTGAGGAACAGGATACTCATTGATGTTGGTTGGCTATCAATGCCATATTTCTTCACATTATCTAAAATTGTCTCCCAGTGTTAAGACCTTAAAAAAAAAATGGCATCAGGTGGGGAGTCAAAAAGGCAAAAATCTAGAAAGCCAGCAATCAGAAGGACCAGACACAGTGTAGTTTCATGCGTGAAAGAAAAAACTGTCAAATAAACCAGGTGGAACAGATTCCAGGTGTGTGAGCCAGGCAAGTCACTTGGAACCAAGTCTGAAATTAATCATTTTTCATTTGTTCACACACACACACACACACATCCCAGTCACAATCTTTTCTCATCAGCCAGGTCATGTCATTGTCACAACACCAAGGCTGATACCAACAGGGATGAGCAGTAACTTCATAGTGAAAGCAACCTTTTGAGAAGTGGGCATACATACACACGCCACTAGTTGCCACTCATGGGGTACAGTTAGGTATCCATTTATATTAATATTAAGATATCAAAGGGAAAAAAACTTCCTGTCTTTCATAGCATACGGAAAGTCCAGCTAGTATGGCCTACTTTAGAGTTCCTTATTTAGGGCATCATCCTGCTAGTGAGATATACAAGCGTAATTCCATCTTACACTGTGCATGTATTGTCTTGGTTGTTACAGATGTTTCCTAGTGTATAGCTCCTGAAGGGGCAAAAGGATGGCTTTGCCTCCCTCATTAGGAATCCTGATTCCCCAAATGAAATTTTCCTCCACTCCCTAAATTTCTACCACTGAAGAGAGTGAGACACTTAGCTGCACGCACTAGAGGCTGGCATTCCTCCCATCCCTCCCTCCACAAGAACTAAAGTCCCCACCACGCACTCCTCAAGCTGTTGTAACAGCTGCCCTAGCTGCCATTCCAATGCTGGTGGAGAGCTGAGGAAACTGGAGAAGTGTCCAACTATGTTCCCACAGCCAGATGCAGACCAATGACATCATCTGCTGAAATCTTCAGAGGACCCCAATTGATCTCATTCTGCATCTCGTTATTGGAATAAAGCCAGAGGCTTCTTCCACTCCTCCCTCCATTAGCAACAGAATAGTGGGAGACAGCGCTATTGCAATGAAACGGTGAGTCCTGGGGTTGGTGGAAGGGGAACTCTAGTGAATCTCTTATGCTACACCTGAGCAGGTCTAGGATTTTGTCTCCAATGTTGTAAGATTCCTGTTTGGATATTAAAAATGATTTTTGTTAAGGGTTTTTGTATAGCTTCCAGGCTGGCATGACAATTAGGTAGAGTAAGGTAATTGTCTCAGTTTCTGTGAGACAGCATCCCTCTGGGTTCTTCCCCCTGAGCCACTAGCACAGGCCCTACTGTTAGACAAAATACCAGTATATGCTATACTATCCTTGACCATCTAGACTAGTCTGCTTCCGTATCTCTGCATCAGCATTGAAATAAGATCCACCAGCACACCACTTGGCTTCTATATATGAAACTAACATATTTACCCTGTGCTGCCCAGGGTTTTTATTTTCCTCTCAAGAACTCACCAAACTGTCTTCTCCATTTCCTGTAATTTTGCTTCATATTTCCCAATGCAATCTGTATTCAGAGTTATTTACATACACAGTTTGGGTTCCTGAGGGAGTACACTGTCCTCCTTCTTCCTGCTAGGCCTCGTGTGCATAGCAACAGGTCTATTTCTGTACCTGTAAATTTTCCCCATATTCCCCAATCCAATCTTTATTCAGAGTTGTTAACATTCAGAGGTTGGGTTCCTGAGGGAATACACTATCCTCCTCCTTGCTGCTAGGCCTTATCTCCATAGCAACTGGCCTATTCCAGTACCTATAACTTATCCCCATATTCCCCAATCCAATCTGTATTCATGGTTGTCAACATAGAGAGGTTGGGTTCTTGCGGGAATACACTGTCCTCCTCGTTGCTGCTAGGCCTCATCTCCATAGCAACCAGCCTATTCCAGTACCTGTAACTTTTCCCCATACTCCTCAATCCAATCTGTGTTGTCTGGTGATGTTGATGTACTAGATTTTTTCTTTCTTTCTGCTGAACTTGTGCAATGGCTTTACATTTTTCTGGAAGCATTTTTTGTTTTGAATTTCAACTTTAAGGCCTTTTCCACACCGGGCGAGGGAATCACCCCATGCCGCTACTCACCGGACCTTTCGGCTCCCCGATCCGGTCCACAGCATTCCGGAGCAGTGCGTGCTCGTCAATATGCACTACTCCGGTGTCCCAAATGGTGGCTTCTGGTTGGTTGAGGGTCTCGACCAACCACTGAAGCTCGCCAGCCTAAAGCCTTTGTGCCTCCAGGCAAATCGCAGGCTTGCGTTGGTGTGAGCCTGTGAATCTGAATAAGGGAGCAGGCTCACAGTGGCGCGCCGTGTGCTTTTGAAAGACCAGAAAAATCATTTCTTTCAAAAGCACGCTGGAGGACCACTTGGGGTCGCTCCAGACCGGACTGAGGTGCGCATCTACCTTAAATAGGTCCGACCCAGTCTGGCCTGAGGTGCAGACTTCCTCCTTGGAGGATGGACTGCACCATTTTGGAAAAGGCCTATGATTCCTCACCTATGGAACTCATACAATCTACTGTGTGAGGCGAGAAGACCTTGTAACTATGGCCATTTCTGTACTACACTGGTATAGTACTATTATTCCACTTTCGACATCCTGTGGAATCCTGGGGTTTGTAGTTTACTAAGGTCAAAGACCTCTCTGGCTGAGAATTCTTAAATGCCCCTACTTAAACTACAAATCCCAGGATTCCATTGGATGTTGAAAGTGGAATAATAGCACTATGGCAGTGTAGTATGGAAATGGACTATGTTGTCTATATCACTTTAATTTTTCTCACATATGCCTCCCAAATGTTTTCTGGCATCCTTATTGACAGTAGGCCTCATCTCCATAGCAACTGGCCAGAGGCCCAAGAGCTCTGGGCTGAGAATTCTAAAGGGCCCTCCCTAAACAGCCAACCCCAAGATTCTGTAGCATCTTTACAGCCAGCCAGCCATGTGAGGTCTTCTCACCTCACTCAGCCGATCGTATGAGGTCTTCACCTGCTTGACGTAGACAAACAGACAAGCTCACAGAGAAACATTGACTTTTATATAGTAGATGGATGGGGAATTCCATTCCATCTTTTGCCTCATGCAATAGCTTGTCTTGAACCAGCCCTATATAATAAGAAACAAGAGTGCTTGCTTAATGGCCTTCATGGCTGATAGCTTCTAGCTAACTTTATTCCCTCTCTAATCTGAAGTGAACAGATTAGCAGTTTGAATATAGCCAGTGAAGGAGCCTGATAGATGGGGAAAAAAGACCCCAAAAGTATGCTTTTGCTATCTTTACTTAGCACTGTTGCCTCTCTGATTTCCAAAAGGATGCTATTAGGACAACGCATGGTTAAGTCTCTAACACTCTCTCTTCACAAAGAATATGACCCTATAAAAGGCTGCTTCTGTAAAATTTTTCTACCACTTAGGGAAGTGTCAGACCATCAGAAAATTAATGAGAAATTAAGTTGCTGCCGGAAAGAATCCCTACCACAGGCTATCATATCTGTACTGAAAGAGACATCAACTCTTTTATAAGGTGATCAGCATGAGATGGAAGAAGGGGGAGCTAAATAGTCCCTGAGCATTTTCCTCCTCCATCTTCCCTCAGATCTTCATACTTACACCTTTTGCTTCTTTCTTACCTGTTAAGCCCATTCCAACCCGTCTTCAAGAAGGGAATGTAGCAGGAATGGGGCTCTAATCCTCCCACACTAGCTTACCTCCCACACATGACAGCTAAGGTTTAGGGGTTCTTTTGACCACATATAAGTCAGTTTCTTTTGTCTGGCTTCTTTCTTCTCCCAAGACAGATTTCCCGAGACAATTTTTTCTTTATACAAAAGCCTCCTGAGCATTTGCTGCTATTTCTACAATAAGCTTATATTGCACTAGCACTGCTACACTCTACACAATAAATGCACCAAATATTCATACTAATCTGAAGGCCTGGCCACATACACTTCATTTAAATGTGGCAGGAAAGAACTACAACAGGCACTTCAGACTAGTGTATATGATATAGATTAGAAAAGCCAAAAGATGAAGTGCCATTTTGTGTGTGTGTGTGTGTATCACCTATCAACTCATGGTGAGTCCATGTATTTCATCGGGTTCTCTCAGGCAACAAATACTCAGAGGTGGTTTTGCAGATGCCTTCCTCTGAAAGATAGCCCAAAGCATTTGGTATTACTCAGTAGTCTTCCATCCAAGTACTAACCAAAGGTGACTCTGCTTAACTTCCAATCTGGTCCCTTTAGAATATTAGAAATTAGAATATTTAGGCAGATATTTTCTTTAAAAAAACCACGCTTCTATCTTTTTGAATTCCATGTCCCATGGGAGGTTTTGAGGAGTTGCAATAAAAAGGCATAGCTTTTCCAAGCTCTAGGTAAAATAAATACCAGAGCAGAAAAAGAAATCTAAATTGTTCTGTTACTTCATTCTGTTTTAAATCTGCTGCCTCAGACAAGAAGCAGTGAATAAATATATTCAGATTCCAACCACAGATTACCAGAGCAACAGAAATGAGAAAGCTCAATAGAGCTGAAAATGTTAGACTTCCCAAATAAGCGATTTTGAATGAGATTACTTTAACTAAGAACAAGCACATGGTTGTACCACAAGTATTCAAGAGCATTTTCTTTTCTCGCAGAAGAGGTCTGAATTAAAGATTCACCAAAATGGAATTATATCACCCCCTCACCAGTTTTACAGAATGCCTAAAGGCTCCACTAACCTATATTTCAAAATATCATTTAGGCGACCTCCTCCGTTTCCTTTTTTGTCTGCAAAGAATTCCTGATATGTCTATGCTCTGTTCAGTGCCTAAGGGATAACTAAAATGATGGCAAATGTGGTATCAGATGGCCTGGTTGAGTAAAATATCTTTTTTTTTTCAAGTGTGAGCCTGAGATAATTACATGAATAATGTAAAATGACTGAAATAAATGTTGAAGAATAATACAGCATTTGGATGTGGGGGTGGAGATTACACCAATTAGTTGAAGGAATTCCAATGGTAGTTTGGCATCATCTGCACTGGAGAACTTGAAAACAGTTTAGATTCTAAATGAATAGATGAATTTATACTGAGATCTGTTTAGAGAAAGGTAGTATAGCTCAATGGTAGAGCATATTGTTCTAGATTCCATGGCTAGTTTCTGCTTATAGGGCCAGAAAGGAATCTGATCTGGTCTAGATCAACCAATGTCCTGACTCAATATAAGGTATCAATATTATGTTCAGTAGGAATGATTGCAATCAAATGAGATGACACTTGTGGATGACACCATTATTGACACCAGACACCAGTTTAGAATGAATAGTTCCCTTTGATTTAGATAGAAAGGCTAAATAGAATTGGGCATTATCAGTGTATTCTTGGCATCTCCACATCTCCAGATGACCTCTTCAATTGGTTTCATGTATATGTTAAATAGCATGGGGAAAACATGGTCCCAAGAGACACTAAAGGTTATGTTAGTGATCAAGGTGTCAAGTGGGAATCTTCAGCACCATCTGGACAAACCTTTTGGAAAGGACCAGAGCCACTGGGGGGGAGTGTTACCAGGTTCCATCCCACTGGCCAAAAAGAAAATTGTGAAGTATGGTATTGAAAGCTGTCAAGAAGTCAAAAAGAACCAAAGGAGATATGCTCCCTCTCTCCAATTCCTGGCATAGATTATTCATCAACATTACCAAATGCCTCTGTCCCACAAGCAGTCCTGAAGTAAGACTGAAATGCATCCAGACAATTAATCTCCCCTAGGAATCTATGATGGTGATTTTATCTACAAGTTATCTTGCAAATTGTTCCCAGTAAACAGCTGAGAGATCTATGCTTTCCTCTTGTGGGCCAGAATGTAATAGGCCCTTGACCATTTGATGCAGTTGTGTTGCATGACTCTCAGCAGATACAATGCTGGCAGAGAAAAGTACCACCACTGAAGTGGCATTTCTGTGAACAATGACCTATGCTCAATCATACTTGCTCTGAGTTTTCCACCATCACAGACACCATCCCACTTGTTTCATCACCAACTAGTGAAACAAAGAACTAGCTTGGATTGCTATAAGTAACTGTCAATATTCAAGACACAGAGCTGGCAAAAACAGCTTGAGGACCACTCCTGGCTATACTTCCAGAAACAGTCCATAGTGTAAGGAGGATAGAGAGGTAAGGCACTGTAGAAGAAATTTGTCACTTTTAGGGTTCAAGAATGGCAGCTATTCATGAATTGAAGACAGCAGTTTATTTAGTGACATGCCAGGCAAGACGTCAGCATTTAAGCTGAGCAATATGACACTGAAACAAACATATATTTTACCATTTACAGCAATTTTGAAAGGTTATCCAGCAACAACATACAACAATATACAGCAAGTAGGAGGAGGAAGCGGGATATATATTAGCCAACATTAAATAGCAGTCATTAAGCCACAGTGGAAGATTGCTAAGTAAACACTCAGTTAAAACTATTAATGTTGAACCTTTTTCTTACATTTCAGATTATTATTTGCTATTAGCAGAAAGTGTTGATTGGTCGCTGGGTCAGAGTGCACTATAAATACTTTATCTGTTTTTCTTGGATATTCCCTACAGCTAGAGGTTTCCAGATGGTGTTCCGTGACACATTAGTGTGTCACCTGAAGTGTGTAGGTATGTCGCCTACGATCTTGGAAATGTATGTAATTATTTATAAATCATATACTTTTTAAAATATATGAAATGTTTTCATGAGATACGTTATGTTTCCATACATTTTGTTATTACAATTTATGTATGTGTCTGTATCTCTCATGAGGGGTTAGTTTAACCTCCGGTTTGCTAGTAAAACTGGATTACTGTGTTGCAAAATGATGCATCTCTAAAAAGTGTGTCACTAACATGATAAGTTTGGAAAGCTCTGCCCTAGAGCATACACACTTTGCTGCTTCTAAAATTGTCCTGATGGTTGTTTTCCTTCAGCATAGCATTATCTTACTTTGATTCTATTGTCTGACACTGATATTTGCCATCAGCACATGTACAACCTATTGAGACCACCATTTGCTAATATAAGCCATCCAACTTGCAACTTGGATTCAAATTGCAACAGTTTCCTATGTTGAAAAATAAATTTAAATTTTTTTTTCTATGGATTTGCATTTGCTGGTCTGTTTTTGCAATACAGAGCTGGGTTTAAACAGGACATTGTGCAAGAGAACTCATTGTTAGCTTGAACCTTGCCAGATTCATGTCTCCTTAATATCATTCTGCCAATGTGTTGCTATATTTGGTGACTGAATTAACTTGACACCTCTTCAGCGTGGAATTAAAAAGTGGGAAGGCCAACCTAGACCAGGAGGATCAATGTTTCAAATAATGCATTTCCAATCCATAGAGGTTTACCACTTTCCAAAACATTTCTAAAAGATCTACAGAGAACCATCTTCAAAAGAGTAATTACTGAATTGATTGATGACTAAAATTTGACATCAGAATTGGTCTTCTCAACAGACTGGAGCATGTGGCCTATACTAAATAAATGTCATGACTCAATGGAGGGAAACAAAAACAAAATCTCTCCCTATGTGTGTGTGTGTGTGTGTGTATGTCTCTCTCTGTGTGTGTGTGTGTGTGTGTGTGTGTGTGTGTGTGTGTATTCATATGCAAGAGTCTTCTACATCTGAACACCTTTTGCCATGAAGACAGGAATATCCCTCCCTGCTATCAGGCTAGTATTTCACAATCCTTTTTATTTTTTGAATGTTTAAATATTGTCTTCCTTAGTTCCTTAACATCCTGAACATTTTGCTGATTTATGCACCTTCCTTCTGACCTCTCAGTGTTTATCGGCATTTTCAATCTTGCTAGATATGGATCTGCAAGCAAAACATGCCCCCTGAGTGTTTTGCCATCTCTTGCATTTTTCAACAGCATCCATGTTAATAAATCAAACAACAAAATCCTTAGTGACAAGAGAGGACTAGCCTTATTTGCAAAGCACAGGGTCCCCACAAGCTCATTAAAGAGATTGGCACTTGTACCATGTACATACATTTGGAGTCACTTCAAAAGAAATAAATCTATTTAAATTAAGGTGCAAGCTTCCCAGTTCTTTTGCTTGCAGTGAAGTCATTAGAATAGGATAATGTTTCAACTTGCAACCTGTGACACTATCATACAGGCAGTCATCCAGGATATGCATGTCAGTCAAGATTATTACTTAAGGTACAGCCATCATGGCTGGATCTGGCATTGCAACATAATACAGAATTGTTATGTGATATCAACGTGATTGGAATGGTGGCCATTGAAGGTGGAAACTGGCTGAGAATACCTTCTCACATGGATAGCTCTTATCTCTTTGACATCGGCAGACTTTCCTAATTGTGCCTGACAGCAGAATGGAGCTTTCCCCTCAGTGGGGAAGATCTGCATGGCAAGATGCTTTATATGTCATGACAATGGCATGGAAGAGCAATCACACTGAAAGTAGTTATCCTCATAATCATCCCTAAGATCAAAAGAAGAACCATGCTGGATCACACCAAAGACCTATAAAATAGTGCTTTCTTTAGATTCCATGGGAATCTAGGACTGCATCATCAGTATCCACAAAAAGCAGCTGCTTGAGTGAACTAATCTGGGCTGAACGAACCATGTAATTTAGTCTCTTACTAAAAAACATGAAAAGGCAACCAACACAACAATATCTACATTCATCTCCTTCTTGTACACATCTGTGAAAGTGCATAGGACATATTTTATGGCCTCCACCTCATTTAATTTTAGGTAACCACAGTAAGGGCGATCTACTTTTTACCATTGGACCTAATCTACTATATAAAAGTCAAAGTTTGTGAGTGATCTTGTCTGCTTATCTGCATCAGGTAGGCACAGACCTCATATGATTGGCTGTGTGAGGTGAGAAGACCTCATATGATTGGCTGGCTGTGAAGATTCTATGGAATCCTAGGGTTGGCAGTTCAGGGAGGGGCCTTTAGAATTCTCAGCCAGAGAGCTCTTGGGCCTCGTCTCCATAGCAATGGGCCTCAGGTCGGTTGCTCTGGAGACGATGCCCAGCAGCAAGAAGAAGGGCAGTGTATTCCCTCAGAAACCAAACCTCTGTTATGTTAACAATTCTGAATACAGATTGGAATGGGGAATTTGGGAATAAGTTACAGGTATAGACCAGTTGATATGGAGATGTGGCCTAGAAGAAAGGAGGAGGATAGTGTATTCCCTCAGGAACCCAGCCTCTGTATGTTAACAACTCTGAATACAGGTTGGATTGGGGAGTATGGGGAATGGTTAACAGGTCAGTACCGTACAGTACAAGTACAGAATAGACTGGTTGCTATGGAGATGAAGCCAAACAACAAGGAGGAGGATAGTGTATTCCCTCAGGAAGCTAACCTCTGTATGTTACCAACTCTGAATACAGATTGGATTGGGGGATATGGGGAAAAGTTACAGGTACTGGAACACGCCGGTTGCTGTGGAGATGAGGCCTAGCAGCAAGGAGGAGGACAGTGTACTCCCTCAGGAACCCAAACTGTGTATGTAAATAACTCTGAAGACAGATTGCATTGGGAAATTTGGGAAAAAGTTACAGATACTGGAGAAGACAGTTTGCTGAGTTCTTAAGAGGAAAATAAAATCCCAGGCAACGCTGAGTAAATACGCTAGTGTCAAATAACCACAGCCTTTTACCACTGAATGGCAAGGTTCATGGACAACTTGCAGGTATACCTCTCCAAGAAAAAAATGGATGGTATTCCCTGCAACAATTAGATTTTGTGTCCTTTCTCCCTTAATTTTACATTGATTTTTTTTCTTCATTTGTTTGTTTAATCTGTGTATCTCATAAAACAACTTATTTCTCCCTGCAAGCAATGTGTGCATGTGCACACTATGCAGCTATAGTGCTGTTATTATACTTTAACTGACAAGGCAACATCCTATTGAATCCTGAGTTTTGCTGCTTATGGAGGGGAATTTAGAATTCTCAGTCAGACAGCTCTGGTACCATCCCCAGGATTCCATGGGATGTTGCCATGGCCGTTAAAGTAGAATGTAGTGCCATAATTCTGTGGCGTGAATGGGCCTCTGATTCCTGCTCTCAACATTCCTGATTTCCTATGATCAAACCTCCTAGACACTCACCTCTGGCATACTTTCTTTGCTTTGTTTACTGACTGCTCCCTAGGCCTTCTCCTGCAAACAATGTTTTGGTGGACTCTGTGTACCAACCCAGACCTGACGCTGACTTCTGACTTTCCTCTGTTAAAACTGTTGTTTGTCTAAAGGAAATCTGCAATCCTGCTAGAATACCTACAGCCACAGAAAAAGGACATACAATGGCTGGGGAAATGGCAAAAGCCCTATAAATTTGTCCCAGCCATTTTTGTCTATTTGTTTATTGGGGGAAAAATTAAGAAAAAAATAGCCGAGGACCTTGTTTACAAATATACAGATGACAATGCTGTAGGTGTCATTCTGTGTACATTCTGCAACAAAACAAGACTCTTGGGAACTAAAATGTCCCATTGTAGTACGTTGGGGTTAGTGAAACAAAAGCAACTTGAATATAATCTGGAGCTGTGTTGTGAATGGTTCAAAGCAAACAAGGATAAATGCTCTAAGGGTTTGATTGCAAGTGGCCATTTGTCACTTGCCCTCTTCCTCTGGTTCTTCATCATATCTCCATATAGCAGGATGTCATCTCTCACACCTCAGTTTTCACCAGATCAGGAACAGTTTTTCATTGCTATATTTTGTTATGATGTCTTTGATGATATCTGATATTAATGGATATATCGTCCTTGCACTTTCTCTTTGTTAGGAGGTTGAAGACTTAGAGATTGCTTCTATGTCAATCTATCTTGTTAAGTTTTATATACACCCAGCCCTGCATTCTATGTTTATGCTGCACCTTGCGGTTGAACACAATCCAAACTAGGCAGGGAAAATGGATCTGCCAAGTGGTCTTTTGGGAATTTTTTTGTTGCAGGGGGTGGGGATGAAGGGCTAATGTTCTTATCTTCACTTCAGGCTGGCAGTATTGTAGATCAGATTTGAGATTCATTTATTAGCTTCCTTTTGAAGCACCATTCTCATTATTGATTTCTGAGTCATCCAATAAGACTACCTACAGTATGCTGTTTGCCTCTGCTCTGGCAAAATTCACATTGACTCAAACACTGCAGAAATCATCCCAAATAAAGTGGGGAAACATCTTTATGAACCAGACTATTTCACATCCTTCTCAACTACCTGAGCCTGATCTTGAGATATTATTTTTCTGATATCTCCATGAGTAGGGATGGGATGAATCCAGAATTTTCTGAATCTGAATCCGGATCTGAACCCTTGAAGGTTCTGGGAATCCACGAATCTCACAAATCTTGAATCTTTCAAATCCTTTTTTAAAAAAGAGTTTGAAAAACAAGGGAAAGAAGGATTATCTTGGGCAAGACACACTCTCTCAGCCTTAGCAAAAGCCTAGGCAAAGGTAAACCTCCCTCTGAAGAAATCTGGCCAAGACAATTGTCATAGTTTTGCCTCAGGATCTCCCCAGATTGAAAATGACATGAAGGCCCTTTCTACACAGGCAGGAAAATGTGGATTAATCTCACATTTTCCTGACTGTGTAAACAGGGCCACGTACTCCAGTACAGAGCTAATTCAGGTCAAAACTGGCTTTTCTTTGCATAGCTCCTTCTGGCATCCTGGGGTTTGTAGTCTGCTAATGCACCATTACACTTTGGCAAAGAAGGCTGTGACACCTTGTAAAACTCCAAACCCTAGAATTGTGTCTGAAAGAGGTTTGCAAGGGAGCTATGCAAGGGAATGTTTCAGCTGTCCTTGAAATCTCAAGCCTGTACCTTCCAGTCAAGTGCTGAATTTAAATATGAAATGTTCAATTTAAATATCTTAGAATATAAGCCCAGATGTAATTTCTGAAATTGTTGCCAAAGGTCATTATAACTCCAAGGGAAGACCTCATCTACTTACTATCTTCCCTTGTATGTATGGTCTCCCAGGTTTTCAGGCGTGCCGGTCTCCAACAATCTACTTAGTTGGTGGATTCGAAAGATTCGGTTGGCCTATTTTGGTACAGGGATTCGGATTTGGGAATCTTGAATCTTTACCCAGGATCTGAGGATTCAGTTGGCCCATCCCTATCCATGAGACTTTCACACATTTCACTGTATCTTCTTCATACATACTTGGCTATAATGACAGGAAGACATTAGCCATTTCCGTACCATACCCCATTAGTGCATTCTTCCATTACGATCCCAGCATTGCCATTCACATGATGGCAGCAGGTTACAGATGCTCTCTTCCATACCTTTCCACTTTGAACATATGAGTAAAAGTATTGCCGCCAGTGTTCCTTCCACACTACAGTGCCCTTGTCCACTCCATTGCCCCGCCTTCACCCCACCCCACTGCCTCTGATTGGTTGGGGTTTTTTGTTGTTGTTGTTGTTGTTGTTGTTTGGAAGCCATACTACAGCTGCAATGTTGTAACAGAATGACACTCCAATACATTATGGCACTTTTGTGCTATAATGCTTAAAATCTATTTTAAAAATAAAATGTCTTAACTGAAAGGAGAAATTTAAAATAAAGAGGGAGAGGTGAGATAAATTTTGAAGCTACGCTGCTATGTGAGTAGCTAAGAGAAGGACAAGCTGGGCATGCCCACGCTCCACCCACTCATGGATCTGGGAGGACAGGAGGCACTATCAAGCACAATTACGGTATCCCACAGAGCGGGCTGATGGAATTGAAGCACGAAAGGATGCTCTTAATGGTATAATGCACCTTTGCAAAGCTTGGGGAGAGGATAGCAGCAGGATAGTGACATTCTGCAGTAGCACAACTCCTGGACCGGAAACAACCTGCTGCTGCTGTTGTAGGATAGTGATATCATGCGGAAATGGCCACTGAGTGATCATAAAGTTCTAGTCTATCAGGCAACCTGATAAAAGCAAGGATTTCCATTCTCTGCAATCAAACTGTCTCCTTATGTATAAATCATGAATTCAAGTGCTGAATTATGATAGAGTCAAAGCAAGGTTATTGAGAAACAAGAGAAAGAAGACAAGGTGGAGAACCGGCATACTTGGAAGCTCTCCAGGTTTTGCAGTTTTGTTTTTCTTAAGGAAACAAATTCTTAAAAGAATGACCTTCTACCAAAAAGAAGAAGAAGAAGAAGAAGAAGAAGAAGAAGAAGAAGAAGAAGAAGAAGAAGAAGAAGAGGAGGAGGAGGAGGAGGAGGAGGAGGAGGAGGAGGAGGAGGAGGAGGAGGAGGAGAAAAGAAAGAAAGAAAGAAAGAAAGAAAGAAAGAAAGAAAGAAAGAAAGAAAGAAAGAGAAACAGCCCACAGTTTGGAAGTAATGTGCTGAAAAATAATTGTAATTAGTTTGTTTTAGTAGTAATGACTAACAAACAATGTTACTTTTCTCCTTAAAGCAGTGATAGCCCAGGAGATGCCTTCAGTCCACAATGAGAATGGGATGTCCTTAAGTAGCATTGCCAGGTCAGGAATGCCTCAGACTCAGCCTAAGATCAAGGGGTGACTTCTTCTTCTTTCACAGGAGGTGGCCCCTGGTGAAGTTACAATCCCTGGTGATGTCATTCATCATCAACCACACTTCCAGAGAGTATGCCATTCAAATAAAAGACACGACGTCTAACAAATGAAGAAAACATAGGTGCACGATCATTCCAAGGCAGCCCTCTTTCCCTGAGATTCTTCCCCTTTGGGACAGAGAATAGTGTCCAGACTACAATCTGGGAACTTGTGAACTTGTTTCCTGTGTTACTAGTTGCAAGGTTCTGCCTTTCCCCTACAAAAACTGGCCTTTCTTTCTTTCTTCTTTTTTCCTTTTTCTTGAGACCATTTTTCCCTCCCTCCCTCCCTCTTCAAAATCAAAGCCTCCCAAGACAGATGGAGCTTCTCCAAAAGCCTAGAAACATTCTGGGCATCTTCCTGGAATCAGTAATGATGCAGCTTCTTGGGAGCATGGTGTTGCTGGAGTACTAAAGACTGTTCACTGGAGAAGGCATCATTAGCTCTTCTGGGAGGCTATCCAGCATATTGTAATCTTCTGGAGAATCATGCATACCTTGTGCCATTTGGATTATAGTTTGAAAGAATTAATAAATCAACTTTGGTTTAAAACATTAAAGACGATTGAAAGGAAGGAAACAAAAGTCAGTTTTCAGTGGAAGTGCAACCTTCATTGACTAGCAAAGCAAAAGACCCTTCACAAAGTCTTCTTCTGACGAAAAACTTTAAGACCTGGGGATGAGTAAACCTAAAATTAATATATGAGGAATGCATAATGTAATGAGATACACCTCTTGGGATTGTACTATTAATGGTAATAACCTGCCTGGAGGGATGGGACAATGAATAATGCAAAGAGTTCCTTGTCTTCAGTTAGGTCACCAAATGATATGCATGCATTTTTGGGAAAGGAAACAAAAAACTTGTTAGGCAGCGATATACTGTATTACAGCACCCTGAAAGAGTGAGAGCCAGTGTGATGTAGTGATTTGGATGTTAGATAAGGACTCCAGCAGGCCAATGTTCACATCCCCACTCAGCCACAAAACCCAATTCAGTGACCTTGGGCGAGCCACACTCTCTCAGCCTCAAAAGAAGGCAATGACAAACTTCTTCAGAATAAATCTAGTCCATAAACCGATATGATAGGGTCACCATAATCCAATAACTATTATGTAAAACCTGAAAGAAGGCCAAGCTAGCTTGCTGGCTGGTTTATTTACACCAAAACATCCACACTGCAAAATTTTGTTGCAGGTCCCACTTGTCTTTTCTTAAAAATTGCTACCCCAGGAGTTCTGTTTTCTGCACCTCAACTTTGATGTGCTAGTTTTTCCTGTATCAAATATCTTTCAGATAATTCATATTATAATATTCTCATCTCCCAGCCATTTATTTCTTTCTAAAGAAAAGATAATGGTAGTCATAATTATTAGTTCATGGATTCCTCAAATCTCGTAATGATGACAGAAAACTAAAACCTTTTGAGAAAATTAAAAGATGCTGCCATTAGCTTTTTGTCAGTTATAGCAGCAATTCTATATACATTTTATTGAGAGTAAACCCTTCTGGAAACTGACTCCTGAATAGGTACATTTCCAATTGTACTATGATGACTAATCTGGTCTTTTGCCTCATCCTCTCCTTCTCGATCCACATGCTATATGGATCCCAAATTCCCACCCACAAATTCCCACCCACAAAGAAGGGAAAGAATTATCTCCTAACATATAGGCCAGCAGAAAGACAGATAATGATAGAGGTATAGATGTACATATTGATCATCAGTCAATTAGGAAACAGAGCTTCATTTATCTCCTTTTTATCTCCATTTATCTCCTTGCAAATCACAATTATTGGAATGTATTCAAGCTGAATAGACAGCATCTGTAATAACAGTGCAATCCCATACATGTCTACTTGTAAGTATGTCCCACTGTTCAATAGGGCTTGCAGTCAGATAAATTTGTACATTAGTGTACAAGAAATGATCCACTGGCATGGAAGAGATCTCCAAAACTAGACTCTTTCAGTTTGCTAGCAATGTCTGAAAGTTCTGAAGTGTTGTTCTTTATTTTGCTATATAAATATTTAAGATGATTGAGCCTTTTGGCATCCTTTTTCTAGTATCAACGTTATTTTCTCAAACTTTATTTCTAATCAGAATAGTATTATATGTTTTGCATATTGAAATACTTGGATGCATTCATATTGCTTCCAGTCACGGACAGCTTGCCATCACAGAGCTGAAAGGCACTGTTACATGGAACAATAACCTGCAAGTATTGTACCAATAGATTTTCATTAGTCAGTGACATCCAGCTGCAGAGAAGAATTAGCCTGCATCTTTGGAAACAAATAGTGTTGCTTCCGGCATCACCATCTCAGATGCAGTGGCCCAAGGGGCCCTCATTTCTCTTTTCTTTCATTGTCATTGACTATTCCTATTTCATACCCTTCATTTGGTCTTTAGCAAGTCTTGTATTGCCTTCTTTAGCTTTCTGCTTTTAAATTTTATCTAGAAACAAGTATATCATCCTAAATGCTCTCTGCAAGGTGCATGTTGATTTGGGAAAACTTTCAGCAACTGTTTATTTTAATAAGAGATCATTTTAAATATTTCTGAGCTTCAAAGCGTTCAAGATTTTTTCAACATCATGATAGAAAATCTGGAGGAAATATATCATCATCTCATGGAAAACTAATTTTAGCTAAGTTCACTAAACCCATACAGTGCTGTGCACCCTTTGTCCAAATATAGCCCCCTTCCTCATGCACTAACCCCCCTTGACTTGTTCAAAAATTAAAGGAACATATATACAGTTGCATGCATATGTTCCATATTCTAAAGCTTGCCTATGATCTTTCAGTGCACCCAACAATCTCAAGGAATCCAAGGAATTCATTTATTGCTTACTTAATTTATTTAAGCAATTTTTATCCCACTGGAGTCTAGCCCAAGCATTTTCACCCAGTGGGAATTTAAAGGAGCTATGCAGGGTATCAGACTGTTTAGGGTATATAATTCAGTGGCTGGGGTAGAACCATTAAAATATGGGCGAAAATCCAGAGTAGATTCATCATTCCATGGACATGGAAATCACCAGCAGCCAGAGCTGGGTCTACCATGGGCAGAATGTGGCAACCATCTGAGAAAAAAGACGCTGTGGACGAGGAGCAAGATGCTGCATACTACACAGCCTACTGTGTTTCTTTGAACCTAGTTTGCTGCCTTCAGTGCACTGTTCCAGTGCCAGGGGCAAGTAAAATTCAACTCCCTGTCCAGTGAAGGACCACTTGGAATGGGAGAGGGTGCATCTTATTCATAAAGCAAAAGGTTTTGGACTTGCCCTATATCTTTTACAGTGGCTAACAAACCCAGACATTCTTTTCTACCCCAATAACCTTTGTGGGGTAAATTAAGCTCAGACGGTATGACTAGCCCAACATCACCAATGAAGCATTATGACTGAGTAGGGATTTGATCTGGATTTTCTTCACCTTAAGCCGGTATTCTACACTACAACAGATCTCCCAATTGCTAGCTCATGGGTGCCATATGCACCTACCTGAATGGGAAATGATGTTAGAATGGTACGTCTCCCTCTAAGTCCCTTTTCTAGATTCATGCACACATGCACATGCACGCACATACATGACGATTGACATGTAGATTATTGACACAGCCCTAACATAATTGATCACTAGATTGAAAGAAGGAGAGGAAAGCAGAAGCCTACATTAAGCTTCCTGTAAGACCAGTGATAGGTGGTGTCCGTACTAACTGGAGAATCTGATTTAGCAGAGAGAACTCTCTGCAAAAGTGGTTGGTGACTTCTATGTCAGTGGTTCTCTGGGCTTCTATGTCAGTGGTACTTCTGTAAATCACTTTAAGCAATTCAGTTTTTGAGGGAAAATTTGGTATAAACTTAAAATGAATAAAGATTTTGCGTTTATGGACACAATTCAGCTAGGCAACCCATAGAAATCTTTGTAAACTGCTTTTTTAATCTGGGATGAAGATCTACAGAGCTGTCTTAACATAGGGGATGGAACTGTTGTAGATGGACTGCAACTCTCAGTATTTCTCACCTTCTACTAGTTAGTGCTGGTGGGAGTTGTAGTCCAACAACATCTGGAATGCTGTCATTTTTGGAATTTCATTTGTTTGTTTATTATATTTGTATGCTGCTTTTTCTCCCAAAATGGGACCTCAGGTGGCTTCCAACAATAAATTAGAAACGTTTAAAATGTTTAAAACAATTAAAAAGATACAAAATTACAAAAACCTAAAACAATGTTCAATATTTAAAACAAGTAAGTGAGTAAATAGATGCTCCCCAGGTCACATAAAAGCCTGCTTAAAAAGAAATGTTTTTGTCTGTCAGTGAAAGGAAGGCAGGGAGGGGGCCAGCCTATCCTCCTGTGGAACAGTGTTCCACTGGCTGGGAGCAGCCACTGAGAAGGAATCAGAAGACAGGCTCAGAGTTTGCAGGATCTAAATAGGGCTGTTAATGAATGTCTCTCAGTCATAGGGTCACCATCGGTCAAAAACAACTTGAAGGCAATTGACAACCTGTTATATTTTGCCCCAGATTTTAGAGTTTCATATCATCCACGTGTTCACCAGAGCAAAACTAATAGAGTAACAATTCTAAGTTCCTCTTGAGTTATATTTTCCAAAATGTACTCACACAAAAAAAGTAAAATGAGGGCTTGAGTTCTCTATGTGCTGAACAGCTGTAACCTTTGGCTATGTGGTTTCTGTTGGGTTTAACTGGAACAATATTTAAAAAGATTTGAATATATTTCTTCAGTGACCTGTAACAAATTGTGACACATCTGTAACTCGCAAATAGGATCATGTGAGACAAGTGCTCCTTCAGCCAGCCAGTTCATCTTCAGCCTTAAGAACCAAGACCAGCACTTTGCATTTAAGCTACTAGCAAACTCATTACCCTTCCCTTCAATTGCTGGTCAACTGAGGAGAGGGAAGCAAGAGGATGGGGGACAATATCACCAAAGCCTGGTCTCTTTTGGCCCCAGGCCTCTTATGTATCTCAATAGTGAAAAAACAGATAATATAAAATAACAGTATTTCAACAGCCCAGAGTCTCCATAATGTCTGTTGCTAAATTTGGAGGAGGGCAGATCAAGAATCTTGCCACAGGCCCAGTGCCAACTTTTAGTGGACCTGCTGAAATATAAAGTGTATCTAAGATGGACAGCCCACCAGAAATTAAAGTGCTCCTGAACAGCTTACCTTTATGTCAAAAGAATTTGTGTAGAAGGACTCACTAAGGGAATAGTGCCTTTCAGCAATGATATCCACCACTATGAAAAGCCAATAGAAAATTAACGTCACTGTAAAAAGTTTATTTCATTGTGAAAAACATGATTTTATTCATTCATTCATTCATTCATTCTGGAACATTCACTTTGATAAGAGTATGAATCTCAGGGTTTGAATCCAGATTTACTCATACTGAAAGCAGTCCTGTTGAAATCAATGGGACTTGAGTTAGCCATGATTAATTTAAAACCCACTGGTTTCAGTGGTGTTTAAATCTGGATCTAGTCCAACATATTTTTCAGTTTTAGGATCATAAGAAACTGACTAACACAAGGGCAATCTCCATCCTGTACCTACTTTTGTCTCCTGGCTGACAGTGGCTTCCTAGAGTCACAAAGAAAAGCTTTCCACTCATTTGCTATATTTTGTAAAGTGTAGACTAGATTTTGGAAAAACTTCCTTTTTTAAAGTTGTACCTCCTAGGAACCCCGGATGAGTTCTAGTATTGTAATCCAAAAAGGTAACACTTCCAACCTCTGCTTAAGACTCCAAGGATAAACTAGGAATTTCTGTGTGTAAAGCATGTATGTTATCTCAGAGCTATGTGTTCTCCTAAATCTTAAAAAGATTATTAACTTTGTCATTGTCTTGATTTGCAATTTACATTTTTTTCCTGGTTGATATTTCAAAATATTGTATTTTTTTTAAAGTATATCCAGCTCAGGGCAGCATATTAGTGGAAATTGCTTTAGCAAGGATTAATAAATTTCATTAACATGGATGTTTAAACTTTTGCTTGCAAAGTAATTGGCACAGGATAAGGGGGAAAAGTAAAATTATGAAAAGTTATCCAGTCATAATGATGGGTTTTTTTGGTTTTGTTTTTACATCTGCTTCATTATGTTAAATATCTTCATTGCCTTATTCATTGCACGCACAATGAACCAAGAGTTCAAGACATTCTAAGCATGCAGTTTATTATCACAACAGATCTCTTTTTTCATTACAGCATTTTCTTCTTTTTAAATTAAATGAATGAAATGACTACGGGCTGTAAGAATATAAGCCTACAAAATTAAAACTTCATCCTTCTAATTACTTAATGTTCTTTGAGAGCCAATACAACCCATTTTTTAATGTTTACATGTTATTTTCTTAATTATTTCAGAGGGAGACAAAGCAAATTCGTTGAATCTTAAAACTTTGATTAAGAAATATGGGATTTAAAGGAACTCAACAGCAATTTCTTTGGTAATAATATCAAGGCCTAGAAAAAGAAAAGAGCCAGCATAGGGGAGAGGTTTGAGTGTTGGACTGTGACTCTGGAAACAGCGTTCAAATTTCCACTCAGACATGGAAATCCACTGGATGGTCTTGGGCAAGTCTTACTCTCTCAGCCTTACTGGAAGGCAAGAGCAAGCAAATCTTCACAAGAAAGCTCTGTGATAGAGTTGCCTTAGGGTCACCATGAGTTGGAAACAACTTGAAGGCACACAACAACAACAACAACAACAACAACAACGTTTGTTAGCAGCAAAAATTTTCCCTCTCTTGGACCACATGTTTTTCAACTTGTTTGACCATATCAATGTGTTTTGATATTGCTTGGTCCTTTGTCCTTTTTCTGACTGCAAGGTCATTCCTTCTGATGTTTGGGAACTAGATAAAGCCATGAAATCTAGAGAAAAGTGTGGACTTTCTTCCCATTGGGGGGAGGAATGCCCAAATTTGTCTGTGTTCTCTTCCCTAGGCTTTCAAATCTCTAATATACAGAAAGAAAAAAAGTGAGCAGAAAGTTGTCAAAAACAAATCTATAATGTGTATAATGACTATATGTTAGATTAGATTGTAACAGGGAGAAAGAAATCCTATTGAGATTGCAATCCTATGGAGGTGGCTGCCTGGTTGCCCGCCCCCTACCCCACAATAGAGATAGAACTCCACTCCCAGAGGAGAACATCCTATCTTGGAACTCACTTCCTGTCCCTGTGGAAAGAAAGAGAGGTCTTACTCTCCCATTGTTGGAGCTCTGATGTCAAGAGAAGTTAAAAATCATTAATAAAGAGCCTGGCTGTACAGAATGAGCATGCACAGGCCTGAATCCTATTGTATGTCCAAACTAGAGTAGACCTATTGAATCAATGGGATTGACCAGCATGTTGGCTTACCCTTCAACAGATATGTCAATGGAACTGTTCCAGTTGGGACAAACCAATAGGATTGAGACCATAGTAGCCAAAGTCTTCCCAGGCCTCTACTATATCGCCAACACAGGACAATGCTTAAACATCACTAGAGCTGTTCATAATAAAAAGGAAATAATGTTTTGTTTTGGAGGAAAAGAAGTTGCAATCACTTCTTCTCTGTTTGTTCACCCCTGCTAAGGCTTGGAGCCCCAAAGGACTTTGGATATTTCAGATCTTTCCAAAATGCAAGTGTTCCAGACTACCTAAGTTACAAGTTAAAGTTTGCAAAATTTAAGCTCTGGAAAATGGAAATGAAAATGTAAATGTAAATAGATTCATGAGGTATATAAAATATAAAGCAGAAAGCTGTTTTATGTAGAATGTGTGTGTATTCCTACGATCATAGACACAGGTTCATTCCAGGCAGAAATCCAACACAACTATAAACAAGGATATGAGAAGGTCAACAATGACCTGATTGATAATAAACCCCAAAAAAGATGCCATGGTGAAGGAACCAACTTATGGAGTTAGATGTCTGATATGACTTGATGGAAAGCAGCCAGAAGCCCACAGTATCTATGGTTATATCAACTCTGGAGAGGAGACTAATGATTTACATAAAAAAGAGCCAGTTAGTATTTCTTGTTTTGGTTGGACCAGATACGTCAGCTGATTAGGCTAGGAAAGATATGAAACAAGCTAAGACAAGAAACAGACAAGAGACAACTGAGCATCTGCCTCCAATCTATGAAGAACACTGTTGATAAACAGCTGCTGGTTTTAGCTGATAGCCTAGTCTATACTGATAAAGGCCCTTTCCGCAGCTTACCTCCATCTGGTGTGGTTGCGCGGGGATCATGTGAGCAGCCTCTTCCGTGAGGCACTTGCGTCTCCTCTGTTCTGTCTCCGCAGCAGCCGCCTGTCAGCCAGCAGATAACATGAGGGTTCCGTCTCTTCCTTCTACAGCGCAGCTGGATATTTTCCCAGGGGAAGAAGCGCGAGGACCCCAGCTCTGGAAGCTCTGCACAGACGCGTGTGGGGCCCCAGAACAATGTGCAATCATGTATCATTTTCAGCCAAAAGCCAAAAATGATATATTGTATGATCAGCGTTGCACGGTTATGAGAATGTCATGTGAAATGCAATTGCACAACACTCCAGAGGCCCTTTCGCATGACAAATGCCGTGCGAAAAGGGCCAAAGACTGAACATACTCATAAAAAGAGAAAGAATTTCTGCTCTCAATTAGGCTATGCTAAACAGATATATTTCCCATTTTGCTAGATACAGTAATGGCTACTGCTGGATGTAGCAATGCCCAGGGATATTGATACAATGGATGCCTGTGTATTCACAGATGCCTGTTTATAGATGTATCATTTGTTATGTCTTTTAATGCTACCGCACAGCTATCTCTTTGAATATTGCTACAAAGTGTCATGTAGTAGTTGTTGTTGTATGCCTTCAAGTCACTTCCGACTTACAACAACCATAAGGCAAACCTATCATAGAGTTTTCTTGGCAACATTTGTTCAGAGGAAGTTCGACATTGGTTTCTTCTCTGAGGCTGAGAAACTGTGACTTGCCCAGGGTCATCCAATGAGTTTCCATGGCAGAACAGGGATTTAAACATCGGTCCTCCAGAATTCTAGTCCAAAACTCAGACCATTATTCCACACTGGCTCTGTCATGTAAAAAGGCTTGGCAACTGCAGAATAAAAGCCTCACCAGGTTACAAATGTCACACTTAGCCAGCTCTCTCCATTACTTTATTTTTTAGAAGACTGGGAAAGCAAATGTTTGGACTCCTGGAATTCCTCAGTAGTGTAGTCCGATCTGGGGCCCCTTATGCAATTATAGCCCTTTGAATCTACTTTAACTGTCATGGCTACATCCTATGGAATACTGGAGTTTTTAGTTCATTGAGACACTGAAGTACTCTGCCCCAGCCTAAGCTGCAGATCCAAAGATACTGCAGGATGTTGTCATGGCTGTTAAAGTGGAACCATAGCACTATAACTGCATAGCATGAAATTGCCCCTGATGGGGAATGCAGGAAATAGCCTTCTCAGTGGCTTTCTTCCTAGAGAAGACAGACTGGATCCCTCCATGGTGTCCCTCCGGCAGAAGGAGAAGCCTTTTTGGTTTCAACAAGCCTTTGTTTGTAGAGAAAAACAACTTTTTTAAATGTGTTGTACTACATTTTTAAGTCTCTTTTAATTCTATCAATAGTTTAATTATATTTTTCTATATTTTTACTGATGTCAGATTTTATATAGATCTGTTTTAAATTTTGTAAACTGACTTGAGCCCTGGGGCTGGGGGAAAAAGCAGGATATAAATAAATAAAATGAGTACTATTAGTATTAGTAATAGTAGTATTGGATTTGGGAGTTGTAGTCCAGAAAAGGAACTTTTTTCAAGGCCTGAAGATTCTGAGTCATGGATTCAGTCTTTGAATCTCTGTAAAAGGCCAATTTTGGCTTCCTGACTGGAACTTTCTTTTAAATGCTCATCAAGGTTCCAAAAGTGGCCCTTATCTCCTGTTGGTATTGGAAACCTGTAGTGACAATCTATGGACAAGATAGGCAGCAAGGAAAGAAGCAGACAAAGGAGCAGGAAAAAGCAATCTCATGAATGTTGAAAACTTCCTGATAAGCTGGGCTTTTCGTACTATTGTGCCCATCACAGTCAAATGGCGTGCTTGCTAACCGCCATCCCACTATTTTTCTTCTCATTGGTAAAAACAACTATAATGCCCATTTGTTTCTTTCCTTTGCCAATATAAAGGCTCTTTCCACAGGATGCTGTCATCTCAGCACGGGGATGGGAAAGGAGTGGGACCGTGATGACACTTTTACATGACATCGTCGTGGTCCCGTCCTTCTCCCGTCACCAGCTGGTGCGATTGCAGATTTTCCCCATCAATGACCCATGATTCTGTGACTGTCCAGCACTTACCTGGCCTGTGAAAGTGCTAGAAGCTCAATGGAGGCGGTTCCTGCCCCAATGCAGCCTGGGAAAGAGCCCAGCTGTGCTGCGAAAGGAAGAGGTGTGTCCATCGCACTTCCTTCAGCAGGGAACCAGCCAGTGTGAAGGAGAGTGTTTATGTCTGCATCTGCACTCTCATCCCAAAAAAGCCCCTGGCTGGATGACTTTGGGAAGACAGATAAGATGTGGAAAAGCCTAAAAAGTCTGCATGGAGAAGAAACCCCAGCCTTCTTCACCCCATTTCCAGAATTTATAAAGCAGGTAGTTCTACTTCTCAAAGGTTTCCATAAGGCTTCCATTCATCATGATATCTCTACAAAGGTAATGGTTTCAATCCAGATTTATACTTAGCATATGTCCAATGAAGCCAATGAGATTTATTTTTAACTTTGATGAAGTTCTGTTGTTTTCAATGAGTCAACCTTCAGTCTAACAATCAGGATCCAATATTCTAAGTATAATGGATATATACTGTGCCTAAGCAATATCCATTTTTTTTTAAAAAAAAGGCATTAATTAAGATTGTGAGAGGACTGGTATACATATACTTCAAAAAAGTAGAAGTATAGAAAAGGGGTGGCTGCCTGTCTCAGTGGTTATTGCTATATCTGATATCAGCTAAGAAATAATCCTGCTTGAAACTTTGGTCCCCGAAAACCCACTACTGGTCAATATGGAATCTAAGGCCCTTTCTGCACGACGTCGCTGTTGCATTTTTGCCACAGGATGGCAGCAGCCGGCAGGTCACACTTCCGCATGACGTCATTGCCGTTCTGCTGCCATCCTGTCGTGGAGCATTGCACTTGCACAGTTTTTGCAAAACGGAAAAAAATCCATTTCGCACCTGCAATCACGCGGCACTCCTGTCACTTCTGGCCATGCGGAAGATGCAGAAGCACATTGGTGACACTTCCTTCTGCAGCGCAGCAATGGAAAAAGCCCGTCTGTGCTGCAGAATGAAGATGTGGCACCGTTGTGTTCTCTTCCATGTGGACCGAGCAGGTGCAGAGGGGAATGTTGCTGATACCCTCCCTCCTGGACCAGGGACTTGCAGCGAGACAACACGGAAGAGCTTCGTCACGTGGAAATGGCCTAAGTTGTAGACAATATGGGGCTATGTTGGAAGGATCAATGCTCTGACTCACTCTAAAGCAGTTCCTACAACTCTGCTTTTGAAAGACTTCTGTGAAGTAGGCACATTGGCATGAAAGCATCCAACCATGGCTCAGGGAGGCTGTGAAGGGGGCCTGTTGCAGAATAAAACGTATCAAAAGGCAGAGGCTTGCCTGAGAAAGATTCAGATGCTGGAAAAGAGACAGGCTGTGAGAGACAGGGTCTGGAGCAAATAGGATTTTGAACTGGCACTGACAGGGTGAAGCTGACAGAAAGGACTGTGGGCTAATAGAGACAGGATTGTGGATCTGAGGAAGACATGAGAACGACTTATGGTTCTGGGGAGCTTAAAAGAATAAATATATTGTTGTTGTTGTTGTTATTTATTAGCAGTTGTTATATTTTTATACAGTGTTCAATAAACCTATTCTTACTCTTGTTTTCAAACCCATCTCTGGATCTCTGTCAAGCCTGATTTGGAATCAGGCCATGCATACCAAAACTAAAGAGCCCACACAGCAGCACAGACAAAAGTCCACACTTAAGGGTTTGCCCTGAGGCCCAGTAACGCAAGGGAATAACTGGGAAACAAGGGCAGGGTGAGTGGCAGGATTCCTAGGGGATGGAGTTTTAGAATCACCCTGGGCAGAGGGATATGTCTTTGTGTTTTAGAATTCTCGTAGCCAGCACTAGGGAATTGTGAGACATCTTTTGAACATCCAAGTGGCATTTCTCATTCATGTTAGTGATTAGGATGGCTAGAGAAAAAAATCAGGAAAAACAAATGGAGGGCTCGGGATTTATTTTGGATTAGTTGATCTGGAGTTTTAAAATTACCATTTTCTGAATGCCTGCTTGCTGATAGAGGCAAGCTCTGGATTTTTTGAAGGCTTTCCCCTGGAGACATACTAATATGCAAGACGATGAGCAGACACATTTCTGTCTCTCCTCTCTCCCTGCCCACACTCAAGCTTTACATTATTTTCCTGCAATGTCTTCTCTGAAGAGAAAACTTAAAATTGTCTTACTAAAAACTGCATTGCTATCTCAGACTTCTGTTTCCTAGGCAACATAACTAAGTGGAAGCGGCCCCAGTATCTTTTCTTACTGTGCTGAGGCTCAGCCGAGTCATATTCGTCATTATTATTTATTAAGCATCCCAAAGGGTGAGAAGCCCATTACAGATGTAAGATAAAGCAAGTCACAATAGGAAAATGGCGAATCATGCACTCTTATCCCAATATCTCTGGAATGACATGAGCAATATATATTATAAAACATTCTGTAGTCAGGAATATGTGCTTTGTCCATGAATATATTCACTGTTAGTTTTTAGGGTTTTTTTTTTCTTTTATTAAACCAATTAATACTTTTCTTCCCTCAAATGTAAACAAGCTGGAAGACAGCTCCTTATTTTTACACACAGAACTAGAATGAGGATTAAAGACATAATGATTTTGCACATTAATTCAGTGGTTATGAAGAATAATACTATGCCTTTATACTTTGCAGAAAAAGAAAACAAATCCAACGCATAAAAGCAAAGTGTCATTAATCACTTCCCTTCCATTTTTCTTCTACCCTGCCTGAAGTTAAAAACACATTTATACTTTCTCAGACAAAGGGCTGTGTCATATGTTATAATTCATAGTTTGGAGCATATGCATGGCATTATTAGTAAATGGCACAAATGTGTACGAATTGGATTGTTTACCAGGAAAGGAGAAACCCAAAGAAGGATGTTTCCCAATAGCTACTGTTTTGCAGTCAAAAGCTACATATTATACACGGCAGTGGCATGTGCTATTCTACCACCTGAGATAGGAAGAAAAGTGATGTTGCTATCACATACACCCATTGCCACCACTGTTCAATCCCTCTGTGAAGAGTGGTGCCAGCTACACAAAGCAGTGAGTCCTGCTCTCTACAAAACATGCCTGGCTTTGACAGTTTCCCCCCAAAGCTAGGTACTGTGGTGGAATAATCTCCCAGGCCATGTGCCCACAGTACCTTGATTGGTGAACTTCTCAGGCAGAGGCACTCAAGCCCTGTCTCGGACCCTCCAACTGTCCCAATTTATCCGTGATGCTCCCAACTAATCCCCTGTCATCCAACTTTTTCAACTTCTTTGAAAATGTCCCAGTTTTTCTTCCTCTCATTTCCCCCCTTTGTCCTCAGTTTACTTTAATTGCTGCAAAGTAAAAAGTACAAAAGTAGTTTGCACTCCCTTAACTCAGCAGGAAGGAGGAAAGACGAGCAGTTAAATCTTGCCCTTCCCTGTAGATTGAGGCAACAACAAACTGATGCTGTATTGTCTATTTCTTTGGCACAATTGTCCAGAAAGCCAACTGGCTCCTAACTGCTGCAATCTGGCAGCATTTACAGCTGTTACAGACGTTTGTTTACCTGCTTGCCAACCAATCACACCTTAGAAATTCTACTTCTCAAAGCTCTACTCTTTTGAGAAATCCAAAATTTCCAGTCTAGCTTCCTGCACAGGCTTCCTCCCACCCTTACACTGTATTTCCCAGCTCCTGAGAAACTGAGGGTCTTTCTGCACTACACTGTTATAGTGCTATTATTCCACTGTTAACATCCAGTGGAATTCTATGGTTTGTCGTTTACTGAGGTCAAAGAGCTCTCTGGCTGAAAATTCTAAATGCTCCTCCCTAAACTGCAAACCCCAGGATTCCATAGGATGTTGAAAGTGGAATAACAGCACTATAACAGTGTAGTGCGAAAAGGCCCCAAGTTTGAGAAACCAGGATTGATGTTGTTTATCTTCCTGGCAGTGGGACTTAACAGATGGCTTTTCTTGGAGAAGCTAGCACTGTTAAACCTCACTACTTCACTTTCTGCTCATCTGGGTTAATTACTCCCAGAAGAACTCACACCTGCACATTTAATATTTACCTGTCTTTCACACAGAAAGCAAACCTTTCTAAATTTTTGATTGCTACAGTACTGAGGCAAAATGTTGCAGCATCACCACCACCACCATCATCACCATCATCATCATCATCAAATCATTACATATTTCCCATGATCACAGTCTCTTACCTCAGTATAAGACACTTTTTGGAGTAGTGCATAGCAGTAGCTAGACAACAGCAACAAAAGCTGCAGAGTTTTTCTGTGGCCAGAAAATACTGCCGTAATGGCTCTGAAGACTCACTCTTGGCATTTTATCCCTGCCATTGTGTCTATGCCTACACCACTGCCAACATCTACACTGGTACTATTACAACAATCAACAGGACTGCCATTAATAATTGCAAAAGAAACAGCTACATTAAAGGAACAAAGGCAAAGTGGAAATCCATATAAACAACATCTGTACCTAAATCCAAACAGCAGAGGGTCAGGAAGTTGATTTGCTACTGGGATGTCTTCCCTTTTTCTTTGATGTTTTAACTTGACTCAATTTAACTTTGGTTCTACTGAAGAGGGGAGCAGGAAAGCCTGTTGTACTTGTAGTGCTTATTTTCAGCAAATTCTTCAGTTAAATTGATAAACTATTAATGTATTTCCTCTTTGTCTTCACTTTCAGGCACTGCTAAGCTATCGCAGGCCATTATTATTTGGTGAAGTCATTTCTCACCTTTGGAGGGAGGGTATTAGGAAAGGGGTACAGCAGAGAATGATAGCAACTTGGTAATTTGTGTGCAATTCCTGTGTTATAGTTCTTCTATTGTAGTTCTCGTATCAGTGGCTTTGCCCAAACCTGGTGCTTGGAAAACTTTTTTTGTTGGATTTTTTTGAAGGGAGGAGGCTGCAACTGTGGCTGGAGAATTGTGAGAATTGGATAGGAAAGTATTTTTTTTTTCCAGATTTTGTTCAAATTGCTTGCTAAACATAATTCTATAAAACCTCAACAATTCCACTTCTAATGGCAGTGTCCAGTAGCCTGAAGGCATATATCAGGTGGCAGAATGCACTTTTCTTCTAGAGTATAGTGCTGATCTTGAAAGGCTGGCTAACTGTGCTCCCCCTGCACATATTGTTTTCACGCCAAACATCAATAAAAGTAACAGAATGACAGGTTACTACTGCCTTTGGATCAGCAATCAATCAGTCGGTCTCCCAGTTGAGTTTGGAAATTACTGATTTGCAAATTTTAGAAAGATTCCAGTACAATACAATCATGCTGAAGAAAGTAGAATTTCTGTCCACATACTATTGATAAGTGACTGGAAACTATGACATACTACAAGTGATAGTTGGAGGACATTGTTGGGAAACTTTCTTATAAGAGTTAGTGCTAAAAGCAGTATAATTCTTTTGACTATTGGTTTACAGCATGATGAAATTAGTATTTTGTACAGAAAAGTGTGTAGTGGTTTGAGCCTTGGATTGACTTAAGAGACTAGGGTTCAAATTCATACTCAGCCATGGCAACCCATTGGGTGACCTTGAGCAAATCACAATCTTTCAGCCTCAGAGGACTCCAAAGGCAAAGCCCTCTGAACAAATCTTGCCAAGAAAACCTTGTGATAGGTTTATCTTAGGGTAGCCATGATTTGGAAATAACTGAAGGCATGCAACAACAACAGCAGCAGCAGCAGCACCAGCAGCAAAGCAATATCACATTAGATAGTTCTAACTGTGACTTTTGTTCCTCCTACTGTACCATCTCAGCTACCCATAGTTAATTGGATCCCCCAGTCAACCTACTCCTTTCCTTTTTGTTTAGAACTGTTTCCCTGAATAGCTGTCTGATGCTATCTCACTTACTAACTTGCTGGGGAACCAGTCCGTAGGGGTGGGGGGGCAATGAAGATAGTGTGCCCCTGGTGGCAATTTTTTGGGGGTGCCACAGCTCCTTGTTGCCTTCCCTTATGTGTTGTATCACTGCCCCTGCTCTGTTGCCACATCCCCATGTACTTTAGCCACACCCCTGCACACCGTAGCCATGTCCCCACGCACTGTAGCCACACTCCACATACTGTAGCCCTGCCCTTGTGTGATGTAGCCCCGCCTTCACATGCCATAGTCACCCCCCTGCCCCTCCACCCCCCTTCTAGCCCCCCTCCATGCACTCCAAGCTCCGCCGCTGTGGGAAACATAAGGTGGAGGATTCAGTTGCAGTCATGTCCAAGTGGTAAGCTTCCAACAGACAACTGATTAACCTTTTATGTGAGCAGAATGTTGTACTAGGCAAGCCAACATGGTTCCCTTTTCTTTTCTTACTTGCTTCTAATCCTGTACCCTCCAACTGTCCCAACTGGGAGGCCAGTCTTGATGAATCTTCTGTTGCTCCACTTTGCAACTGTTTTTAAAATGTCCCTTCTCTCACTTTCTTTCTTTGTCCATAGCTTACTTCAATTTCTGCAAACTGAGTTCATATTGCAAAAGTAGTTTGTTGGCTTCATCAGATTTTATCACTCTTTCCTGCTTCATTTTTTGATCCTAGGCCAAATTCTCTTAATTTAGTTCTGCTCTGTTTCCTACTTCTTGCATGCCAATCATTTATGATTATCAACAAGACCGGTTTGGATCAATTTCTTCCTGCTAGCACAGAATATCTTGATTTCTTACTTTTCTTCCTCTCTGGTGGAAGCATAGACTTGGATTATGGTTATATTGATGGGCTTTCCCTGAAGTCTTATTGATATTATTCAGCCACAGTTTGCATATATCACCTGATTACTTTTGCTACATTTCACCTTGCTATTATTGCTAACCCATTTCTTCTTAGATCCTTATTTGCATAATAAAGGACTACGTAATTCTCTGACTTTAAATGTTCTGATCATGTCCACTTTAGTTCATTCATGCAAAGTATGGCTATAGCCTATGACTATGTATTCTATTTCTTGTTTTACAATTTCTAGTTTTCCAATTCACGCTTCTCACATTCCCATTATATGAGTTGCACTTTCCTTTCACAGACTTTCCTTTCACATCTGAGCATATAAGGAGATGAACCCCCTTTCATCTCGAGTCCAGTTGTATCGTTAGACTCAACACTACTTGTACTTGTCCTCTGCTTTTCCTCAATAGCTAGCTGACTGCCCTCTGACTTTGGAGCCTCATCATCTAGCACTATCTGTTGCTTCTTTCTGGATTGTTTCATCATTATAAGTCTTTTTAGGTAAAAAGATATTCAGAAGTGATTTACCAATACCTCTTTCTTTGCAGAACTAAAGTGCCACTGTTGCTGACCACTAGATGTTTCATGCATTTCGTCTGCCTTCTCAGCAAAACTTATCTGATTTGGAAGACTTTATCAGTGGCAATATTATCATCAGTGTAGATGTTTACCTTTTGGATGCAAGCAATTCCACCATCATGGAAAGTTTGTGCCATAACCCACCACAGTGTCTTGCAAGAACCAAAGTGTGAAGAAGTTAAAAACAAAAAACGATATACAGTCAGCCTTCCAGATTTCATGGATTTGATTATTTGTGAGTTTCTCCAACCTCTGCCTCCCCTACTTCAAGTGCTTCTTTTCTGAGGAAACCTTTCCTTTCAGTGGCTCCAGTCAGGCTACACAGCCCTTTAAAAACCTGCCTCTGGCCCCTTTCCTCCTCCACCAGCCACTGCCTTACCACCTAAGGATGGCTCATGGCCCAATTTTTTAACACAACAAACCCTCTCCTGATGCTTCCACACCACTCAAGAAAGGAGATGGGTCAGAGACAGGCAGTATTGGGTCACCATGCTGACTCACCCCCTTCCCCTCTTCTGACCTGCCTTGGACCCTGTGTGCCCACTGTCCCCACCATGGCTCAGCAACCTTCCCACATAAACACACACACATACATATTTTGATATTTGTGGGGGGGTTCCACTTTTTGTGGGGGTCCTCTGCCCCCAACCCTGGTGAATGTGGATGGCCAACTGTATATAGCAATATGCATATAGGCTAAAATTGTATCTCCACTAAGAATGAGATTTGTTGTTCTTGGTTGAGATACAATTTTAGCTTATATGCATGTTGCTATTAACAGTTGGCCATCCACATATGGAAAATGTCCACATTTGAGAAGCAGCCGCATTGATATATGTGTTACTTTTAAAAGGATCTATATAGTATTTCTGACTCAAAATGAGTGTGCATAAGATGGACTTTTGCAGCTGACAGAAAGAGGCTTTAATGGCTGTCAAAAGCTGGATGGATTACTGAAATCCTGATGGATCCATACACATTTATTGCATTGTAAACTCTTCCCAGAAATCACTAAAATAACTAATCTGAATCCCACCCTAGTCCAAATGTGTTTTTTTAAAATGTTAGCCACGCCACAGGAAGGAATCTCTTGGATAATATTAAATATTAACTCTTATCAATATTAGTTTTATCAGTATTTACCACAGCACATGTCAAAGTGCTTGTACAAAGCACTTTTTAAATGTCTCCCCCCACATATTTATTGGTCTGTAGCAGATTTCTCTGCACAAGAGCCAAGAGTTTGTGGGTTATCTCTTGCTTACATGCAACAGGTTTTCTTGATGTTGAGATAGTGTCATTGTCAAACAGTGGCAGGCAGACACTCTTCACTGTGGTGAAAATAAGGAGGGGAAGAAGAAAAGATAAGCATTTCTAGTCCTCAGAAGCCTTTTCCCTTTCCCTCTGCTATGTAAAACTCACATCCCATTTGTGAAGTTGGTACCTGAGCAATCTGTTCTCAGGGGAATGTGCTTTGCAGTTCATTCCTGTCAGAAGCACCTTCAAAGCTTAAGGCAGTAGCTCAGTCTATTATTAAATAGACTGGATTTAAGCCAATCATTCATTACCAATGTGCCTGAGACTTTAAAAAAAATCCATCCCCATCTTTTCATGTCTGCTCAAGGTTTGCCTAAGAGCACACGTCAATGAGGCAAAGACAAAACAAATGGGAATATATTCATTATAGTTATGCAGCCTCAAAAGAACTTTCTATGAATAAAGAAAGGCAAGGCTTTATGCTTTTAGCACTCTGATTTTTTTTTTCACATTGTAGATTTAGATAGGTACTGTCTCACCTGTCTCTCCCCCTCACAATTCCAAGCACTCTGTCTACCAGATTCACTGTGTTCAACTCCACAAGCATACTTATTTTTAAGGACTAATTTTAGTTTATTTTTAAAAATCCATAAAGAATATTTTAATTTGTTTATATCTATATAATTTTAATTTTTTTTTTATCTGTGGTGCATTGCCTTGAAGGCCCTGGTGCACTGGGAGGCGATATATAAATATTTTAAAGAAATAAATAGATAAGCCGCAGAATGTTTGGCCACAAACAAAATTATTTTCATCTCTGTTTCTTACAGTTCACAGTTCACTCACAGAATCAATGGAACTGGCACACTTCACACAAGGTAAGAATAAGCACTGTTCTTTTCCACTGTTACCTATACTGATCCTACTAACACATATTCTGGTTTTGTTTTGAAGTGGAGATGAAGGCAGTTCACAGACACCAGGAGTGGAAAACTTGTAGCCTTCCAGTTTTGTTTTGGCCTGCAGTGCCAGAATTCATTCATTCATCCATCCATCCATCCATCCATTCAATTTTTTTAATTAAACTATTTATATCCCATCCTATATCCAAGGGTCTCAGGGCAATGTACTATAAAATCAATTTAGAACCGTTTAAAACAAAAGCAACAATCTTAAGGGACTAAAAGCATATTAAATAATTTTACACTTAAAATAAGACAATTTAAAACCATTTAAAATTATTTAAAATGATATAAACAATAAGATATGTGCAAATAAAATCAGTTAGACCCCCCCCCCCGCAAAGGCTTTAAGGAGGCCCAGTGGCGCAGTGGTTAAATGCTGGTACTGCAGCCACAAGGTTGTGAGTTCGATCCTGCCAGGCTCCAGGTTGACTCAGCCTCCATCCTTCTGCGGGTTGGTAAAATGAGTACCCAGCTTGTTGGGGGCAATTAGCTAACACATTGTAAACTGTTTAGAGAGCACTTAGCTGATAAGCAGTATAGAAATATACACGCTATTGCTATTGCTAGTACTAAAAAGCGTGTTTTGACTTGGGACTGGTATAACACCAGTGGTGCTGCCAGTCAGGTCTCTAAAGAGGGGCTGTTCCATAACCAGGGTGCCACAGCAGAGGAGCTCTCCCATGTCCTCCCACACTGTACTGCCTTCATTAGTGAGATTCAGAGGAAGCTGCTCCAATAGACCTCAGTTCTTGGGCAAGGTTCAGTTTCTAGAAGGTCTTGGTAGGTCACCTATTTTTCTATTTTCTCTTTTGTGTAACATTCTTCTTAAGATGACACCAACAGGGAAATTGGAAAAGAACACTATAGGATCAAGTTGGAAGGACTAACATCTAATGGTTATAGTTTCCAATAGTTCTCATACAGACATATGATTGAGAGATATAAAATAGATACAAAAACCTCTTTGATTTCACATTGACTAAATCTGATTTTGACAAGCTAAGATAATAAATGCTTCATTGGTAAGATATATAATTTTTTAAAAAAAATTAGAGGTGGAAGAAGAGGTGGTCAAAGACTGAATGATAAGGTGGGTACAAAATGTTGGGCATAACATATAGTTGGAGCAATGGGAGAAAATGTAGTTAGAGGTAATTAAATCTACATTTTGTTACGATCGTAAAAAGAACTTTTATAAGATGATATATCATGGGTATTTGACACCAGAAAAATTGACTTAAATACATAAAGCAGTTTCTACTAGATGTTGGAAATGCAAATAAGTGGGATCCTATACCCTTACAAGTGGTGTTACTATACCCTTACCACCCCATGAGATATGCAGTTTTCATAAACTGGACTTATTAATGACCAGAGAACATGGTCAGAGTCCCACCAACCAGATAAGTGTTCAAGGTCGTGAAAGTTCAGATAGGATTATGTGGAAAACCCTGATACTGATGGGTTTGTGCTAATCTCTTCACCACTTCAGGCTCTTGGCATTTTTGAA
This sequence comes from Ctenosaura bakeri, assembly GCA_948474755.1. Lineage (NCBI taxonomy): Eukaryota > Metazoa > Chordata > Lepidosauria > Squamata > Iguanidae > Ctenosaura > Ctenosaura bakeri. The sequence continues at coordinate 287,688 of CAOLHI010003001.1, forward strand.
TACAATGAAAGATGAAAGATGAACTGCCCAGATTGGTGAGCAATCAGAGACCATCCCCTGATCTTATCCCATGGAGATCTTCCCTAAACTCTCTACCTGGCTGAACATTAAGAGATTGTCATGAGTCCCATCAATGTTTTGTCACTCCAGAGTTAAAGCAATCAGCCCATTCTGGACTCCTTTGTCAGTTCTGTGGGAAAGGCATTATGGCTTTGTCAACACAGTCCTTCACAGTGTGAAATAGGGTATAAAAATCCTAGCTTTAATCCCAGCCAATTGTGGTACATAGCACGCAGTGGCCCAAATTGCCATTCCTCTGTGCTACCCTCAGACACTGTCTGAGCCTTTCTGCTGTGACCTCCTTCTTCAAGACTGTCACCCTTTCCACTTCTAATCTCCCTCTATCCAACCCTTCTCATTTCACTTTCCAATAGCCTTGTATGGTTCTTAAGCGTACCAGATTTCTTGTATGTTTGTCAATTCAAATAAAATACGTTATTTAGCTTGAACTGGAGTCTTCTCTACAGTTAGTACTTGTATACCTAAGTGAAAAGATCCTGCCGTTACCCTCCTCTTGCAGGCCTCCTTTGAACTATAATTCCTGCAAATTCTAAGGAGACGTTGGCATTGCGGGTGGACCCCAATGATCCCCATCTCTTAGGGTATCAGTGGATATGTAAAAAGGCCGAATAATTCTGGAATCAAATAAGTTCTATGATGAACAAAATGTTGAAAGTTAAGGTTGAATTGAAATCAGAATTGAGTTTGTTGGTAGAAGTAGAAGATCACTTGGAGAAGTGATACTTCACTGCAGCATGATTCTTATGCACACAGATGTAGAAGAATACAGAACCACCAATGAAAGAGGATTGGCTATAAAACTGGTGGACCTAGCTGCAATGGATAACTTGACAGTATGGAGAAAAGAAAAATCAGTAATGACTTTTGTGAAAACCTTTTGTGAGAACCTTTAATTTGCATTTTGCAAAAGCAAGAACATAGTATGTTAACTGTTGGATATGACAGTATTTTTGGATAAGTAGAAGCAGAAGCTTTTGAATGGTATTTGGAACTAGAGAAGTTTCTCCTATATAGATTTATCTAGAATCTGCCTTAGGAAAGCTTGAGACCACCTTTTTAAGAGATTTTTTTTTTTTTTAGTCTTTAGCATTTGGTATGTGGTATGTAGCATTTTGTATTTTATTTTCTTTTTGTCTGTATTTCTTTTTCTGATTTTTAAAACTTGTTTATTGTTGTAATTGCTGTTTCTTCTATTTTTTTCTACTTTGTTTGTATGTACTTTAAAAAATAAAACTTTCTTTTCTTTCTTTGCTGAGCAATTCTCAAATCCCAACCTAGACTGCCTTTCACTCAAACTGAAACTCAGCTGTCATTCGCCAACCATCTCATGCTCATCTTCTCAAACATTCCATCAGTCAGCACTCACTTCACCACTCCATACTCTCGCCACTCCCAACAGGTACTTACCTCCTACTCACACAATTAATCCAGCAACATCACTGGCAGAGCTTGGAATATGGGGGGGGCGGGCGGGAGAGGCGAGGCTACAGCATGGGGATGGGGCTGTAGTGTGTGGGAGTGTGGCCACAGTGTGTTGGGGGGCATGGCTGTGGCACGCGGGGGCATGGCTACGGGCCAGGACGCCTCCAAAAAATTGCCACTAGGAGTGAACCACCCCATCACCCCCCCATCCCTATGCGACTGAGCAACATTTTTATATACAAGCCCATGACATCACAAATCAAATGTAACTATAACAGAACATTTTCAAATCATTATTAGGTTTTTGGATTTGTTCTCTGTATTATTTCACAGCCAACATGACAACATAAGAAATGTGTTTTTCATTTTACGATTTTAATTGAGAGTCTTCAAGACTGCAGAATACAGGTGCCTTATCTGAAAAAGTTTTTCCTTAGGCCATTTGCAAATGGTCAACCCATTATTCAATGACTGCCTTCCAATCTTGTGCCTCATAGTTCTTTTTCAAGGACATATGAGCCTTACCACTGTGGGTTCATACAGCTGCAAAATTCTATAATGGAGTCTGAATTAAAGTCCTCTTGAATCTTTGTTCACTGCAGTTGGCCTGTCTTTAGGTATCACACCATTTTCCTTTCTTTCTGGTAACCTAGAATATGTAATGAACAAATAGTCACATCTATGTTCTCCTGGTGGGCTTTCCATATGGACCACATGGAAATGAAAAATTGGACTTAAAGAGGTCTCTAGTCAGATCCAGCATTTCTCATAACGTGTTGCTGTTGTTGTCATTGTTATCGATTTGAACTGTTTCTGGACAACAACTAGTACTGTGAATTGAGACAGAAGCTTACTAGCAGCCAGTACAATTCCTTTAAAACTTGTGTCATATGGTCTGCCAATCAGCCATTTTGCTGCTGCATTTTTCATTAGCTGCAGCTTCCAAGTGGTCTTGAAAGGTGACATCCATGTAGAGTACATTGCAGTAGCCTACTTAAGACGTTACCAGTACATTGACTCCTATGGTTAAGTTATCTGTGTTCAGGAGAAGCCATAGGTGATGGATCAGCCAAGGCTGGTCACAAGCACTTTAAGAATAGGTAGGGTTTCTTTTGGAAGCACTCTAGCTGGTGTCCATTCCTTTGTTAATTAATTTTTTCCTTTTATTTTACATGTAACTGCATTACACATGGATACATGGGCAAATATATGAGAAGAAGAGGTACCCCAAGAAAGTATATATGCAGTGCATCTGATTTGAACACCACATTTCAACAGCTAGAGACAGATGAAGTCTGGTCCTCTTTTTATGGATACTTTTCTGCTTGTACAGCCTGAGGATATAGACAAGTTTCTTAGAGATTAAGGTTCACCCCTTGTATCTAGTTCTGACTGCTGGTACCACAGATCCTTGGTGGACATCTTGGGATTAGAGATCAAGATTAGGAAAATATTAGGACTTCCATAGCTCTCCATCCTCCCAGTTGTCCATCTCTTTGGGAAGAAGTAAAGGGAAAATACCTGTTGGGTTGGGATAGTGCCTCTTATGCCTACTGTCAAAAACACACTTGCACAGTGATCCCAAGTATATTTGTTGAGAAAGAAAGCTTATTGATTTCAGCAAGACTTGTAAATGACCCCAGGAACACAGTCTCATGCTGCTTTAGTTGAACTCTTTTTTTTTTTTTAACGTGCTTGCCCTGCAGATGGCATTGACATAAAGAAGTATAGGTAAACAGAATTGCAAATCTTGTTGATTCTCCAGGGACTGGAGGTGGTGGAGGGGCACAATGAAAGAATCAATAATCGCATTTCTGTCAGCTTATTGTTAACAAATCAGATGGCAGGACACAGCTATCTAGGCATAATGGAGATCTAAAAATAGGAACACCATTATATAACCCAGCCGCAGGCTCATTCGGTTTCTAAACATAGCATTCTCTGCAAAGGCCAAAGTGACAATATGTTTGCAGCTCATGCCAATTAATTGGATGACTCATACTAATAAAAATGAAATATATATCTTGAAGGAACAATTTAGAAAGAAGCATATTCACAGGAAAGGTTGGAAGAAGATTAGAAATTAGATTTACATGTACAACCAAAAGAAAATATTAAAGTTGAAGTGATTAGATAACATATCCCCCTGCCAAGAACAATAACAAAAAATGAAGATACCACCAGTCAGTTGTTAGAGTAATTCTGGTATCTGATAGTGGAGTTTTAAACCAGAAGTCAGGCAAATTTGTCAGAATTTATGAGGCTAAATTAAATATCAGTACATATTGGTAACATGAAGTGTAAACATTTTTATACTTTTACAAATATATACTCTTTGATTTTGTTAAGGCTGGATTTTAATCCATAAAACATCACATTTTATAAGAGAAAAATTGTACTCATAAAAGAAGAACTGTGTCTTTTATGGCACAATACTGTCCATCAAACTACATAAATACAGGTATAAATTCTACCAAAGCTAAGTATCTTTAATCTCATTATTTAAATTATTTATTTCTATTTGTAAAAAGTGTGTGTGTGTGTGTGTGTGTATTCCCTATGTGTGTGTGTGTTCCCTATTAACTTCACTGCCAGGGTGGCATATAAAATGAAATTTTAGAAATAATCAAAAAACAAATGATGAAATGCAAGCAAAAGCAATAGAAAAACATTACCACCAATGCCACAAGACCAGCTTAGGTAACACTTAATTGTGCTGGAGAAAATTTTAAAAGTATTTTCTTGGTGCCCAAAATATATAAAAGTAGGTATATTGGAAGCTTTCCTGGAATGAAGATTCTACAGATGGGGTGCCACGATTAAAAAGGCCTTGTTCTTGATTATCACATACCTGACTTCAGAAGATGGGGCCTTGTGAGAAAGGGGCCTTAATATATCAGGAAAAATTGGTCTGTCAGAAACGCATGTTCCAACCTATACAGAGCTTTAAGCAGAAGTCATTTGACCTGTGCTCAGGAATTAATGAAATGGTTTCACAACTGGTAAGAATGTGTTCTTGGTGACTTGACCTACTTAGCAACCTAGAAGCTGTATTCTGACCAAATTGATATTTCTGAGAACTCTTCAATGGAAGACCCATGCATAATGCATTAGGGAAATCTCATCTAATTTGAATGGGAGAGTACAGCTTATTATACTGTGTTAAGGAATAAGGGACAGTAGCAAACCCTAATTGCATGATTCTTAGGTGACTCATCAGCAGCTATAATGATCTGAACGCACCTTTGGCTGGTTTGTTTGCCTCTTGCTTATGCCTGATGTGATCTCCACTGTATACATTGACCCTACTGGGATAGCATGAAGCAGGACTGATCTTTCTGTTAGGCAGGGCAAGGCTCCTGATTTTGATTGTAAAGAAATGGTAGCAAATTTGTTGGTTGTTTAACTATCCATTATAGGGAATGGCCAGAATCCTTTGGGGGCTTATGTCTTCATAAATGGACTTAAGTCTGCAGGAAATGGAATTATGCAGTTACGAAGCATTCATATCCAGTGGATGGTTACTCTTACATTACTACATAGCAGTGCTGGCAAAGTGCCTGAGGTGCATCAGTGTGCAATGCACATCAGTGAGTTATGTGCATTGGTGTGTAATGTCCATGCATGTGCATTGCACACTGACATGCATTGTGCATCAATGCACATGGGTGCTCTTGCCAGTGTGTCCGATTGTACCTCTTCACATTTCAGTAAAGAGGTTTCTTAGTACCTCTAGTACGTAGCTAGGTATGTGTAGATATGAAATGTAATAGGTCATATAAGATTCTGGCGTTTGATTTTTTTTTTTTTTTACTCTAGAAAGATGCACTGGTACAATCTGCCCTAGATGCCAAAACAGCTAGTTTAGCCATGAGTGCTGTTCAATCTGACTTTGGGGGCAGGTGCATCGAGGACAGTTCTGTCTCAGGGAAGGAAATTGCTTGGGCCAACCTGCTTGTGTGGGGATGGAAAATGCTGCACAGTAAAGGCTACAGGGTCTTCCAGGGTCTTCCTAGCCTGATCCTAAAACTGAACTTATTTCCCTAGCAGAGATATCATGAAGTTATATATATTTGTTCAGATTTTGCAGTACTGGGGAGTCATTCACAATGGTCAAAAGCATAGAAATTTGGAAAAGTTCCTTTTCATGACTGCAATTCTGAGGCTTCATTCAAACATTTCTTTAGCATAGCATAAATATCTGCATGCATGCCACACCAGCACTATACAATCCCCATTCTGAATAGCATTGTTCCACAATATATGTCACTGACTGTGTAGCATTATGCAGTGTTCAATGCACAGTGTGTGACTGTAATGCTCAGTGCAATAACTGCAGTGAGCTGCATTGCTGTATATCCAACCTGCTCCAGCTGTTGTACTATGGCAAATAATTCACTCCACATGTGTACAGCAACTTACACATATGAATGTCACTAATCATGCAACTAGTATGGCCATTGCTAGCTGGAGAGGATTCTGGAACTTCTAATCCAAAATAGGAACACTTCCAATCTCTACTAGACAACATAGCATACCTCAGCCTTCCCCAAAGAATACATTGCACTACAACTCCTTTCTAATTTGTCTGGAGCCCATCAGGTTGGGAAAAGCTGTCTGTAATGTTCACTGTAACAAGGTATTCAGTCAGACAAGTCTCAGCCTTCTTGTTCTTTTCCCTTTTAAAGGGGAAGTTTGTCTTCTTTCTAAACCAAGGTGCTCAATCCCAATTCCCCAATGCTTTGAAAATAAATCATTTGCTAACAGTATTATGTTGTACTTTGACAGGGAAATCTTCCTGGGTTAGCAAACGGAAGATATTTTCATTTCACTCCTTCAGAACAGCCCATCTTATCTCTTGCAGCTTGCCTTGCTCCAAACTGCTTGGTGTTCATTTTGTTCCACTGCAGCCTACAGGTCCAGTAAATCCTAATCTAAACAATTTAGTTAAGTTCCTCACCCCACCCACACCCTGAAAAACATTCATTCTTTCTTTCCCTCAGGCTGCAGTACTGATTCAGCAGTTTCCTTTGGCAGATTTAAAGTAATTAAAGGGGGGGAACCCTAACGTTTCCTTTCAACCACAAATCTTTTTCAACACATTGTAGGTAGAAAGGATAACCTCCACAGCCAAAGGGCAGCCATGCTTATCAGCAAAAGTATGAAACCACATTCACTCAAGGCCAGCTAAATATGCCTCCTCCAACTCTGTATGTTTGAACATGGGAATGTGACAGTCATGTAAAAAGAAATTGTAGGCAGAGCTTGGACAAGTTACTTTTTTAAAACTATTTTTAAAAACTATGTTTTTGACTAACAGGATGCCAGCCAAAATGTCTATGCTTTGGCAGCCAGACACCTGAATCTCATTGGGAGTCCCAGAGAAAGCAAATCTACTGAATCAATTCTTTAACACTGTGCCAACTTTTTCTGCCAAAAAAGCATTGGATATCAGGCATTGGCCTCTGGATCAAGACCAATAGAGATGCCAGCAAAATGGAAAGATGTGGAGGTTGCCTTGGAATTTTCCATTTAGATGTGCCTCCTTTCAATAAGTTATGATTCTGACTATTGTGTAGTTTATATATGTCATTGTAACTCATTCTGCTGCGTAGTCGCAAAACAGGTGAGCAAGTAGTGAGTCCATTTTGTTTTCTTTCATTTTTGTTCCTCATCTGTTTCTGTATTAACCATTATACATTTTTATACACATATGCTTCCTGTCAACTTCAATTTTTTGAATTGTTTCTTAATGAACCGTTCATATGGACAATAGTACATATGTACACTCTGATAAATTTTAAATAGATGGTGTGGGGGGAAGAGTGGGCTTACCATATCAGGGGTTTTTCTGAGCCCCCTAAATCTTGCTGTGATGATGAAGGAGAGTGAAAGGTTTTATTTCTTTCATCATACTTTTCCATGTATTGCAGGACTAATTTTGGAAAACATACTGTAGACAACTTGAGTGAACCTTATGACAATACTAGACATGATGTGGAATCTTCCAAGTTGTTTTTAAAACAAAAAGAAGCCAAGGAAATCTGCTATCAAGAATGGAAGAGCATTAGAATAGTTGAGAGGAGGTGCTTAACCTTTTCTCTCTGTCCGTTTTTCTCCCTGATCTAAATTCTTTCCAGGTTGTTTCTACCCCCATCAAGAAAAGTACTGGTCAGAAGAAAAACAGCTTAGAGTACAGAGCAGAGGGAAGAAAAAGAAATTGAGCAAATCTTGCCCCTTTTATCCCCTCAGCTCTTTTGCCTGTGGCTGACATTTTCCCAGGCAAATATGTCATCTTTCCCCTAAAAGTCTGGTTGGAAGAATCACATCACAAGCACTTTGGCCCTCAGGTTTCAGAACCTGGAATTTTTAAAAATGTTATTGGACTACAGTTCCAAGGATCACTGAGTGGCCATGTTGGTTAGGGAAATCCTGGTAGCTGTAATCCCAAAAGGCTCTGAATTCTACCCGCTAGTGAGGCTGCCATAAATGTTACATATTGCCCTTCTTTTGGCAAGTCCCAGAAGAAATGTACTGTATTTTGCAACTTGTGAGTGCAGTCTGATCCAAAGATGAGATGCAATGGCATGGTAGATTTCCCTGGGCTTCTGTGTCCTTAGGCTGGGTGTGGGGCTGACAAGGACATGTACAGGGGTGAGCAGGTAATCAGCAAGACTTCCTTGACCTGATCATCTAATTTCAAAATGAGTAGCATAATGAATACAACATACCTGAGTAGCAGAGAATATTTTCAGGTGTCTTGGGATAATACACTGACCTCTGCTACTCTCTTCGCAGTTCATATTGCTGCCAGGTGAATGATGGGAAGGAAATTGTTGTGTAAGGCATTTATTCCTAGTGATTTGCTTTGGCTAGGAAATAGACTTTTCCTTCAGTGCTGTGGACAGACCTCTCTCTGAATGATCACTTTTATTGAGCAAAATCCCTATAGCAACAGACTCTGCAGCAAAAGAATGTCAGGCCTTATTTTATCCTGTTAGATTGCTCAGTCTCCAACTTCAAATCACACACAGTTGAGAATTGGGATGCATGGAATTACAATGTGCACTTTTGGAAAGAATTTCCAAGATGCATAGGTTTTGTAAATAGGCTAGCTCAAACAAAGTATGGTTTTATTCCAGCTTTCAACTCATTTCTTGAACATTTTAAAAGCCCAAGAGAGGAGCATGTTTGTTAATGTGAAACAATGCCCTGACGCATACATTTGATGAAGCTGGGGACAGTGAGACGTGATGAGAGCTATAAATCATCTACGTTTTACAGGCAAACATAACTAGTGGGGTCAAGGCACAAGACACATTGCAAACTGGCCAGGGGCACACTGACCATTAGGCAGGTAAGGCAAGCCAAGAGATGATGAAAGTAGCAATTTGCAGAGGTTATAAAGTTACTGCAGTGTGACACCTTTTTTCACTCAGAGCTCTATATAAAAAAAGAAAGCCATCAGAGTATAGCAAAGAAAGTGGGGGGAGTAAGAAATAACACAATATATTGGTTCTCTGTTTTAGCAAAGTGCACCATGAGTACAATGGCTGTCTTGATGTTAATGGAAGAAAAGCAACACACAACTCACAGCCTAATTTCAAGTCTGGGGATACGAGCTCTGATATCAATGGGAAAGAGAATCTGCTCTAGATGGTAGTCCATTTTTTAAATGAGCTATCCAGGGTGCTGAAAGTATTTGGGAAATAAGGTTCACCACCTTAACAGTTTGGGATGGATTCACAATCTCACCTAGATCAGAACCACCAGCCTCCACTGGAGGTAATGCAAAGGGAAATAGAGAGGGTGGGAGGGGATAAATGGGGAGAAGAAACTTAAGTGGATGGAGCAATGAAAAAGTATGAGGGCAACTTTTTTGTTCATGCAGACTCTGGTTTGCTGCTGTAGGAACTTTGCCTGCTTGAATGCTGGCATTTGTCTTTTAATTGATGTGTTTTAGTCCACTTTTTCATGTATATGAATTTCATTAAAATCAAGATTTTGATTGGAATCCAACTGGGTAGGTACAAATGCATAACAGAGAGTTACAAATCTTTGACTTTCATATTCACAGTCCCTACAATATCCTCTTATTTAGGAAATACATAGGAACAGCGAAAGTTCTCCAGTCCCCACTTACTGGTCAGCAGCCACTGCAATGATGAAGTCCATTCCCTTGTTGTTCAGGCACTGGCTGGCTGACATTCGCACTCACTTACCCCCATGCAAATGATCACTGTAAGGGAGGATTGCAATTGGGACGCTGTTTCTACCTGTTGCAATGGAGACTGCTCACATGAGGCAAAGAATGTTAGTCAGCCTCTTCCCAAGGGGAACAGATCCCTGTCAATCACAGTGACTACTGACTAGTAAGTGGGGACTGGGGGACCAGGATTCACTACATAGCTAAATAACTACTATGCTTACATAGCAGCATAGTACATGTCAGATTCCAAAGTGCCCCCTCTTTTTTTCTTTTTTTTTAGTGGAAAGATGGGTTGTAATTAAATAAAGTGAAGATCGCCCTGCCACCAGCTGGTTTGGACCACAGCAAGGAAGGAAAATCCCAGCTATTAAACGATCAAAATGACTGAAACTAGTGAAAAAAGTAGAGATGGAGCCCTAGATTAGTTCAAACTTCTGGTAAGAGTGACCTGTCTCCCAGGTCAGTATATCTGCGTGACTCTTGGGCAAAGACAGAGGAGGAAGGGGACAGTGGAAAGACAGAGAGAGAGAGAGAGAGAGAGAGAGAGAAAGAGCAGGCAGAAGAGAAAGAAATGAGGGCAGAGAAAAAGGGAAAGCATGGACTCCCCTCTTTTTAAATTCCTGCTTTGTTGATTTGCTGACCTACTCACTCAGCCCTGATCTATTACCTCTGAAGGAATGCAGTTTCAACAGAAAGAAGGTGCTTGCCCCTGTTGAGCAGCCCTGATGTCTGCAAGCTTCATATTTGGTCATAGAATCATAGAATCATAGAAATTCAGAGTTGGGAGAGACCACACAGGCCATCCAGTCCAACCCCCTGCCGTGCAGGAACACCCTCAAATCAATCCCAACAGATGGCCATCAAGCCTCTGCTTAAAAACCTCCAAGGAAGGAGACTCCACTACACTCCGAGGCAACAGATTCCACTGCCGGACAGCCCTGACTGTCAGGAAGTTCTTCCTGAGGTTCAGGTGGAATCTCCTTTCCTGCAGCTTGAATCCATTGCTCCTTGTCCTGGTCTCTGGAGCAGCAGAAAACAAGTCCCCTCCTTCCTCTACGTGGCATCCCTTCAAATATTTAAACATGGCTATCATGTCCCCTCTTAACCTCCTCTTCTGCAGACTTAACATACCCAGCTCTCTAAGTCTATCCTCATAGGGCATGGCTTCCAGGCCTCTCACCATTTTGGTCGCCCTCCTCTGGACTTGCTCCAGCTTGTCAATATCCTTCTTGAATTGGGGTGCCCAGAACTGGACACAGTATTCAAGATGGGGTCTAACCAAAGCAGAGTAGAGTGGTATCAGTACCTCCCTCGATCTAGACACCATACTCCTATTGATGCAGCCGAGAATTGCATTGGCTTTCTTGGCTGCTGTATCACACTGCTGACTCATGTTCAGCTTGTGGTCTATGAAGACTCCTAGATCCCTTTCACACGTACTGCTATCCAGCCACGTGTCCCCCATCCTATATTTCTGTATTCCATTATTTCTGCCTAAGTGTAGGACCTTACATTTCTCTCTGTTGAATTTCATTTTGTTCACCATGCTCTTTCAAACACATTGGTGTGAAGACCGGTAATGATAGTGACTGATACATTCACTCTGATACTCAAGCCCAGGATAAGAAGGATAAATTATCATAGTTATCCAGAACAGCTAGAGTGATGGATGAATTTTGAACCTTGCCTAGGCTCTTTTTCTTATTCCAAGTGATTCTACTTCATCTATCCATCCTGACCAAATGGAACAGGTAATGACCAGATTTTATCCAGGCAAGACAGAAGCTGAGGCCAAAGTAAACAGACCCCAAACAGCATAAGTTCTAGCAATCCCAGATTAGAAACTATGCCACTGATACCTTGTGACACATCCCTCTTCACCACAAGTGGATGTACACAGATCAAGAAGCAAAAATCCTCTTCTCTGAGTTGAAAAGAATATTCAATATTATTAATTTCCTGGCCCAAAATAGGTTTTCTGACACTGCGAACACTGTCAGGAATAATGATACAGAGAGGAGGATTTTGCATAGTATTTGCTTGATATTTGTACATCCTGAAATGTTTGGAGGAATTATTCTGCTTAGAAATATACTATTTGCATGAAAATCATGACTTTTCCTGGAAAAAAATGCAAACCCCTACTGTTTCTAGATATCTCTTTTTGTTCAAATTGTTTTGTTTTGTTTTGTCTTGCACTAAACCCTGATATTTTACACAAAAAAGCCACATTGTTTCCTGGAAGCAGTGTTTTTTGTTCTATCATGAATACAAAACAGTTACCTGGATTTAGTTGTCTCTGTTCAGTATTCATGATAACTACTTAGTCACAATTTTGACACTATTGCTATGATTGCAAGTTCTCCCTGCTTTACCAGGCATCAGCTGCATGAAGAGAAGGAGGTCTATTCTGCTGGTGACTGAAGGATGGGTGAAAGACATTTCTGTAAGTTTTGGGGTGCTTGGGCCAGGAGAGATGGCTGGGCCATGATGTTGTGCAATAAGTGTATTTCTGTGCAAACCAGTTTCATGAAATACTTTGGGATGTGTGAATACTGGGTGAGAACTGCACAGAAATATTCATTTTTTCCTACAGCAGGGAGAAAACTGCACAAATTATTCATCCTTGCATACAGGACACCTGGAAACCTGGAGGTAGACAAGATCTCATCAGTGACCCCTAATGGCAAGAGAGAACGTTGTAAAGAGGGAGACCATTCTAAGCCTGACTTCCTCCTTACATATTTTCATTATCTCTGTGAGTGGAGAGCAACTTCCTTCAATTTCCATGCAATCTGGTATGCATTTTGCATTCCAAAATGCATAGAGATCGCTTTCTTTCTTGCCAAAATATTTGTGCTACATCAGTGGTGGGGAAAGTGCAGCACCTGGAAGCTTATTTTTCAGTCCCCAAAGCTCCCATCCTCCAAAATTTATTAAAATTTGGCTGAAGAGCCAAAAACATTGCTGGAAACACCCAAACCTCCACAAAATTATGTCAGTTTGGTTCCCCTTGCCCCAAACTAATCTCTAACTGCAAAAATGGGGCTATATTTCTGCAAATGCTTAGCTTCAGAAATAAGCTCATACTATTTTTAGCTGTGCTGGTAGCAACTACATGGTCCACAGAGGGAATGTTTGCCAGAATTGCCACTCCAACCTACACTATGGATGTAAACCTGAAGATTTATATTCCACAAATCTGAGGTAGATTGCTATGTGCAAATGCTCATGCTGACATAAATCTCTTAGGCCATTTCTGCACTACACTGTTATAGTGTTATTAATCCACTTTCATCATCCTGTGGAATACTGGGGTTTGTAGTTTACTGAGTCCAAAGAGCTCTCTGGCTGAGAATTCTAAATGCCCCTCCCTAAATTGCAAATCCCAGGATTCCATAGGACGTTGAAAGTGGAACAATAGCACTATAACAGTGTAGTGTTATAGTTATACTATAACTATATATTATATAGTTTATTGTATTATTATATTATATTTATTAATATATATTATATAGTTATATAATCTTGAAGTTTGGCACAAAGCTCTTTGTTATTTGCTGGAACATGGATACCCTTTTGAAAGCTGAATCTCTTCTCTTCGCCTATTTATAGAGGAAAGAGGGAAGCGATGGTGGAGGGGAACAAGACTAGAATGCTCCCTCTCTCTGGGTGTTTATTTACTGGGCTAGTAAATATCTGAAGAGGACTAGCCTGATAGATTTCACACTGTCTTTGGATACCTAGTGATTAGAGACACGTATTTAACTGGGAACACTAACCAAAAGAAAAACACACACAACTAAACAACTCCTGCTCCATCTCTGCTAATGTGAGTGCTGCATCATCCAAAATTTCTGGCATAGCAATAATCCCCAAGCTTTTCATGCTTGGATGGTGGTGAAAGTGTAAGGACAGTCTGATTTATTGGACTAAAAGGACCCTCTATGCTATGCAGATGTGTTTGTATCATTTCTTCAGCTATATCATTTGTTTTAGCTGACCTGCTGCCAAACAGTCAAGTAAGAGTCGAGCTTCTTTTTCAATCTTGGCTGTTTCAGTGGCTAAATGTCTGATACCATCTATTTATTTAATAAATGTATTTAGTAAGTTATCTATTTATTTAAATTATTTATTTAAATGTCTGGTATCATCTGTTCCTTTATACTATCTTTCTGATGTATTTATTGGAGGAGAACATATCCTGTAAACAAGTATAAGAAAGTGACTTAGGTTAGAAAGGCAGGGGAAGGTATCTTTGCTTCTCCAGATGTTTTAAACCAAAGACCCCAGAAGCTCCAGCCAGCATGGCCAGGGGTGAAGGATGTGTAACCCAAAGCATCAAAGTCCAAAGGTTCTCCACTTTTAATAGATACAGTAGCTCTAAAAGTCTTTGGGTAATGCATTCAGACTATACCTAGTACTACTAGAGATGGAGGTGGAGGTGAATTATTGAGTGACTCAGGAACAGCAAGGGAGTTAACATTGGTAGCTACAGACAGGAAGCCATTTGGCCATACTGACCATCCCTCCTATTTCTTCCAGCAGGAATCTCCTGTTGGGTCATTTGTTGTCTGCACCAATGGATGTCCTTCTGTTCATGGAGGGGGCAAGCCTAGATCCAAACCATTGTGTCCAATCTAGAGATGTCAATCTTTGTAAATTGAAAATTTGTAAGAACAAATTATTATAACATTTTTCTCCTCATTGTAAGAAAATTGTAGATAACAGTGCAATTTTCAAGGATTATTTGTAGTTTGGGATTTATATTGTTTAAAAAAAATAGAGCCATGTTTTTTATGTAGGGAAAAAAAAATTCTGTGCAGAAATATTGTTTTTGCATGAGGAATTCAAATTTACACACACACAAAAACTCACCTGTGTGCATTTTTTTTATGTAGGATAAGAACCAAGCTGCAAGATTCTTGCATGTCTAGAATTCTCCCCAGGGTTTCCCAATACTTGAGAAATCTGTTTTTCTCAATACTCAAAAAATCTGCTAAACAAAATTTCTAATATTCTTTCCATCCCTAATCCAATGAGGTTTATTCCCATGTAAGTGAGATGAAGATTATGATTTCTTTCACTTTCCCTTCCAAATAACACAATATATTGGTTCTCTGTTTTAGCAAAGTGCACCATGAGTCTAAATAAAGGCTTTCATATATACTGATCCATTGGTGTTGTCTGAAAATGGAATAAAGGATCTATATCTCACTAGATCTCACCTTTTGCTCATGTCCCTTGGAGAACAGATTCAACATTTCAATGACAAATGAACCTTTAAAAGTTACACCATTGCTGATATACTGCGATTACTTTGGTCCAACTTTAGATTATTGAGTGATATGCAATGACCTTTTCCTGATGCAACTAAGTATGAAAATGCATTAGAAATTCTACACTGGTATCTCTAGAGCAACAAAGTAATATATTCTTTGTTTTTTTTTGTTTTAAAAATGCTCTACAGGAGGAGAGCTGATGAAAGATAAGCAAAGCTGGATTGTTGGCTTGGTGCAATTACATGTAATCAGTGGGGATTTATGGCTCCGTTTATTCATTTACAGTGGCAGCATGTGTAGTCTTAAAGTATCTAGATGATTAATAGCAGATGTAAACTGTGATACTTACTGCATAAGCCATTATTAAAGCCATTAACAGCATTGTTCAAAAATAGGTTCACGGGATGCCATTTAGAGGAAGGAAAACAGGTTATTGTGAAATCTAGCTTCCATAAAAGGAGAAACGTTCTTTGAATCCTTCTTTTTCATAAATTTTCATGCTGAACTACAGTAGGACTAAGAAGCCTGATAGTAAGATCTACTGAATCGGTAGAACTTGCTTCTCACTGGACTATAGACATGTATGAGATGTGGTTACTCTGGTAGGTCTCCTTTGGAGACCAGAATTCAATTCCCAGCTCAGCCATAGAAATCCATAAGTTGTCCTTGAACATCACCACACTCTCCTTAGGGTCACCATAAGTCATAAACAACTTGAAAGTGCACAATAACATCAAGACGCCCAACTACTCTCCTGAAAACTTTGAAAGGTATTCCATTGAGTAAGGGGGGGGAGGAATTCAAAACAAATTCCAGGCTAATGTGACAGATGTGTTTTCCTCCCTAAAAAGCACTCTCCTAATTTTTACTTTTATTTCTTCTAGAACTGGGGAGTTGATTGAGCTGTTCCTTTTTATCAGTTAACAGCCTAAGAGCTGTATTCTGAACCAAGGGAAATTTTAAAAAATCTTTAATGTCAAACCTCTCTAAATTAAATAAAAAATAAATGATAAGTATATAAAACACTGAGTTGTTTGGTATCTATTGTGCTTGTCAGGTAAGATGAGGTGAAAGCTGTGGAAAATAAAACAATCACTTTGAATTGAAACAGATTAAAGAAATGGTGAGTTAAATACACCTCCCTGCAGATTTAATAGGATCACAGCAGGGAAACAAGTTGATGGGTCACAAATATCATGGTAGTAGGGTAAAACTAGAAAGCAATAAAAGCGCAAACAATGCTGATACTCTGTACTGCCTCACTTGTTCTGGGAACAGCATGTGCCTTCTCACAGTAGTTCCTTCATAGTTTTTTTTAATTGTGTGCATACTGTCTATACATGTTACAAGGAATCATTCTTGGATCTGCATTTCATATGTCACAGTCCTATATCCGTTTCTATAGAAGTTATATCAGGATCCACTGTTGATGTATGGAATTCATAGTGAATCTGCAAGGATTTCTGACTTATTTTGTAATAACAGGGACAATAAACATTCCCCTTTCTTCCTAAACAAGGCCATTCAAATCTTATTTATTTTTTTGGAAAATGTTATGTATCATACCCTTCTAGAATCTGCACACCATATGGGGCAGTATAACAAGAGTTCAAAACAATAATCACAGTATGAAATCACAAAATGTAATAAAAACATGAGAGCCAGAGTGGTGTAGTGGTTTCAGCATGGGACTACAGACACTGGAGGCCAGGGTTTGATTCCCTGATCAGCCATGGAAACCCACTGAGTGACCTTGGGTGCATCACACACTCTCGGTGCCAGAAAACTCCATGATAGGTTTGCCTTAGGGTCTCCATAAATGGGAAACAACTTGAAGGCACACAACAACAACAACAACAACAACAACCAACTACAGATAACATTAATAAAACACTGGTTACATAAAATTCAAGAGACAAATACCTGACTGAACATCATAAAACAGTAAAGAAGATGCCACCCTAACTTTTTGGAAGACAGAATTCCCGAATTCAAGTGTGATACTGACAAGCACTTTTCTCAGAAATCAAACGCATATGGGGAAAAAATGAAACTGAACATTTGAACCCCAGTTTGGTAACTGAAAACCAGTTCCCCTGGCTGAGCAGGGGCTCAAAGTCCTTTTGTTCAGTGCTTCTGTGAGCAGTGGTCTAGCTAGAGATTTTGCTGCCCCGGGGGGGATCCCTGAGTTTGCCACTCCTCTCAGAGGAGGAAGGACCTGTCCAAAATACCAAATAAAGACTGCTCGATTGGCATTGGGTGATTGGGCTCCTGGGCAGAGGGGGCGAGCTGCACGTGCTCAGAGACATGCCAGCATTCCCACAGTGGCAAGTGCCCCCCTCACCTCCCCCTTCCTCCTCGGAGGCTCAGCTGGGCTGGGCTTGTCCCCGATCTCGGAGGTGGAATGGGAGGGGGAAGGCAGGCATCTCTCCCCACCTCCTCAGGGCTCTTCATCTCCTCTCCTCTTTGTTCCTCTCCTCTCCTCCTTTTCTCCCTACCTCTTTCTCTGCCCAACCCGGAGGTCTGCCGGCATCAGCACTACTGCTTTGGCTGGAAACAGATTTTATTCCAGATTGGGAGGGAGAGAGGGAGGGGAGGAGAGGAGGGGGGATTGACAGCCCTCTTTCCCAAGATGGCATGCCCTTCCACCAAACCTCTCCTGGAGGTTCCAGTGCCCATCCAGTCACTGGACATCTGCCAGCGTGTGGAGGGTGGGCCAATGCTGCCCTCAAAAACATGCTGCCTCCTCCCATCTCGGTATGCCATTGTCTGTGATCAATGTCTTGAATATATAGGTTTGGTTGCAGGGGAGGCTGAAGCTTTTTATAAATGATGACATAGATCCCATAAATCTAAACTTTGCCTGCCTCTGGTACACATGGCTACTCAAAGCAGAGGTACCTTTATTGGGAGCAGTGGGGGTTTACTTCCAGGTCTGTATAACATTGCAACATTACATGAGGCTTTAAAAAACACCATTAGAAATGATGTGCTGTTTTCACACATCAACCTGCACCCTCAAATTTCTGTATGAAATTTCTATACAATGAAACAAGGCCCAGTTTAAAAGTTTGGTCCTCCTAGAGGATATGAGTTAGTGTTTCAAGCTGTGAACATCTTCTAAGAGTAAAGTGCTGCAAAGTATCAAGTACTATATTTTAACTATGCATCACTGAAGTATTTTTTTTTCCTTCAAACTAAGCTCTGCTGACTGCTCTGTATTTTTTAACTGCAAAATATAAATTCATTAGCACTAAAAGGATTTGATGTCTACTGTACTTCAGTACTCTCTTAGCATACGCTATCTGTTTTCATTTGGGTGACTTATTTTCTGTGGTATTAAGATAAGCATGTAATTAATAAAGAAGCCTCAGATAGTTTGAATTGAATTCAGATGATGGAGAGTGTTGCCATTTCTATCAAGTTCCCAGCATTCACTAGCTATTCTTTGAGAAAGAAAAAAGCTACTTGAAACATTCACATTTGATCTCCCTCATCTGTGAGTGCAACGATGGTCTCCAGATCATTGATGTCAAGGCTGTCTTAAACATTAAAGAGTATAAGTGCATCCACTTGCAGATACAATACGCATTATGCTTATATTACATTATGGCCATGTGCTTCCTTATTGCTGGACTGCCAGACATCAATAACAGTTGAGCAAACATAACAGGACTGTGCAGCTTTCCAGACATTGCTGGGCTGTGATTCCCATCATTCCTCACTTTTAGTCATGGTAGCTAGGGCTCACAGGAGGGGCAGTCCAACAACATCTGCCCCACTCCTTCAAAAATTCCCTTTTTCAAAAATGATTGGAAGGAGAAACAGGGCCATGTTTCACTAGGTCACACTGATGGCATCCCTGTTCTCTTCTTTTGACTCTGATTTTGCAAGTCTATCTAACTTTGCATCAAATAGACAGAGCAAGGGAAGGGGGAGCAAGCAGAGGGATGACTATAAATCAGTATGATGATGGTGACACCAAAGCTTGGTAGCAGATTCATTACACAAAAGCTTGGTAGGTTGGTGTTTTTTTTCGGGGTTTTTTTTTTTTTTTTTGCAATGTCAGTATCAGGACCCCCAGCCAGCATGGTCACCACAACTCCCAGACTCCTTCAGCCAACATGGCTGGAGAGACCTCTATACTAGTTGGAACTTTCTGCTGGTTGGGACCTTCTGGGAGCTGTGATCCAAAAAAAGCAACTTTTTCAAGCTCTAAGTCACTGGGGTAGGACCAGGGGACATGACTCCTCCCCCGTTCCCAACATGCATTCATGAATGCATGGAGGTCAATTTGTAAAAGTGGCTCAAAAGGACAGAGGTCTTTGAGATACTAAAAACACGCATTAATAAACACTGCAAGGACTACAGGAATTTTGATTCTCAGGCTCTGAACTGCAAGACAATAATAAGATGACCAAAATAGCTTCTAGAACACTATCAGACTCCAAAGGCATAAAAGGCTGAGTTCTCTCTGAAAAGAATGAGTTACTTTTTTAATAAAAAAAAAAAGTTTCACTTGATTTCAGGAGGTTTTAAGAAATACACTCAGGCACAACACTGTCAAAGCTGAGAATATTTCTACTGCATTCTTTAAATTTTAGGTTTAGCCATGTTTAAATGTAAAGCAATATGTGACTTTCCTTTGGACACACAGCATTCTGGAAAATGTTCCAGAACCTTCTTCTTCAGCTTAGCTTTTAGTGGGTAGTGTTCACCACAGTAGGTATGATCAAACTGAATTCATTTTACAGGATCATACATTTGCTATGGTGGTTTTTCATTTTATCAGGATGCTATTGTAAGTAGTCCAGGCTCTGTCATATAATCTTCCCAGGTAAATTATTATATTCTCAATTTCTTATAAAAATAAAAGAGAAATAAATGTTTTTAACTGATAAAAAACAATTCCAATGCCTTTCTTCAATCAGAATTTGCTATCTGTAAAGCATTTTTTTTTTAATATTGAGAGTAAATATGGGATTTACAGCCTAATCCTATAAAGCTATAAAGCTATCAGAGGCAGCAATAGGGTAACAGTGCTAAACTGGAGTGAGGACCAAGGCTTAAAAGCAAGTTTTAAAAGTAATGAGGTGTGTTTATTGTTCCAACACTCTAAAAAACTGTCATAAGAGACCCTTCCTCCCAGACCCTCATGTGTGAAAAAGCATCTTTGCCTAGCCTAGGCATACTCTGGCAGGAGAAAACATCACTGGAGTGCTAGTGCCTGCTGCCAAAATGACTAAGACCTTTAAGCTGTAACTTGTGAGTTCGGGTATGTTGTACAGTAAATGCAATAACATGCAAGGATTCCATTTTGACCAAAATTAACATTGGGAAATGGGAAGGCTATATTCCACAAACATAAATTTGCCCTTTAACTGCTGCAAAAAGAGTTACACTCTTAACATGGGAAAAATTGGAAGAATATTGGAAGAAACATTTCACCATCTATTGTTCAAGGGTCAAAAGATCTTATAGTTTTAAATAACCACAAATGCATATTTTATAGACATCAGCCAAGATCTTACATCAAGAGATGTATGTACCTCATGTAGCTATAGCTCTGTAGCTATATCTCTTGAAGCTACTCACCATGCCAACCTGGTAAGTTATGCATATACCTGCCAAAGGGCAATTTCCAAGTTGTCAGATAGTGAGGAGATCAGTGACAACACCTCCAACTATTTTCCTGTAGCAAGACACACTGCAACTGGCACCAGCATGGACCTTCAGGATTCCTTAGGAGGTCCCTGTAGATGAAGTCCTTACAGGATGTCCAACTAAAGGAAAAGAGCTGCTCACATCACCACAGATCCCCTTGCCTTCTAACAATCCAGCAATGGCTATGTTGCGGGGACTGCACATCTTACAAGGCCAGTTTTAAGGACCTTTTGGTCATTACATGGTCAGAAGATAATGATGACCTATGCAATGACTGAAAAAAATGAGGCACAACATCACAACTTACTAACAGGATGCTAACCATAAGCTTGAAGAAACCTTATTTTCATAACTGTGGTCAGCTTATATCAATGTATATGCCCATGTACCCCTGCTCCCACCTACTTTTCTTCTTTTTTCTTTTCCTATTTTTCTGCAATTATACTTCAGAAATCCAATAATGGCACCCTCTTGGTGTCTTGCAGATGAATAAGTTTCCCTACACAATCAGGTGGACAATTTTGGCTGATGCGTAATGGCCATGTTCCAAGTTATGAAAATGGAGTTATACATGTGATGCCATTATGCACCATTTTACATTGCACTTGTACAGGGCACACCATTGCACATTATGCATTGATTTGTATGGCTGCATATTGCAAATTGTGTATCAATGCATAATGTGCCTTTGGTTGTGCAGTGTAGCAATTCTGTAAAGAGAGGGTGTAGTACAAACAAGGCATTACTCCATGAGTGTAAAATTGTGCTACATCTCCTTGATGCAGGATCTCAGCAGATACTATTTTAAAAAAAAATACCTCTGCATAAAAATAATTCAGCTAGCTGTGTTGCTCTGTTGGTCGAGAAACCTTGAAAAATCACCTTGCACCAATTGGACTGGATTTCCACTCCCCTCCCTCTGCATTTGGGCTCAGTTGCAAGCTTCGTGCTCATCTCTAACCTATTGTCCAGAAGCCAAGATTCATTAGTAACAGTTTTGCTTGAAACTAAGTATACATCCAGAGCTTTCTGAGAGCAACTCGCTTTTCCACCTTCCCCAGCTGATGAGGTCAAGTTTACTACTCTGTTAAACTATGGTTCACCTCATAGTCTGTGGATATTGCAGAGCGAGAGAAAAAAGAGCAGCAGAGAAGGGCCTGGCCTAAGCCATTCTTTATGATCACATTCAATATCCATTTCTTGAATAGCAGTCTGTTTTTTTAAAAGTTCCATTCCAGACTTAGGATGGAGATCGATAAATATCATTCAGGTTGAATTTTCAGTACAGCTTATTCAACAGATTTTGTATTCCAATAGTTTAATAGCATAAGTCTTTCTAGGAATGAAGTGGAACCATGTATTGAACTTCCACTCAGTCACAAAACAAGAGGCCAACCATGGTTAAACATGCACAGTTAAAATCCTTTTAGTCCCACTGAAATCAATGGCACGTTAGCAGCCATGCCTTATGTTGCCTTTGCTGTTTGAAGAGCATAACATGGGGCCTATGTAAATATGATATTAATCCACTATTACCTCATGTAGATAGACAGATGGGGAGAAGGAAGGACAGAGAGTAATGATTGCAGAGAGAGGGCGACATTCCAGACTCGGAGGAAGGTGATAGACTTGTAGAATTTTAGCCCTCTGCCCCTGTGGAGAACCCAATCCAAATGTTCTTAAACAGGAATGCCCTAATTACCAGGCTAAAACGGTATCACAGACCATTAGAATTATATTGTGCAGTATAAAATGTACCTCAGTACTTTTTGATGAATGCTAAGATAAGAGCCCACAATGGAAGTACCCTCATGAAGGCTTCTCTTCACAGTGAGTATCACTGGAACTGGAGAGGAACTGTCCAAAACACGTTAAGTAAAATAGATGGTCATTAATGGGTAACTGTCATGGGGACCTGTTAAAGTGCTCTCCTCTACATGCTGGACTTTTTGCTGCTGGATATTAAAACTACCACATACATTTTTTTTAAAAAAAAAGTTACACCAAGATTCCAATTGATAGATAAGGACGGCAAGGCTCTGCCCTGTAATGGTTACGTTATTTTGTTTTTCTTTAGTAATACTGTTATGGCCAGAATTCTGTTGTTGCACTATGGGGCTGTAACTACATTGGTGTAGATAGCGGCGCAGCACAGCAGCAGGATAGAGAAAGCTACAGCCCAGTGGCAGTGAGGGAAGGTAAGCTTTGCAAAAGTGCAACTCCTAGGGCAGAAAACGCTATTGTTCTTCACCAACAAAATTGCAGTTTATGTATACCAAACTTAATTGGTTACATATGTCAAAATAGATTCACTGTGTGGCATTATTGGGGCCTTTTCTGATTGGCTGAGGTAAACGGTGAGGGAAAACCAACATGGCATCTGAACAGCAGGAAAAAATGGGGTATAAATGGCTATGAAAAACTAAGGAAAACACATTTTCCAGGTGGGTGGGGTTACCCTAATATATCCAGTTCAGCCCTAATAAATTAATTAATAAATAAAGTTTAACTAGGTAACTAACTAACTAACTAAAGGCCATTTCCACACTTCACTGTTATAGCGCTATTACTCTGCTTTCAACATCCTATGGAATTCTGGGGTTTGTGGTTTGCTGAGGCCAAGGAGCTCTCTGGCTGAGAATTCTAAATGCCTCTCCCTAAACTGCAAACCCCAGGATTCCTTAGGAGGTTGAAAATGGAATAATAACACTATAACAGTGTAGTGTCAAAATGGCCAAAGACCAAACTAGACAAGACTTTATTTCGGTCTGTTTGGGTGGCTGATTTTTCTTAAAATAGCTAGGATAAAAAAGCTGGCCTTGGCTGGAACAAAGACATGGGAGACATTAACTCTTTGCCCCCTCCAGTGTTCCAAACAAAATCTTTCTTGTGTTTGATATTGATAATAAGAGAAAAGGAGCCTTTGACACAGCAGGGGGAAGTCCAGTTTGGCCCATGAAAATATTGCAAGCTCTCTATTCTTACACCATTATTCTGATCCATCATTCCCCCAATTCAGGACTCCTTTCTTTCTTTCTTTTTAAAACAGCTAGACAAAGGCTAAAGTTGTGAATAATGGCATGTCTAGTTTGGCCCTAAGTAGCATCTTAGAAAGACATATAAGAAATAAATGTTCCCATCTTTCTCGTTGTTTCTGACTAACCATGATGGATTGCTTTATTTACTGATTAATCTTTCTAGGGATTCTGTTTCCTAGGGCGCCATGGCCTAGCCAGGTCAGTTCCTTCTGACGCATTCAAAACAAATGTCCTTGAAGGAGATCTTGACAATAGATGTCCTTGCCATTAGTTTTGTTTTGTGAACGTCAGTACCAGATTGACACAAATCTTTGTACCAGTGACCCTTAGCAGCCATTTGGTTAATGGCTGGGCTTTGCTACCCTTCATGCTTGAACATCTGTCACACTAGTATAGTGCACTTCTATCTCAGTTGTATGGTGCTGTGAAAAAAGGAAGGCAGATGTTTCCTAGTCTTCAGAGCTAAAATTGCCACAGAACAGACAATTTTGCCAACCACCTTTCTCAGGATGTGTTTGGTTCTGAGGACAACTTAAAGGAATGGTCAGCTTGGAAACTGCACTCTTCTTTCTCAGGTGGTTATCACAAAGAAACTGTCTACATGCCACAACATTCACTCTGGGGTTTTTTTACTCTCACAACCATGCTGCTGATGCAATTTACACTGGTGTAGTTGCACCAGTGCTGAAATATACATCAATCTCAATTTATGATTCCAGATCAAAGGGATAATTTAGAAGAGATTTATGAAAATGGATTGTTAAGGAGAAAACTCAGAGATTAAACCTTCCTCCAGGTGTTTTATAATTTTCCATTCTGCAATCCACTAGGTAATATGGCTACAACTTTGTCAGAAATTCAGATGTTTAAGTAAACAGAATTTGGGAGCTTAGCTTTCATCACTCACATTAAAGTTTGTCTCAAACCCAGGTGCCTTCAGTGCTGAACACAGCTAGATCTGAATGTTGAATATGTTATCATTAGGATATCAAAAGTAAGCAAGATATTGTGAAAAGAAGGAAATCTCCTAATTTTTTCCATTAATTTTTTATTTACTCAAGATGAAAAATACCAACACAAACCAAACCTGCAGAACAACAATTCATACAAATTTCAACATCCTAACCTACGCATAAGTAAAAAAAAAACAGAACTAAAAATTGGTTCCTGCCCTTTTTGCAAACAGATCATATTGTTTAAGCATTCACACATAACTATTGAATCATTCATTTTATGAAACCTCCTTAATTTTTAAGGAACTTAGCTGCTTTATATCACTTAGACCACTGGTATGTCTCACTTAGTATTTTCTACATTTACTAGTATCTAGCTTGGTATTTTCTACTTTTACTAGCATATAGCTTTTCCCTAAGCTCTAAATTATGAAATGGTCCCATTGAATCAATTGGATTTATGCAAATATTGAGTTACCACCCGGAAATTGACTTAATGGATCCACATTCTCTAGTTTGGACCAGCAACTGGACTTTGTGTGATAACTGAAGCCCCTATCAGAGTTGCTGATGACAAGCAGCAGCTGTTGGTCCCTGTTGCTCAGGGTGGAGATGACGAGCAGCAGCTGTTGGTCCCTGTGGCTCTGGTTGGAGATGAGTCCTGCAGCTCAAGAGCTCCCCCTGCTGCCATGGACCAAGCAGGTGCGGACGTCCCTCTGCCTGCTCCTTTAGAGCAACAGGGATCCGACTCTGAAGAGGCTCTGGAGTCTGGTTCAATAAGCCCCCAATCAAGACAGAGACTCAAGAGGGCTGTGCAGAGGGAGGCTTCCTTGGCTAAGTTTAAGTTTAAGTTTAACTTCCTTGGCTAAGTTTAAGAAGTGGTGACTGGACACACCTGTGCCTGGGGCTATATAACTGCCTGCCCGAAAGGTTCTCTTTGCTTGTGGCAAACTTCTTACAAGCCCTTCTCTTGGCTGTACCTTGCTCCCAGCACCTGATACCTTGAATTGATCTCTGCACTCTTGGCTTTGGAACTCTTACTGTGGCTTTGCTTGGCGCTCTGGTAAATGAACTTCCTTGAGTGAGTGCTTGTCTCCTCCTGGCTGGACTTTGCTGGCTCTCCCACTCTCTTCTCTGGGCTGACTTGCCACCCAGGTCTCTGACCTTGACACTTTAGGCCCAGGTTTTTAACAGAGGTCTTTCTGATAGCCACCCTCATGGAAATAAACATGGAACTAAACATGATACTCTGTGCAAATGATGTGCTTTAAGTCTCTTCATAGTCAAGTGGTGGCAAGAGAACAGCCTGACTGCTAACTGTTTGAATTCTGGATTGAAGAAAGATGGAATCCCAAGTTTTTTTTTTTTAAATAACTCTTGTTTGAGATCTGTTGATTGAGAGATTAGGAACTTCCAAATATGATGAAGAGACGGTGAGCAGATTTGACAGAAGACCTGAGACAGGAGATTGATGGGTTTATAACAGAACTGTTGGGGGATGCAGTGCAAGTAGGAGAGAAATATGGGGATAATTTGGAAATGATTGATAGTGAAAACTGTATAGATAAACAAATTCAAGTTGACTCAATGAAGGGATTACTCTGTAAAACTGAGAAGAAGAGGGACCAAATAGTACTGGATTGTAAAATGGAAATTACAGTGCAAGGGAGGAGAAAAAGAAGGCTAATCTGGAACTGATGTCTAAGGAATTTATGCCAATGGAAAAACAAACTCATGAGGATATAATGGAAGGACTGGCCTGAAAGTAGAGGGGGAATGAGAAATAAAGGTATACTGTCTCCAGATAATTCTTTTAAAGCAGAAAATTGGAAAGAGATGGAAATAATAGCAAGACATAAAGAAAAGAATTTGAGGAGATTGCAAGGAGAAAGGTCATCGTTAAGACAAGAGGAAGAACAAAGCAGGAGTTAAAATGAAAAGAGCAAATAATGCCTGGTTGAAATAAGGTTATGAGATTTGGTTACAGATATAAAACAATGAAGACTGGACATGGATATGATCTTGAAGAAAATTCTATACTACTATGAAATTTCCTAGAAATATTGGAGTTTAAATATCACTGAAATTCTAGAATTATAAAACAGTCTAAAGATTGAATGGATTTAGTGATGTAAGAGATATACAGATATCTCTGGCAAGTAACTTAGTTAGGAAGTTGTTATTGTAAGTGAGAAAATAGAATACTATTTATCATAGTGCAACATGATGTAATGCCTAAAATTAATTGGTATTTTAACACTAGATATGTCAATCTTGAGAAGGAGGAAAATATTTTTAGATGTGGAGAAATAAGGTGATGGAGATGGAAAGAAAAGACTGTTCGGTTTTATTCAGAGATGCTTGAAATAATTTGAATATTATATAGTATTCAAAAGAAGATTGGAAATCATCTTTTTCTTTATTTGCTAAACTTTTATTTTTATTCTCTTTTTTTCTTTTTGTGTATTTGTAGAATTTAATGCATTAGAAAACTTTCAATAAGAATATTTTTTTAAAAGAACACTAAACAAAAGAGAAGAAAAAGACAAAGCCATCATGTTAAAATGAGGTTCCAAGTATATATAGATTAGATATATAAAACTAAGATATTTTTGCAAGTGCACTGTTCCTTTGCTACTATCACCACCATCCAACCTCTATGGCCACAATTCATTACATTTATATCCCACTTCTCCTCCAACAAGCTGCAGGTGGTATATATTACTTTCCTTTTCAATACTTTATCATTATAGCAGCCCTGAAAAGTAGATCAGATTGAGTGAGGCTGACTCACCCAGGACTACTCATTTAGTTTCAAGTATTGCCCCCTTGGTAAACCCTGTCCCAGGGTCTACAACTTTGATATAAAATTAATCTAACCCACCAGAGAGGTCACCCGAATGCGCACGTAGGCAATAACAGAACGAACCAGGTCAGGCCAGTAAAATCCCCAGTCACGTAGCAACAGGAGACCTCATGTTGTGATAACCCATGGTGGACAAAAGGTCCTTAACCTTTAAGGAGTCCACTTGAAGGGAGTAAAAGTGTTCCCGGAAAGTTGGGCACTGGAAGCCATAAAACCTTATCAAATCAATTTCCAGAAACCCACACCGCAGCCCCAAAGTGGAGGAAGATCCTGTTACTGGGATGACAACTTCTTACCTTCCAAAAAATGCCAGGTGTGGAGTTATTTTTCTTTTCTGTCCCTGTTTGTTTTCCCCAGGAATGGATTTGCCTTCAAAGTAAATTTGTCCTACAAATACTCCCTGTTTTTGGGCTAGTTAGGCAAGACAGAAAGGCAAGAGGTGAGGCAAGGACAAGTATGATGCCTCCTGGTCATACCAACTGATCGGTCCCCTCTGCTGACCACTGCGTGATCTCCTCAGTGTCTCTTTGCTGAGCTGCTGTTTGATCACTGCTTCCCAGACCAAGGACTTCAGGAAGAGATGCAGTATCACCCAAGCTGCGAATCCCTCAACAATCCCTCTATCTTATTTCTACTCTTTATTTCTTTTAGCTCTTGGAAGCGTGTGTGCGTGTTTGCATTAGTGCGAACTATTGCTATTCAATAAAGTCATTCATTGGACCTTTTTGTGTGATTTCTGATTGAGCCTGACCCCATAAAAATTGGGTAAAAGATCTATATTACCCTGCCCTCTTTGAATTGCTAAAGTGGAGGTCATAGCTAATTTTCCCCACAAGTGATAATTTCAACAGGTGTTGGGAATCCCCCTAAGGGACCTCCAGCAAGCAGGGTAACATAAGGAACAGATTCTAATCTGAATTTCCTTATTCCCAGTCCAACACTCTTAAGCACTACATCCCACTGGCTCTACAAATGAGCTCATATCTAAAAGTATGGGTATGTGATCTGATTTGATTCTTTCTTTCAAGTTCACAAAAGTGTCTAGAGCATGTTCAGGTCATCAAGAAAGAATATAATAGGCTTCCTGTGAGAAGAGAATGATTATTTTCCATCCCTCATGAGTGTCAGCATTAAAGGAAAGACTCTGCAAAATACCTATCTAGTACCAGCTTAGACAAGCCATGACCTTAAGACAGAACTTGAAGGACACGGAGTGAATACTTGTAATTAGCATTCAGTTCTTCAAAATGAAAAATGATTCATTGATAATAGACTCACTTCATGCTCATTTTGAGGATGCAAAGGAAACTACAGGGCACACTTTAATGTACTAAGTTCAGGGATAGCTAGTCTTAGTCTCATCTTGCTTTGGATGAACTACTATCATGCTTAATAATAGGTGAAAAGAACTTAGTGAGACAGTCTCCAAAAATGTGTGTCAGTACTGAATAACACTGCTGGCTTCTATGTTAATAAAAAGGCATTATAGAAAATGTTAAGCAACCATGGCAAGTACATTTCCCATTAAAAGACTGACAAAAATTGTTCTAACAGAAGTCAAGTAGAACAGAGATTTTGCCATCTGAGAATGCCCCTTGAATAGAGTCTTGTGACATTGGGGGGGGGTGTGTGTGTGTACTGCTGGCTTGTATACTTCAAATAGATAAATATCCCTAGGAATTAAGCAAACAAACAGAAGCTTTTTCTCTACTAGATATTCATATCAGGATTGCTGCTCCCCTGTAGAATGTTGGATTGCTACACAGAGGCCATTTCCACTCGGGCTTAAAAAACAGTGCAGAGTGTCCTCCAGAGAGGACGTCTGCACCTGGGAGTGGACTGGGTCGGACTACTTTACATAGTTCCGCACCTCAGTCCGCTCTGGAATGACCCGAAGTGGTCATGCAGTGTGCTTTTTAAAAACCTGTTTCTTCAGGTTTTTAAAAAGCACAGAGCGTGCCACTCTGTGCTACTCCGTTCCCATGCTCCGGTGCAGATTTGCAGGCTCACACCAGTGCAAGCCTGCAGATCTGCCGGGGGCAGGCTTTAGGCTGGCGAGCTTCAGTGGTTGGTGGAGCCTCCCCCAACCAGAAGCTGCCATTTTCATCCCTGGAGCAGTGCGGAGCGGTGGCCACAGACTGCTTCGGAGCAGCCTGGACCCGAGCGTCGAGCCAAGAAGTCCGGTAAGTACTGGAGCAGGGCAATTCCATACCCACGTGTGGAAATGGCCTCAGCTTGGAGAGGCAGAAGAGACCTGCCAGGAGAGGGAAATTTGGCAACAAGAAAAAGTTTTGCTGCTTTTATGAAGCACAAGTGGAACTTGCAACAAACTGTTAATAGCATTCTATCACCTACAAAAGGATTATTCCTGTTCAGGATGCCAACCAGCCAGCCATGTCTTACTTTGCTATGCTATAAGCTGTAGGAGGCTCAGCCAGTCTTCTTTTCCCCCTTTTCCAAGCAGATATTCTTGTGCCAAATGTGCCTGTCCTCAGTGGATTGTATTAGGGGTAGAGGAAAGGTGCCCACTTAGTATTTTATTTAATTTTTAAAAAATTAATTGTACAATCGTAACTCTAAGCACTTTTGAGAACTACAGCCCCCCAAATTTCCCCAGTCATTCTTGGTCAATGGCTCCCATTCTAGAAGTTGTAGTCCAAGAAAAAGAATTTTCCCAAAGTTCTGCTTGTTCTTGTTAACACTTGCTCCCTGACTGTGCTGTTAGGATCTGACTTGGGGAGAGAGATGTTAATAGCTATTCAGACCCACATTTTTTGTTAAATTTCTCCTCCGTTCTAATAGGAGGACATACCATGAAAATACCTATAAAATACATATAAAATCAAATAAATAAATACAGCATCAGTAACCGTATTCCTACACCTCAGTCTAAAGATTTATTCAGATGTTGTGTCCGTCTGTCTATGTGAAAAGAGAAAGAGATGCTCCTCTAACTGGAGTGCTTTCTCCACAGATTTAAGCAAAGGCAGGAGCAAATCTTTACAATTATTATTTAGTATGAAGATGTTTGCTTCCATCATTAAAAAAGAAAAAAGTCTTCATGTCTCCATGCTGACAATCAATCTATTTGTTTATTTATTCACAATAGAAACTTCCACCCTGCACTTCTAGGGCTTACACATTACCCAGGGTGGTAAAAAACAGTTTAAAATCACGAGGCCCTGGTACAATCAAATACAAAAATAAAAACACATTAAAAGCAACAAAAGAAACTTTGCAGAGAAAGCACAAACTTTCATTTAAAAAACATGAACAAGGAGAGGGGCTCCTGTATAGATCAGTAAAAAAAAAACCAAAGAAAAGATTATCCATGTTTCACAGAGCCAAATGTTCCATAAAATTGGTGCAAACACTGAGAAGTCCCTACCTTTCACTGCCATCAAAAGCAGCACCCACAAAGGGTGACTCCACTCTATGTGGAAAAAGTAGAATGATATGGGAGGTAGAGTACTTTCACATACCCAAGGCTATAAGAGTTTCAGAGGTAATCACACACACACTTAGAATTTCCACCCAGCTACAAAATGTGATGCAAGGAATAGAACCCATGCCGGACATGACCAACCAAGTAATCCTGACCATGTTCACTTGAAAGCAAGAGCCTTTTGTTTCAATGATGCTCTCTTTGAAAGATAATGTTTAAAGTATGGGCTAAATCCTATTGACATCAATGAAGGGTGATAATAAATACATCCCTTTAGATAAAACTAGTTTTCCAACAGGCTTTACAGTACAATGCTGTGCATGTTTATCCACTAAGTTCAATAAGACTCTTCTTCAAGATTTAGGAAAGGAGGAACTGTATGCTAGGTGGGAGTGTCACTTTCCAAGTCCTACTAGTTTGTATTGACCATGATGGGAGAGCACGAAGGGCAATTTTTCTCCTTTTTATTCCTGAAAGCTATTTTAAATCTTCCCCTTTGATTTCAAATGAAGCAAAATTAAGAACATAAGGAGATCTGTACCAGATTAAACTGATAGCCAGTCCAGAATTCTATTTTCACAATAGCCAGCCAGGAAATGAGTAAAATGACAACTTCCCTTTCATGTTCCCCAGAAACCAGTACTGAGAGGCATACTACCTTGAACACTGGAGATAATATATTGCCATCATGGCTGGTAGCTCTCAGGGTTGTCAGATCTCAGAGCCTGGGTATCTTCTAGTCCTCAGGATAAGGGGAAAAATTTCAAAGTGAGATCTCTGCCTTGAAAAATGTATGCAAATCAAAAACATCTAATGAGGAGATATATATTTTTTTCCTCATGTTTTTGTTTTGAATGGCATATTCTTGGCAACTGTGGTTGACGCTTAATGTATTGTGCTTAATAATATCACCAGGGACTGACCCTTCTAACACAATTATTATAACATCACCTGGCCTTCCTTGTGTGGCATTGCAAAGGGTCATCTCCAGGTGCCTCTTCACATTACATAATTATAGCAGTATTATTCCACTTTAACTGATTTCATCCTATAAAATGCTGGGATTGGCAGTGTAGGCAGCAGCATTTAGAATTCTCATAGAGAGACTCTAGTGCCTGACAAAATTACAGACCATGAACCTCAAGATTTCATAAAATGGAACCATGACAGAAAAAATGAAATAATACCACTATAATTGTGTAGTGTGGATGGGCTCCTCATTACAGGGTTTGCCTCTGACACCTCAGGGCCTGGAATAGTCCTGACCTGACCACCCTAGTAGTCATAGATATCTTTATGGAATTGTCTAACTACCACAACCCCTTTAAAGTTGTCACTGTTGGTGGACATCAACAATACATTTTGTGATGTTGACTTTGACAGTTTGAGATTGCAAAATTCTTTTCTTCTGTCCTGAAATCTCCCACCATTCATATTCAGAGGACGGTCCCTGTTTCTAGCATTAAGGGGGAGGGAACAAAAGTTTCTCTCTGGCTACTTTCTGCATACTATATACTTATATTGAGTCCTTGCTAACTAGCCTTTTTTTTTCCAATAAAAGAACCCAAGTATTACAACCTTTCCTCATAGCTGAGTTCTCCCAGTCAGTTATCATTGTTGCTCTTTTCCACACTTTCTCATTATCTCCACATCCATCATCCTTTTTGATGTGCAGTGACTAGAACTATGCACAGAACCATTTATGCCATAGATTTTGTTTTCAAAGGCACTGTTGATTGTGGTAGTTTTATTTTTTATTTCTTTTCCAACAGCTCTCAACATCCACTTTTTTCCCCCCCACAGCAAACGCGTATTGGGTCAATAGTTTCATTGAACTATTCTCTACTACTCCAAGATCTTTTTTCCAACCATCATCACCAGCTAGTCTTCATCTAGTGTGGGGGAGAGTTGCCTCAGTTTATATTAAATTGAGTTTGCATGATAATGCCTATTCCCACAGTTTGGAGCTTTTTGCTGTCCCTTTTTATCATGACCAACCTAAACAATTACATATTGTCAAATATTTCACAGATGAAAATTATGCCATGTGTGGCCAAGCAAAATCAGAGTATTTCAAGATGGCAAAAATTATTAATGAGGAAGCACAAACTAGCTAGAAGAGACCGCAGCAGTTAACTTCTGCCTAAGCCTACTGCCAAGGACTAGATTTCACACCCTCATTTTCCCTCCTCCACTCCCTCTGAGTTAATTGAGTGCAAACTATTTGGCATTTTGAACTCCGTTTGCACCAAATGAAGTAAGCCAAGGACAAAGGAGGAAAGTGGGAGGAGAAGAGGGAAACTGGAGCATTTTAAGGCCTTTTCCGCATGAGGCAAGGAAATCACTCCATGCCATTACCTACCGCTTCTTCTGGGGTCCGAAGCAATGCAGACTGTCCCTGAAGCCCTTCTGCAGGACCCCTCCTTGGTCCAGGGTGAATCGGAGCAGTGCGAGGTATGTAGATCCACACTGCTCCGGCTTCCAAAATGGCAGCTTCTGGCTTCCAAAATGGCGGTTTCCAGTTGGTCGTGAGTCCTGACCAAACGCTGAAGCTCGCCATGCCTAAAGCCCACCCTCTGCAGATTGCAGGCTCGCATTGGTGCAAGCCTGCGAATCTGCACAAAGGAGCAGGAACGCAATGGTGCGTTCCAGGAAAATAAAGACCTGTTTTTTGTAGTCTTTAGAAAACACTCTGGAGAACCACTTGGGGTCATTTTGGAGCGGATTGAGGTGCGGATCTCCGGTAAGTAGTCTGCTCCTAGTCCACTCCAAGGTGCAGATGACCTCCGTGAGAGGACGCACCGCCCTGTTCTAATTGCCTGGTGCAGAAAGAGCCTAAGAGACACTAAAACAGCGGTATGGCATTGGCCCTGCCAAATTGGGAGAGTTGGCAGATATGCAACTAAGTGTTGTCAACAAACCTGATGGCTTTAACTAACTCTGTCCCTTGTAGGTTGACATAGTGGAGGGGCCAAATCCTGAAACTTCTTAGGGAATCTAAGCAGCCTTGGACCCCAGTTCCAAAACTGTCTCCCAGCTGTCTGCACATGACCTCACTTCTTCCACTCCAGCCAGACAGCATGTCTACAGTAAATCACAACCTGGAGAATAGGTTTATAGCAGACCCAAAGGGGGGCTTCGAAGGCAAATATGCCTTTGCTGCTACCAAGACAGTACATCTCCCTCTATCATAAAGTCCTCCAGCCAGAACTGATGGCACTGGTTTGGGATGCTCTCACAGACATATTGGTTTAGCTAGATTGTGGAGGCATTTGTACACCACTATCCCACAAATGCCCACACCAAATCTACTGCAGGAAGAAAATCAACATTTAAGGTCCATTTTCTATAGCAAAGCTGCTAATCCTGCAGGAAAGCATTGACCTATATCCAATTAGTTCCCCCCATTGCCCTTTTCCAAAGCAGCTGGAAAAGCCATTACACCTGATGGCAATCAAAGAGAAGCAGTGGTGCTGATCCAACTAACAATGAGAAAAAAATCTTTCATTAAACAATTTAACTGCATAAGGGCTAAAAATTGCTTCTCTATCAAAAGAATTGCATGGCAGGATTTTAATTAAAGTGAATTAATATAGTATTTTCATTAATAATGCAATAAAAGGAAAAAAATCATATGAAAGGAATTTAAGGGAGGAAAATACCCCTTGATTCTCTCTTTGCCTGCCTAATTCTCATTTTTCTTCCATAAACCTTTTGTTACCCAATGCAAATAGTTGATTAAAAATCCTCTAAAGAATTAACAGATGAACAGGCTTACATAATTGCTCGGAAATCCATCTTCTCTAGTGTTGTCATTTCTTTTCTATATTTGGTTTTGTTTTCTGTTGCTGTTGATCTTATTAAAGCAAAGACTGTAGTCCTACAAACACTTACTCTATAAGCAAAGGGGTCTTGTAGCACCTCTGAGACTGAAAGAAAGAGGTTGGGGGAATAAGCTTTCATAGACTTAAGTCTGCTTCACCAGGTGCATGGAGTGAATGGCCTAGGAACAGACTTTTATAGCTATGAAGAGTGACTGGCTAGTCTGAAGTCATCCAATGAGTTTCATGGCATAATGGGGACTTGAACCTGTGTCGAACACTTCAAACTACTACAGCACAGTAATTCCCTAATTATTTGTGCCCACCCGTTATGTAGCAAAGTAATGCATTTCTCCAATGGTCAGAAATGTAAGATGTACCTGTAGCTATATACCTGCGTTGTAACAGAATTGCCAGACTGAAAACTCATGAGGGTTCCTATGTCTTTAATGGTTGTATAAAGAAGGGAATTTCAGCAGGTATTGGTTATCATGCAACCAGTGAAAAGCAACATTTCCTGAAATTCTTTATTCTATACAACCATTATAGGCAGAGGAGCAGTCTCTAGTTTTCATTCTGGTAATCCTAGAGGACTATCTTTTCTTTGCAGAGCTCACTGGCTGGACTAGGGCATTTCTCAAACTTTATTCCTGAATATATTTACAACTAATTTTGACTTGTTCACAGCCTTTTCTTTGATCTAAACCTAATCCTGTCCTCCCATCTAAGTCAATATTCTATTGGCAGCTCTGGCTACTTAAAATACAATCTCCTTTTCACTGAGTCAGCAATAGTACTTAAGCCTTTTCTAGCTATTCATTCTAAGATGGAAACTTCAAAAGATTCTCAAGATAGTTCTTTACCCACCTGAGTTTATGACATCATGTGCTACAAAGGTTTTTCCTCTCTTGGATAAAGAGTTAAATGTGGCTTGGGTCTTCTGCACTCTTGACTGACCAGTTTCCATGGATACCTCTTACTGACAGCCTTTGCCTAGCTCTCAGATGCAGAGATCATTTTGATTTTCAGGAATAATAAAGGTGTAGATTGTGTGTAATCCAACTATGACACAACCTAGACTCCCACAAAAAGCAGGTTTCTAAGAAACTATGCCATAATTATTATTTCATTTATTTATACTTCGCCTTTCTCCCAACAGTGGGAAGTTCTACGGTTCTACTGACCTTATCAAGGGAGATATGATCCTTCAAATAACCTAGTGATTATGACACATAAAGGGCACATTCAGATCATTTAAATTGGGAGTAGGCAACTTGGCACCTTCCAGATGTTTGGGGTCTTTGATTATTGTCATGCTGAACATAGGATTTGTTGTCCTTCCCTCAACTAGCCTGTTTAGGTCAAGCATGGGAAATCCATTATCTTCCATATATTACAGTCAGCCCTCCACATTTGTGGGTTTCACTTTTGTGGATTTGATTATTCATGGAGTATTTACTGTCACCTCTGCTGCCTCCCTGTGCCATTTTTCATAGGGACTGCAAGCCTCATGAGACTGAGAAACTGTGAAAGAGGCTTGTAAGTCCCTATTAAAAATGATGTGGGGCAGCAGTGGAGGTGGCAGTAAGCCCCACTAGCCAGCCACTTCTGCCTTGTGAGGGAACCCTGGTGCCTCAAAGAAATCCATAGTGGGTTGAATGTGATGATCATACTTTTTTGTGTGTCAAATATGGTTTGGGGGGGGGCTAGAGTTATTCACTTTTTTTTCACTTTCACAGAGGTCCTGTGCCCTAGTGAATGTGGAGGCATGACTGTAATTCAAGCTCCCCTCAGCTCCTGTCAGAACACCAAATAATCAAGGATGGGGTGCTTCATTTGGTGGGTGTGTTGCATAGAAACCATATTCCACACTTCCTTCACTCTTGTTTAAGAGGTCAGCCGAACTGGGACTGGATCTCATGATTTGAGTGGGCTGAAAACTGGAGGGTTACAAATGAGTAAGTCTTTGTGTTGTGCCCACTATATGCCTGGTTTTCCCTTTTTCAAATCTGTACACTACTGTTACGCTGTATCTGGTGATATAGCTGATTGTTGGCACCACTAACTGAGAAGGGCTTTATAACAATGTGAAACTGTAAATCAGATTGTACAACCACAACCATTATTGTATCACTCCAGGCTGCTTT
Source organism: Ctenosaura bakeri (assembly GCA_948474755.1). Classification (NCBI taxonomy): domain Eukaryota; kingdom Metazoa; phylum Chordata; class Lepidosauria; order Squamata; family Iguanidae; genus Ctenosaura; species Ctenosaura bakeri. The sequence continues at coordinate 324,616 of CAOLHI010003001.1, forward strand.
GCTAGCACAGTAGGCAATACAGGCAGTCTGCAAAGGACAGTACAGTATAACAATATTGAAATATTCCGTACTATATATATGATGCAATTAAAATTCAAAGCCTATTTTTGTATCTACTTTTCACAGTTGTGCTATCATAAACTAATATCATATAATCATCTATTTCTATGATCACAGGTTAGTGTAATGTTTGTTATCTGACTTCTTTTTAACAGGAAGCTTTGATAGCAAAGTTAATAAGACTCATGCTTTGGTCTGAATAACCACAAGGGAATCTCAAATATCTGATGTTTCAAATTGGATTAAAGGGGTTGATTAGGGAAGCAGGTTCTTTCTAGAGCAGATAAACCATGGTTTCCCAAAGCAATTTTGGTAAGTGTTAAATTACATTTCTGAAGTCAGGAAACACAGGCAGATTTTTACCAGTGTACATTCATCAGCTCCAGTTCTTACAGTACCAGATGCTTTCTAGAAAGAAATTAAACATGTATTAACATATTATGTGCCTCACACAATAAACTGTAACTCAGGAATTGAACCACGAGGACCCAGAGCAACAACGATCAAATGAAATCATACAGAAATTTAGAGATGCAGAAGAACAAATGTGTTCTAAATCATAAAGGTGATTTGCACAGAAATAATTGATATTTGTAAGAAATATTTTTAAAGAGGTTATTGGTCTCTTAGGCTGCAGTCCTCAAGTCAGCAATAGACAGGCTGAGGAGCTGTTAGAAGCAGTGTTAAGAGCTGCTTGCTCCATTAGTAGTTAAATTTTGGTAGTGGAATATAACTGAGAGTGTTTTAAGAAATGTGTGACCATGCAAGTTGTTCAAGTATCTATGTGCCTACAGGGTGACAGAGCCTGTTAAACAATTAATATGTTCCCTCTTTTTATGATCTACTCCGCTGCTTCTTTAACTATAGAGATTCCAAAGCTTCACTTCCTCCTGCACACATCTTCCTCTCTCTACTCTTACTTATGGAGAAACTAGGGGCTGATTTCATCTTTCTTTCTCCCATTAGAATGTAATTCTCCAAACACTAGCTTCCATATAGGCTAAAAATGGAATTCTGTTTCCAACATGCTTTGCTAGCATACCTTAGATATACTACTCACAATGTTTTACAGATCAAAGCAGAATGTGTTAGGGAAGATCAAGCTAAATTGTGGGTCTAATGTATCTAATCCCAAATGCCCCCAACTTCTCCAGCCTTTCATTGGAAAACTGGCCTATAAAATAAACCTCTTTTTAATCTCTATTAGTTTCCATGGAGAAGTTAAGAATATGACATCTCTGGGATTTAAAATGCTGAACTTGTGCTGGGTTAGGCTGAGCCCAATAAGACTGACTCAAGATTTTCCTTGGTGTCAACCATATTAGCTTAGCTTCAGTGCTGCCTCATGGACACCTAAGTATAACTGAATATTTATTTTATTTGGGTTTTCATTTTATTTTTATCTCACATTTCTCCCAATATAGCACACAAAGTAGCTTACAGTGTAGATTAAAACAAGGTACAACTAAAGCAATAAATATAAAAGTTTAAAAAAATATTAAATAGGCAATCCTATCAAAAACTAAGTTTATTTAGCTGGAATCCTGCATAGGGCTCCATCTCCCAATCCAACCTGCTAAAGCCTACCTTAAAAGCCAGGCAGCTGTACTGAGCAAAGGAGTTCTGTAGCACTGGTGAGTGGGGCCCTTAAGGGTGAAATATGAAGCCCCCTCCTGCCTTGAAGCTGTGCTGTGACAAGGGGCGATGACAGGATATTGTCCTGCACCGCAGCTTGCTGGTTGGAGGAAGCTGGCTGCACCATAGCAGTGCTGTAGAACTCGTTCTTTCAGTATGGTTGTCTGGCTTTTAAGATTGGTTGGAGGGACCTTTGCAGTCATGGCCATGGTGCCTTAATCATAAATCTGAATACAAAATAGTTACAAGACCATAAGTCTAGCTTACCACATTGTAGCAGCCTAAAAGGGTAACTACCCATATTTAAAGCAACAGTATCACGATTGTTTATATCTCTTGCTTTTCTTTCTGCTCCCCTATAACTCAGAAGCAACTTTTAGATATCTGAAACAACCTTGCAAAAATTATTTAAAATATATGCAGTACCTTCTTTTCATGAGTACAAAGCAGCTTACAGCATAAAGACATCATACATTATATAGAAATACATTCCTTTGAGAACTACCAAAGAATAAATAAATCAAAAATCTCAAAATGTCTATTGTGGATGAACATGAATGAAGCCAAGAAAATAATAGTGCATCAAGGAATTCTAGAAAGCTTTTATTATATGATATCATTAACAAAATTTCTCTACTTCAATAGCATTGATGTCCATCTCAAAAAATAAATGTGCAAAAAATGTGTACAACAATAATTCTAAATACATGTTATTTTATACTGAACAAATGCAATGTATGCAACTGGAAACAAATAGGAAAAGGGAAAATCCAGCAAAGACTATCCCTTTACATTTGATTTTAGCTGCAGGAGCACTGCTGTTTCCACAGTGCATCAGCAATAGTCTAAGTATGTGCTATTGCTTGCATCTACAATATAGTCCATTCGGATGTCATCTTTACATATCAAGCAAATAACATCCAGCTCTTCAGAAGGTCTGTTACTTATATTGTATGTAAGAATATAAATGCCAGCTAGAGTTGGAGTTCTTGCTGTTGTGTAACTTCAAGTTGTTTCCAACTTATGGCCACCATAAGGTGAACCTATCACAGGGTTTTCTGGGGCTGAGAGTGTGTGACACACCTAAGCTCGCCCACTGAGTTTCCATAAACAAGCAGGGAATCGAACACTGGTCTCCAGGGTCATAGCCCAATGCTCCAACTGCTACAGAACACTGGATCTCCCAACTATAGTAAGCCCCCTGAATTAATAGCTGAATGGTATATTGGCATTTATGCAAATCCCACTGATTCAATGGGACTAGTCTAACTGGGAACAGCAATTAGATTTAGGCCTAATTTTGATCCCACTGAAATCAGGTTAATTTAGTCATGATTTCCATGAAAACTCAGTACAATTAACTTAGTGCAGTTCAGACGCTATGTCAGGATAGATCACTTGAACTGGAGCCTTTATAGATTTGATTTGATTTTACTTTACTTTACTTGATGTATATCCTGCAATTTTCCAAGATATGACCCAAGGCATCTCACATATATCCAGATATATCCAAACCAGTGTAAAAGCAATTGGAGCTGCTAAAGTTATGTTAAAAGAGTATTAAAACTATGTTATGGACCAGGTCTTTCCCTCTTCACTCACAAGGGTGGTCTGAATCAGAATTAAACATTTCACAGGTTTTTTTTTAAAAAAATTATAAATATCATATCCAGTATCAAGAAATGACAGCAAAAACTCTGGACATATGTATCTGGGAAAATTCAATAAATTCATTCATAGATTTACATTTTGTTTTCACTACTGTAGAACCAAATCACTTTTACTTTGGTCTCAGTTTACCTCACATATGGGATGCATATCAACTAAGGTCAGAGGTCTAGCATTAGTGGAAAATTAAATGTGGGGTAGAAAAATTCAGAAAAGCGAAGAAGGAAATATGCTTCCTTCACTTCTTAGTACAGTTGCCTCTGCAGTGGTATTAGAGGAATGTGGAAATAGTATATACAGTTCACCCTTTGTATATGTGATGATTCCATTCCAGGAACCTCCATGTAAAACAAAAAAATGTAAAGCACTGAGTCCCAATATAGTCAATGGATGCAACATGCATGTGTCTATGACAGTGTGGATTGTGCACCTGCCGTGTCCATTGACTATAATGGGGAACGACACTTCATGCGACCTCACATTTGTGCACATTGAGGTTGCACAAGAAGAGGGTCCACTGTACTGAAAAAATATCCAGAGGGGAAAGGATTAAAGTCTTACCCTCATTTGCTATTCCTCTAGTCCAGTAGTCCAGTAGTTCTTTGGCCCTCCAGATGTTTAGGACTTCAGTCTCTAGAATACCTGACCATTGGCCATGCTAGCTGGTACTTCTGAGAGTGGAAGCCCAGAACATCTGGAGGATGAAAGGTTGGGAACCACTGCTCTAGCCAAGCTTCCAAAGCTTCTTTTGCTTAAGATGGAAAGAGAGAGGAAAGGTTGTTATTGTTGCTGCTTCTGCTGCTGCTGTGTGCCTTCAAGTTGTTTCTATCGTGACCATAAGGTGAACCTATTACAGGGTTTTTTGGGGCTGAGAGGGTATAATGTGCTAAAGACGTGACTGGTTATTGTGAGACTTGTGACTGAAGGTGTGTCAATATCACAGGATGTTCCTATTAACCAATTTCAAAACAGTATCACAGCCACCAGACAAAGATAGTTTCTATCTTTATGTCTTTTGAAATATACAATTGAATTCAGCAGGCCTCACTTCTGACTAAACATAGATAGAGATCAGCCTGCTAAATCTAAAATATGAATTGCTTAGAAAAATTATTCATAAGGAACATTTCCATATATTTTTCTGATGAGGAATATTCTTTTATATAGCCTGTGTTTCATATAGTTTCTGTGACTTGAACAAGCAGTCAAATAATAGCAGGTCTGTACAGATCGTCCACCCAGATGACAAAGGACATGCACCATAGAAAAAGTTAAGCTGGTCCACAGCTGGCTGCTACTGTTCTGAAGCAGCAGCAGCTCATTAAGAGTATGGAACTGTTAAAGATGAGGGAGTGATTTCAGTGCAGGATTCCAGAGAAACTACTACCAAAGCCGACAGGACTCTGCACCTCGATTCATTGTAGTATTCTCTGGACAGCTGAAAGCTTTCCGGAACTCCTCAAAATTACTCATGGCACCAATAACTCTGTGGGGGAAGGGGGGTAGGGAAGGAGAGAGAGAGAAATAATCATCTTTTAACAAAAATGTAATAAAAGTGTCACAGATTTTTCCCAGTGTCTGGATTTCTGGAGGTTTTGAGTTTATTTCTTTGCTTTTCACTTCTGAAAATAAATTGCATCTGAGCAATCATGGAACAAAGACTAACTTACACTGATATTGCTGTTCCATGCTTGAGACCAGGGATGGAAATAATATTTGAAAATCTTCAAACACTGATTGAAAATGGGCTTCTCATCCTAGACAGGCAAGAATCTTCTCATTTCAGGATTTATTTTTTTTAAAAAGCATGTTTTTTTAAAAAAGAAAACGCAACATGAAATAATAAAAATTATGAGGGAAAATCAACCACATATGATGGCCAAACTTTATAAGATACTTTTGCTACAAAAGAGAGAAGATGAAACAATTAAACATACGATGATTAAATGGGCACAAAATTTTGTCCATCAAATACAATTGGAACACTGGGAACGAAGTTGGAAATTGACCCAAAAATTCATAGCAACTCAAAATCTAAAAGAAAACAATTTCAAGATCTTTCATAGATAGTACACGACTCTGAGTAAGTTACAAAAAATCTATAATTCAGGAACAGGAAAATGTTGGAAGTGTCAAGCTGAAATTGGTACAACTTCTCATTTATGGTGGTCCTGTTAAAAAAGCCAAAAAGTATTGGAATGACATACACAAAACAGTAAGAGAAATCCTACAAATTGAATTTGATAAAAATCCAGAAATATATTTACTAAATATGCTTCATACAATAGATCCAAATATAATGAAAAACTACTTGAGGATCCTGATCTACATGATAATTATGGCAAGAATAGAATACGCCAAATCTTGGAAAAAAGAAGAGACACCCAAGATAGAACAATGGATTCAAAGCCTGACAGAGATAAAACCAGCAGACATTTTGTCACAAAGACTTAAAGATCTGACAGATGAGAAAACAGAAAAAGTCTGGGCCCCCTTGAGCCAATTTCTTCAAAAAAAGAACACAAAACAAATAGACAAATAGATGTTGAAAGGGGGTAACAAATATGTGATTAATGAACAGAAGAAGGTACTATCAACTACAAGTATCAATAAAATAGGAACAGATCGAGTATTAATAAACTAAATATACAAGGTACTAAGAAATATACTCAAGGGTACGATAGATAGGATAAAACAGGAACAAACATACATAACATTTTTCTTGTTATAGAGTTACTTATTTATGAGATATACATTAATAATTATATACTCTGGTAAAGATGCGAGGAAGATACTATGACACCAAACAAACTGTAAGAGATTGTATAACTGTACTTTATTTAACTGTATTTTTTATATATTGAAGTGTTAATAAAAAGTATTTTTAAAAAATGCATGTTTTTTGTGCAGAAAATTGTATTTTCTGTGCAGAACCCACAGCATTTTCTGCACAGAAAGAACAGCACAGAAAATACAATTTCTGCTCCTGAGACTTGTTTTCTGTGCAGAAAATATGTGTCCTTGCAAAAAATTTCATCAGAAATGTTATTCTCTGCACAGAAAATGCTGCTTTCTGCACAAAAATTGCAATTTTTTGCACAGGATAAATTCTGAACTGTAAATGGTCTTTGAAGACTGTGCCTTTTCAACAATTTTCTCACAGCAAAGAGGAGAATTGTAAAATTATACATTAGTACCTCTCTATTTCTGAGTGAAAGTCTTCTTTGCTGTACTGTTTCAAAATTGCCATCCTGACTGTAGCAGAGAATACTAGACAGATAGTGTACACGCAAAGAAGAATAGTGGCCGAAGAACGCCTCTTGGCTATGTATAGGTTGTTTCATTGATACACCCAGGTAATAGAATATGTTGGCAGGCACATTCTGTGCACTGTTGCAGGTTATTGTATCCTACTCTAAACTTTTAAACATTTGGAATAGGTTACGATTAGTGGTAGTTGATAACTTTACCAGAAGCACTAGACTTTAGAAGCAGACATCTGTAGGCAGTAGTTACCAGTGTGTTATTGGACTGTAGTTCCCAGCATCACTCAAAACTTGCTATTCAGATTAGATGGGAGTTACAGTCCAACAATATCTTAAGAGCCACAACTTACCCATACCTGGTCTATAGACAAATGGGTTAACAAGGGTCATGGTGGTCTGTTAGTTTGTTACAGCAAAAACCAGTGTTGTGTTACCTTGAATACTAACAAGTTTTATTTTGCATGAACTTTCATGGACTCCAGCCCACTGAGGCATCTGAAGATGAGGACTGGAGATCACAAAAGCTTATGCTTCTTAGCAAGCATTAAACTAATATGGGTAAATGTCAGGCAGAAGTGGTTTCACGAACTTTGGGCAGTGCTACTGTTGCCATCTATTCAAAAACATAGAAAGAATAAAAATCATGATATGCAATGTTGACAACCAGGAAGTAGCTATTAACCAGTCTATTCTGCCTAAATATCAAATGAAATTACTGATTTCAGTTAACCTAGCTACGTATTTCTCTGTAAAACTAACATTATACATTCATAAATTACATGATGCACACATTTCTATCTTTATGAAAAATCTACAGGATATTTGGCATCTTGTTCAGTCTAAATAAAAGAAGGAGCTTTCCACACCTTAAACCAGGGACAACCCTGATAATAAGGGCCACCTGGCAACCCTAGGCAGTGCCCATACCCACTGTTGGCAAGCACACTCCCAGAAGCCACTGCATAGGGGCTGGTTGAAATACAATTTTCTTAATTTAATGCTTTTAACACAAAAGCAGCAGAGTGTCCAAAGACTTTGGACAATCTTCTCTTTCCTCCTATTAAAAGAATAAGACTCCAGCCCCATTTTAACAGCAGCACCAACACAAGGGACACTAGTTTGTTTCTGCTAAATTGGCTGAGTCTGTGGGAGCTGCAGCATTGCTGCACTAAACAGAAGAAAAAGAAAGGGATGTTGAAAAGTGAGGGAGAGGCTAGCAAGGGATGGCATCCTTGAAAATACCACCTAGGGTGATTCAAGGCCAAGGTTCCTTCTCAAAAGAAGCCTCCCACCTCTCAGCCTCTGCATGCTATCATACAGATGGATTTTCAGTATGCAATAAAAATAATTTAAAATGCAAAAATCTTGGCTTTTAAAACTCTTAGGCCTGAAGTGCTTTGCTTCAGATTGTTTCATGATATGGCCACCTCTGTCTGCATCTAACTTCAAATACTTCTACCCATTTTGTATTCAGAGAAGAAGTTTATGAATATGCAATGATTTGTGTATGATGCAACAAAAGCACATTAACATGGAGGGAGCCATTGCAACTCCTGTATCATCTGGAACACCTTGGCTATATAATGAAGATAAGCACAGTTAAGGTGTCTTCCTATTAGCATTCACTGTTATACACACCTTTTGTTCCCTTTCATTCATCTCCTTCCAAAAGTAAACAACACTAATCTTGTCAATCACCTCTGGTACCAATTTTATGCATAATACTTAATTATGCTCGTTACCCTTTGTCTGAACTGCCTTCAGATCAGCAACCTTATTTTGGAGCCGAGGTGATCAGGATGGCGCACAATATTCTTGATGAGGGCACACCATTAATTGATATAAGGGCATTATAACCCACCCTGTATTACTTTTCATCCCAGCTTTTTACGTATTCTGATATCCTGCCTTGTTCGTGGCCTGCAGCAGCATACTAAGCAGTGATCTCAGTGTCAGTGCCTTTTCCCTGACTTGGCATTTTTACCATGTTTCCTCTATAAGCATAATTTCTGAGTGTGTTTTTGGGGTGGACAGAGTTTTAAAAAGCTACCCATTTAACTTGTTGATCTGGTACCTTTCATGCTTTCCAGCATCTTGCTTGAATCCCCCTTTTAGAGACAAAAATAATAACGTTGCATCATAATTGAACTGTGCTGCCTCACTGCTATATTAAATAACATTAAATGAAATTTCATTATCTAATCCCCAAAGATTCTATATTCTATATTAACTTTTTCCGGCATGTATCTTTTGCTTTTGGCTTCATTTTGCAGTATGTGGACAACTGGGAAGTTGATCCCATGTAGATTACAAAGAAAAAAAGAGAATTCCTATCACATTTCTATTGGATGAAGTGATACAATTCTGTGGCACAAATACACTTCTAAGATTACAGTCCACAGGGCTGGCTCCACTTTTAGGCAGTTGCAGATACATGATAATGAAGTCCCCCGCTAACAATTTTTTTCCTAGACACCGGCAAAAATACCAGCCTGTTACTGTTCTGAACTGGCTAGCTGTCTCACACAATCTCCGTCACTGAATCATTATAAAGAGCAAAGGGGAGAAAGCCTCCTGAGCAAGTGCAGGCAAAAAAAGCAGCTATCTTTCTGTGCACCCAGTCGGCACCATAAATGTGCATGTGGTGCTTTGCTCTCATGTACACTGGCACTAATGTTGCTTCATCTCAGCATTTGTTTATGTGAGCAGCAAGCAGGCATCAGAAAGAGTAATGAACAAGTAGGGTGTTGCAGGGTAGAACTGTGTGTTTCAGAAGGACTGTCTTATGTGTCCCTTGGCAAGCCTGCTGCCTTCAGATACAATGGAAGATACTATTTTGAAGTAAAATCTAGTTGTTAGTTAAGCTGGCAAGGCAATCAGCAACTGTTTAACTTGGTTCTTATGCATTTCCGCTCATAAGTATCACAAGCAAACCTGTGTGCAGTTGCACATGCATGCACGCACGCACACACTCACACATGCATAGAACAGAATTTTGAAAATTCCAGTGATTTTTTTTTACTATATTTACAGAGCTCAAGCAATTCCCAAGAAGTAAAAGGATAAAATCTAACATAAAACTACAAAATCAAATAAAATCAAATAAATAGAAGGATAAAAACCCATAGAGAGAGAGAATTATACCAGGGACAAAAACTGCAGGGAAGACTTTAAGCTGATTTCTAGACATGCAAAGAGTAGAAGGGGGAACAGTCAGCATACATGAGAAAATATGCCCTTCTTTCCCTAAGTATTTTGTACCCTGATGCATTCAGGAGGGTTGCCTGAATGGGTTTGTGAATGTAGCAGATCATTCCCACCTCCCACTCACTTTGCAGCCCCTCCTTTGTGCCCCCTACTGGCCAACCATCTGTTCTTGAAGATTGGGAAAACCATGGGAATGAAGTCCAAAATGGCATGGAAAGAAAGAAAATAGAGAAGTATATGGAAATACAATAGAAGAAGCAAAGAATTGAAAGCTGTCTCTCATTTACAAGGATGGAGAACAGCTTAAGAGTTCATTTCATTTACACTTACTATTAAGTTTCTAAAGTTACTTTATTACTAAAACTGGGAGGAGAAGGAGGAAAAATGCTAAAATACCTAAACTGAGGAGGGCTGTGAGCTCCAGTGTAGATTTGCTCTCTTGCTGCTTCTGGTCTAAAGGAGTTACATCTCACCTAAAACAAAGGAAATTGATGAATGAATTTTTGTCCATAACCTCAAATGCAGTCCATTTTAATTCAATCTACTCATGATATATGAGTGCTAGCAGCAGAGTCAAGAAAAGTGTATTTTGTGTCAACAGTAATCTCTGCAAACCACACATGCCCATGTAGTGATAAGAAAATTTTAGTTGGACTCTCTTCTACATTGCCTTTTATTCAGAAGAATAGCCAGAAATGAATGGATTGACTGTACAAAGGCAGTACAAAACCAAATGTTATACCACTTTCTGTGAGGAGCTCTCCGCCTCTCTCACACAGACATATTTCAGGGACCTGGCCTGGGAAAAGCCCTTGTAGTTTCCCTCTTTCTCCTACAGTTTGATTAGTTTTCAGTTTCTTCTCAATGTCTGGGTATTTGATCTGTTCTTATGGAGGACAAAGAGAAAGTGGGAAATCTCCAGCATAAAGGAAAAGAGAGGAAATCTAACCCACTTCCACCCTAAGTCCAAAACTCTAAATTTCTTTTTATAATCAAGCAGAATTGTCTATTCATCATGAAGTGAGCAGCTAAATATGCACATCCTTTCTGAAAGGCCACTTAGTACTACTCACATGAGCGTAACTCAGAAAGAACAGCTGATTGTTGGTGAAGTCAATGCCTGGTAATAGGGCCTCTTCCTCTCCTTGTCTCTTTTCTTTGATCCATTTCCTATAGGCCTGATGAGAAATACAATGAGCGTATTTAAGGAGGTGCAAATTTCATTGGTTCTTGTTACTGCAACACTGTATTTCAATTTGAATGTGGATGAGGTGGAGGAATGTGATCTTTGAAGCAAAACTGCTACCTACCCTAAAAGCTTCCCGCAAACCTCCATTATCTGCAATGTTTTCTGCCAAAGTTCTTTTTCCTTTTACCTGGTAAAATGAAAAAATAGGAACAATTAAGATCATTTTTTAAAAGTCTACACCAAATGTTTCAATGCTTATATTAATACACATACACACAGCATGAGAGATCTACAGAGAATTTCAGCCATTACTCCATGACTTACATACAAGCCTGCTTTCTTCCAATAATAGTTGTTGTACTGATTGATCATGCATTTTGTTTTCTCTTTAAATTTCTCCTCAGAGTCCAAAGACCACCAGGGATCCAAATTTCCATTTTTGTCATATTTACGGCCTGCATTTTTGTTTTCAAGAGAATAAACATAGAGTTATATATAATAGTTATTATGAACCTACTTGTGTCCATTTTGGGGAAAGAAAGAAAGAGGATTGATAAAAATAAACATAATTCTTACAACCATTCATACATACATTTCCTTATTTTGACCCACTTTGTGCCTCTTATTTTAATACTAGGAATTAATGCCTATTTTTTCTTGCTCTTTTAGTTTTCAAGTGAGTAATATTATATCACCATGGGCTACTTTCAGTTAAGAAACACCTAGCACCTACTCCACATACTCATAGTATTACTGTGACAATGAGGGGCACTTCCCTCTGCCAATTTGATTTTGAAGAGCCTTGAGTGATTTTCCCCTAACATTGCCAGAGAAATATGAGCTCTTTTCATGCCTAGGTGATTATAAGAATGATTCTGGCAAGCTGGTTTGGTGATTCAATGTGGTTCTGTGTGATCTCCAAATACTCCTAGCCGTGCTGCTTCACTGATTCTGGGATTCTCTAAAATTCAGCATCAGTTGAGGTGGGCCTGGGTACCAGTGAATGAGGGGCTAGGAAACAAGGAGAGTCTAGGAAATGAAGCAGAAGATGAGCATAGCCAAGAATTGAAAGGCAGAATGAAAAATAAGAAAAGTGAAAGACAGCAAAGAAAACAACATTTAGGGCCTTTTCGCACAACACTGTTATAGTGCTATTATTCCACTTTCAACATCCTATAGAATCCTGGGGTTCACAGTTTAGGGAGGGGAATTTAGAATTCTCAGCTGGAGAGCTCTTTGGCCTCAGTAAACTACAAACCCCAGAATTCCATATTCATATTCTAGCATATTGCACACTGCAAACCAGGGTTGAACAACATGCGGTCCTCCAGAAGTTTTTGACTCTAGCCAGAAATAAGGGAGGCTGTAACTCAACAATTTCTGCTTACATTATTTAATGTACAGCCCACAATCTCTTGGTGTGAACTGTGTGAACTGTTGCTGTGCACTCAGAACTAAATAACATGAAAATAATTTGGAAATAAATGCAAACTATGCAGCTGTCAATTTCTAACAAGAGAAAGGGATCTCAACCAGTTATGACCATTATTATAAATCAGTTCCTAACAACCAGGAGGCTTATCCTTCTTAGAGCAGGGCTGACGGAAGAGGACTAAAGCATGATGTATATAATAATCCTGTGTATATCTTCTCGGAAGTAAGACCCAGACAGTTGGGACTTTCTCCCACGTGTGTACAGGACTGCAACTGTAGTCTTATTTTCTAATCAGGGAATGAAATAGTGATACAATTACTCACCATTATTATCAAATCCATGGGTAAACTCATGCCCAACAATTACTCCAATAGCACCATAGCTTAAAGACCTGTAAAATAAAGGCATTCTTTCTTTTAATATGTAAACAACCCCATAGAACAGACAAGATAACAGAATGTGGCTTAATTTTATGTCTAAATATCAAAATCAGTATTTTTACAGTAAAAAGAAAAAAAAGTGGACTGGAGAAAATTTTTAAAGAATCAATTGAAAAAATAAATCCAGTGCTATCTATCTGTGAGGCCCTGATTGTTAACAAAGGACCTAAGAAATGAATAACTGTTTATTTTGTGCCACTTATTTTATTACTAGGAAATGGAAGCAAGTTTGATGTATTTATAAAAGAGGGCAACTTGAGGATTGAAAGGTAGGTACGCTGTTACATCAAACACTGTTCTCTAGGTATATGAAACCCATAAATGCCTGATACAAATACCTCAAGTACTGAAAATGGTGTATGTTTTTAATGAACAGTTTCAATTGAAGTGTTTATATTAATAGACAAATCACATTTGAGTGTTACATTAATATCAACAGTCTTCATGGCTGTTCACAATTAACCTCTTGTCATCAATTAACCCCCTCCATAGTACAAGAGTAAGACAGGCATCACATTTGTCACAGAATGGCAAAGAAATAATTTCCCTTAACAACTGTACCTTTTGAACATAAAAAAAAAAGAAGAAGAAGATGAGAGCTAATTGAATTCTCAAAAATACTCTGTACCATTTATTTTCACCTTGGAAGTAACGCAGGGGAAAAATGGATTGTAAGCTGTTTTAAGCCCAGATGAGCAAGGTTATAAATAAAATAATACATTATTTATAATCAAATCTATCAGACTGGAACATATGCGCAATCAATAAGCTTACACTGGTTACATCTAACCAGGAGTTTTGTTTTAATTTATTGTTGCCTATTTCTAGGGACCTGTCAAAAACTAGGCAGTGTACATGTAAGACTAAAAATGATTAAACACTGCCTTTAGGCTTACCATTTAAATACACATAAGGGACAAAGGGTAGAGGAGCAAGGAAGAGGTGCAAAGTCAGTTAAAAAGAAGATTCGTAAGTTCAAATGTGAACAGTCAACCTAAATGCACCAGTGGGATGAGCCATGGAGGTGCCAGGAGTTAAAAGAATTGCAGATGAAGTGTTTGCTTTCCACCTTTCTTGGGTACGGAAGATGATCTCTGTGTGAGATGGGTTGTAACTTATCTGCCTTAAGGAAAGAGATACGCAGTAAACAGGATACCTTCAAAACCTCCTTTTAACAAGTTAAATGGGAGACTACCAATGACTGCCAGGTGTTGTAGGCTATATGTCAGAGGGAGGAACTGGCAAACCACCTCAGAATATTCTTTACCTAAGAAACCCTATGAAAAATTCATGGTGTCATCATAAGTTGACAGGCAAGCTTCAAGGCATACACACACACACACACACACACAATGTGTAACAATGCAGTCTTAAGACAAAAACAAAATATCTTAGATATGCTGTACACAGAAACAAACTACTTCTCACCAGCTCTCCAAGGTAAACCATATCCACTGACAAAGAAGAGGGAGGTGCCATTATAATCCGAGGCAAGTATTGAAGAATCTGAGCACCATATCATCTGGGCCTTTTCGCACTACACTCTTATAGTGCTATTATTCCACTTTCAACATCCTGTGGAAATCTGGTGTTTGAAGTTTACTGAGGCCCTCTGGGTAAGAATTCTAAATGCCCCTCAAACTGCAAACCCCAGGTTTCGTGCACTGTCGTGCAGAAAAGCCCTCTGAGTTTCGCAAGGATGGCCCCAGTTAATCCTCTGCCATCCCTCCCTCTCAGTTGCTCTAAAAATGCCCACTTTCTCTCTTCTCCTCTCACTTTCTTCTTTCCTCCGTGGTTTACTTCAATTGCTGCAAAATAGTTCAAAGTGCAAAAATAGTTTGCTCAGCTAACCCAGCAGGAGGGAGAGGAGGGGCAGTGTCTTTCCCTTCCCAGTAGGCTCATTAGGGACTCCTCCCACCCTCCACCAGGCTTTCTTAAACTTCAGGATTTCTCTGGTTAAAATAATAGTTTTGTGTGTCCTTCTTTGCTATTTTTTCCTTCTTGTTCCCTGGCCAACCCCTTTTGACCACACTCTTGATGTTTCTCAGCAATGTGTCCCAGTTTTCACCTGAGGAATTTTTTAGAGAATGTAACACTTGTTGCTGGACCAGGCCAAAATGCTAGGCTGGGCCCTTTCACAGGAGCTCTGACGAGTTCTGTCAAAACAGATGCAGTAGAGATGTACACAGAAAGATACTGTATGGCTCCCCTGCTTCTGGTGGGGTATGAGTTATGGCTCATACCTTATCATCATCCATAAAACACCATCTTGAGAGAATATGTTCTATACTTGGCCTTGTCAATCAAACACTGCACCCTGTGCAGATTACACCACACCTTTCTGTGTATTCAAAAACACATTTTCCCCTACATTCTGATCTGTAAAGGCTTTCAGGGCTTCTCTCAAAGTGTTTCTTGCTGGATCTGAACTAAGTACGCATTCTGTGTATTATCCTATATTTCTAATACCTTCTCACCAATGTCCTGTAACAGAACAAGAATCTTATAATTCTACACTTTATTATTTGCATCACTTCCTTTGAGGAAGAGAAAATGTTCTGCTCCCATTTTTTCCACTCCTTTCCCAAATGTTCAGTTAAGATCAATCCTGAAGGAGATTCAGGGAGTAGCCATGAAAGAGAGGCAAATTTTACCCCACCCCAAATAAGAAATATGCCCTCCAATGAAAATTGACTTCAGTTCCCATATTTATAGCATTGTAGTATTTTAAAACTTTAGTTGAGCATTTAAGCATCAAAAGAAAAGGCAGGCAAAGGCACCAACAGAATGCAAATACAGCAGACACAAAACTTTATCTCACTCTCTGCAATGCTAGGAAACTGGACAGTGAGGGAAAATTTCATTTATGGGTGCCCATTTCTTACTGGGGGGACAATGTCCTCATTCTGTCCCCCACAGTTACACCCTTGAGGAGGCTTCAGCAAGTGCTTCATGCAGTATCTTCTATTAGCTGGAGGCTTTCTGGAAAAAAAACTGCTTCAGACTTGATGAAGGTCCAAGCGCACTCTGACATTCAGTTGTATCTTTCACATGATTTAATGATCCGTAACATGCTAATTGCTTTCTGAGTCATGCCTAAAACCTGCAGGATGATTTAATTTCTACCCTAGCCTCTTATTTTGTTATGTCTTCTACAAAAGACAGTTTGCATGTCATAAAATGCTTCCTGCTGATTTTTTTTCCTGTCACTGCAAAAATTCCATTACAGCCCTGAGGTTAAAATTATACATTTCAACAATGGAGGCATTCCCATTCTGTGACAAGTTTATTATTTTATTTTGTATTGTAGAGTAGTATAGCATCAGATACAGAATACAATCTTAAAAGTAAGCCTGTTCAACTTCTTGAAGCAGTGTGTCCAGAATACAAAAGAAAGCCAATATTCTGTCCTTTGTTCTGTCACTGAGTTATTATACAACAATTGCACAAATTATCCTGATTAGCTGTGTAAATACTGTGGTCATTGTGTTTCTGGCCGTGAAGCTTTTGGAAATGCATGAAATATTCACAAACATTTCAGGTTCACAGGAAACAAAAAGGCTATTAGAATATCTCACACCCTACAACTGTCCAACTGCACTCAATTTAGCAGGGAGAGGAGGACAGGAGATGGTAGAATCTTGCCCCTCCCAGTAGACTCAGGCAAAAACAAACTGATGCAGTCTCTCCTGCTTGTGTTTCCCAATTCATAACATCTGCCATTTGGACCACATTTTGCCACATATGTCTCAATTTTCATCTGTGAAATGTTGGAGGGGTATGATGTCTACATCCCAGTTGCATGATGTAAGAGATAAATAAGCCTTGTGAATGTTCACAGAATCCCACTGCTTTTCTCTTTGTAATCAAAGCAAACAAAATAGATTTAAATCTTTGCTGATTTTAATACTACATACAGAAAGAATTTATTTCAGCAGTTTTCTCACCCATTATGCCCTCAACATTTGCAGGTTCAGCACTCATGGATTTGATTACTTGTCGGTTATTTAATTTATTTATTTCTTTAAAAATCTTACTCTATTTGCCCCTATCACATAAAAAAAATCTTCTCCCTAGGAAGCTCTAGGCTCCCCAGTACTAGTGGACCACAGAGTTGTACTGGAAGACCTAGAGATTCCTAGAAAGAACACTTCTCTAGGCATTGCTAGGTCCTCCACCATGACTCTGTGGCTCACTTCTGTTTGAAGTTGACTATAGAATTGTGCTCATGCAAAAATGTCACTTATTGTGCAAAATATGCTGATTCCTGTACTATGTGTTGCTTTTTTTTTAAAGTAGAAAACACATTTTCTGCCCCAGGAAACATAAGGGGGTTGCACAGAAAATGCATTTGTGTAGTTTATGGAAATTCATGCAGTTAACAACAATCACTGCTAAACAGTATTTTGCTATCTTGAACTTTTTTGGTCAAGGTAGGCATTTCAATAGTTGTTCCTCTAAACACTGACTATTAACTGAAGTAACGCACACATTTTAAAAATGCATTAAAAATTGTATTCACGGAAACTTCCAATACTCTAAACCAGGGCTGGGGACAGTGATGCCAAGGGGCTTTATACCCAATTTTTCTTATTCCCTATGCTCCCCAGTTTTGCTCCAAAATGCCCACAAACACGCACTAGGAGTAAAGAAAGCATGTTCACCATGTCTCTAGTGTATTTTGGAAGCATTTTCACTTGGCCATTTTAGACCCAGGCACAGGAAGTGACCCTGAAGGTGGCTGCCAGTTCCTATTGGAAAAGAGCTATGTTGCGACACAAGGCAAAAATGATTCCACACTTCCTATTTTTTTTCACAGTAGTACAACCATCCAAATTTCCCTGGGGACCAATGCAGCCCCCTCTCCCTCACCAACTGTAAACAATTACAGGTGGAAGATCATGTTTGTTCTCGAGTTGACACTGTCATTTCCTTGTGTAGAAAAAGAGAACAGAGGTCTTAATGCTAAACTATAGCAATAATGAATCTAAACACTTGCTAAGTCCATCCCCAACCAAACAATGTGAAAACCCAGATCTGCCTAGATGGTCTTATTTAAAAATCAATAACATTTTTATTGTTGATAAAAATAATGAAGGCAGTTCTTTGGCAGGACTGATATAGTAGTCTGAGTGATGGACTACAACCCAGGAGACTAGGGTTTGATTCCTCACTTGGCCATGGAAGCACATTGTGTTATCTTGGACACATCACACACTCTCAGCCTCAGGGAAAAAAATGATAGGTTTGCTTTAGGGTCATTGTAAGTTTGAAACTACTAGAAGGCACACAACAACAACAACATATAGCTAGCCACCATTTGCTGAACTCTGTCAAAATATTCACATCTTTACATCAGCTGAAACTGATACCCACTTGTTTAAATTTGTAAATTAACCATTTGCAACTTATTTGTCAGCCTCTCACATAGAGGCAAGGACATTTGTAATACCACTTTTAATGAACATGATAATTGTTCCTTCTTTACATATCAAAGAAGTGGGGCTCTCCTCACCTTTAATCATTTATTTATTTATTTATTTGATTGCAGCTTTTAGAGCAAAAATTGGCAAGGATGTTTGTAATAACTCTCTCTAATGAACGTGAGAATTATTTCTACTTTACATGTCAAAGAAGTGGGGTTCCCCTTGCCTTTAATGAATTGCTTATTTATTTATTTGATTGCAGCTTTTAGTAAGTTCGGCTACAATTACTATCAATGATGACGTTTTGTGAATACTTAATAATTTGGGTCTGATCTGGGCCTCAGTCTATTTAATACCATGTTAACAACCATATCTACGGCTACTAATTTTACTAGTATTATTGTTACTGATATAAACTGGTGACCACTTTTTGCTGCATTGACACGAACTATTTCACAAGGCAGCATGTCTTCATATCATTATCTATTTTCTGTCCAAACAATAAAGTTTAAAAATATTGATACTGCATTAACTATGGACATCTCTCTGTTTTCCAGTTGCCTGACTCCTATATAGACCTGATACATTAAATAATTTCCATTGGGCTCTTCCTTTCAATTGTAAGACTTTTTTTACCTAGGATATTCTGTTCCCCAAAAGAATGGCTTCTGGAGTTCTCCGGCTGGAAATCCTATAATTTTAAAAAAGAAAAAGAAAAATAATAGTCCATTCAGTGCTACTGTATAATAAAACAGACCTTTGTTACTTTCTGTACTCAAGGTCAAGTAAATTAATCAAATGGTTAACATAATGCATATGAATAGCAACGCGTTATGCCCTTGCAAATGAACCAGACATTAAGGCCAGACTAGTACATTTTAAAACACATTTAATAGCATTAGCTATGTGCTTACTTTCTTTTTGTAAAATGGATAACAATTAAAAAAATAATAGCAGATCTAAAATTAGTAGTGTATTCAGTCATAAACAGAGAGCACCTAGACCAATAAGCTGTTGGTAATTCCCGTAGGGGATAACACTAGTCATGGCTCTTCACTAATTATAAAATCCCAAATCATCAGAAGAGTGATTACCTTTAGGGAAGCCTAGGATATTGATGCAATTCATATTTTAGAAAGAATATTCACCACATCCTTGAATAGCTACCGTATCAAGTAACAGAATAGGAAAAGTTAATTCAGTGCATTGCTAGGCAATCTTTAGCTTTCTGGAGCTTTACGGCTGGACTATAACTCCCATGAGCCCTAGCTAGCAATAGCCAATGGTAAAGGATGATGGGAATTACAGACCAACAACATCTGGAGAGCCATATTTGATTAGTATATAGCATATCTGAGGTATTTGGCCATTTGTCATTCACTTGTATAGATGATCTATATCAAGGGCGCAGCCCCCAGGCAGCGTGCATCCTGTCGACCCCCTTTTGTGGCCCTGAAGCAACCCACCAGTTTCCCCAAGCCCCCAATTACCATATTTGTCAGCATATAAGACACGCTAGTGTATAAGACACACCCCATTTTCAAACACTATTTTTTTGGGGGAAAGTGAGTCATACACAAGCAAATACATTTTTTTTTAAAAAAATGATGTAATTCTGGGGCAATCTTTACCCCTAAACCACACAGAGACCCCCCAAATGCATGGGACCCTGCTCTACCTTTCCTCCACAAGCAGCAAGGAATTCCATTCTACCCCCATACCTCATTTTTCCTCTGCAGTCCCTCTAAAATTGCCCCAAACTTCATATTACAGGTTGAGCATCCCTAATCTGAAAATCTGAAATCTGAATTGCTCCAAATCCAAAAACCTTTTGAATCAGGAATGAAGGTGATGCTAAACAACCTCAGATGGTCCACTTGGGTGGCTGAGATACTAGCATCATTGCTTTGTTTCATGCATAAAATGATTAAAAATATTGTATAAAATTAGCTTCAGTGTATTTGTATAAGGTTTATATGAAACATAAATGAATTTTGTGTTTAGACTTGGATGCCATCTCTAAGATATCTGATCATACATATGCAAATATTCCAAAATCTGAAAAAATCTGAAATCCAAAACACCTCTGGTTCTAAGCATTTGGATAAGGGACACTCAACCTGCATATCAAACATACTTTAAAGAATGTTCAACATCATCATATTTATTTGGAAGAAAAAATAGACATGAAGGACCCATACTGGGACACACATTTCGTTACTGTTCCCCCAACCTGGATTGAAGCCTCTCCCCCGACCAAAAAAGAAAAGAAAAGAAAATCTCTTCCTCCTTCTATCTTGATGTTGATAGAAAATATAACCTTTTATGTTTTCCAAGGTAGAGAAAAGTTGGGGAGTGTCATGTCTGGATATCACAATAAGCAAATAATGGATAGAAAATTCATAGTTGTTTAGCTGCTCTTTCTTGTACCAGCAACAATTGGTGAGTGTGCACTAGAATGCTGATAAATGAGAATTCTGATGTTACTGTAGGATGTTTATGTTCACACAGAGTTCTTGAAGTGGGCCTGGGTTGTTCCATGTATTAGCCTGACCAGACCCTGAGATCCTCAGGAGAGGCCTTTCTCTCAGTCCTACTACCTTTCACAGTCACAGTTATGGGAATGCAGAATACAGCCTTCTTGGTGGTTGCCCACCAGGAACTCCCTTCCCAGAGAGGTTGGAATAGGCCTCTTCTTGCAGGACTTTGAAAACTGAAAGTTAAAGAAAAGGCTTTAGGAGGATATTATACAGTTTTAACTGTACTTATCTTTTTTTAATTGTATATTTTAATTGTTTGTTAATAAGTTCATTCTACTTTGATTATGATCTTTTGTATTTTTCTAATTGCCTTGAGTCCCAAATCTGGAGAGGAGGTAGTGCATAAAGATTATGATGATTTGCCATGTTCTGAACGTGGTTAAGCTGTGTTAATGTACCAAACTGTCTGTACTGAACTTTAATGTAATCAACTGTCCAAAATGCATTTGGTCTAGCAAGTATGTGCACTGTGTGTGTGATGAGGAAATCTTGTGACCACTTTATCACTGAGCAGACCCATCAAAGTGCCAATTCAGAAGGCCAAAGAACACATCTCATTTGCCCCTTGCTTTCAGCAGATGCTACAAAAGGAGGCCTGAAACTCCAGTGTATCTCCCAATAAGGAAATGAAATAAAATGTCCACTCTATAAAATATGAGCTACAGATTATGACTAAGTATTACTGCCGCAGTTGTCACATCTTTCCCCATATTTGTTTTTCCAAAAGCCCAGCTGGATTGCTGAAAACCTTCACCAGCAAGAAATTAATTTATTAAAGCTTGTGGAGGTACTTCTAAGAAATTGTAAAACATCCTCCTAGTGTGAGACCGAGCTTCCTGTCCATTCTTTACAGCATTATTTCAAGGCATACACTAAATGTAACTCTTGTCAAGTGAAACAACAAGCAATACGTTCCTTTGGCCTGCCCATCTGCTGTCTGTCAGCTGATGTTCCCCTGCTGCCTTTGCCACCTGTTTTGGCACTAATGTATGAGAGAGAGAAAAAATGAAAAATATAGAACATTTTTTCTGGGGACTATAGTCCTTCCAGTGGACTACTGTTGTTTCAACCTGTCATAGAAGCTTATTTCTAATGGTATGAAAACAAATTAATTATACCAGTATGGAAATCTAAGGCTTCCTTGATTTTCTTCATCAACATAGCATATCTGAAAGAGCGTGTATCTATTATTAGAGATCTTGCCTTTATAGTACTAATCCATTTCCACATAAATACCCTTTACTCTTTAGACAGCAACAACAGCTAAATGTATTAGGATCTAAGCAGCATTGTTTCTATTTTGGAGAGCTTTCTGTCACATGTCCAGTTCTTTCAAATAATTGACAGAGATCCATTTCATCATCAGTTAATATGACAAGTGTCAAATGTCACAGCTTTGAGATGTTATCACATGGTTTCTAATAGGATTACAATATCTGATGCAGAGTAAGATGTTGTTTAGAAGTCCTCTGTTCTTTTCAGCCCATTAAAAACAGCACTCCCCCTCCAAAAAAACTGTACAAAAAAAACTGTACCAAACTTTTCATACACTAGAGCTCAATTCTGATGGGAACCTAGTACTTATACACAGTAGTAAGAGTAATAGTAGTTGAAATAGTAGAACCAACGGTAAATTTATAACATGTCTAAATCATCAAGGATTTTTTTTTGGTACCTTTAAGACTAGCAAATTTATTATGACATGGGTTTCTGTGGACTACACTTCATCAGATTCATTAAGTGTTATTCTGAACTTGTAGATATATGGTAGAAGGATAATTTTAAGTGGGAAACACAATGCAGAAGTTATCTACTGTGGCACTTATGTTAAGGAAGAAATGTACATAAAATTGTTAACAGCAATAGAGATAATAAGCAACCTGACACTGATACTAGTTAAGCTTTGTAGTGAAATAAAAACCTGTTCTGTCAACCCAATATTTGATTAAATTTTTGATAAGTTATAATTCAGCAGTTTTGTTGCCACCCTAACATAAATAAAATTTTCTAGGTACTGTCCAGATCCAAAAAGAAAAAGAAAAAAAAGAAGAGTGTCTGCCCACAAGCTCACAATCTAATAAGTATGATACAAAGAAAAACAAATTGAGAAGGAAGAGGATATATATACTCCTTACTTCCTGTCTTTCCATGCCAAGGGCACAGTGGTGTGCACAATGAAGTTAACAAAATACAGCTTTTAAGCTAAAATACCATTTTCAAATAACAAAAAATAATAATAAAACAACAAGAAAATGGCAAAAAAAAAAAGCAAAAAAAATGAGTACATACAGAGATCAGGATAAGGCTAATCAAAATATTCATTTTAAGACATAAGGATTTACAGGTATTGGGACTCTTCAGGTCAGCATGTTTTGCAGATTTGCCCAATAGAATTGCTTCTTGCAGCTTTTTCCACTGCTGTACATAATCTGTTAACAAGTGCTTAGTGATTTACCAAAAAAAAAAAAAAAAAAAAGGCCATTAAAAGTTAACTAGCAACCCCTGCTCCCCAAGATCCCAGGTGACCAAGCTATACAGAATATTTAATTTAGATTGTCTATACTTATGTAATTAATTAGTGGCCACTCACAATAAAATTGTGTTGGTTATGGCAACAAGATCTTAGCTCCCCCACTGTTTCCCCCTCCAAGCAGAATGGGGAGATAAGAGTCCTTTCCATCCTTTTCTTCCTCCTCCCAAAAAGAATTTTTTAGCTCCCATCCCATGGAGTACAATCCAGTTTCTTTTCCTTCTTCAGGAAAAAGCAAAGGGATACATTCATTTCATTCTTGGTGTGTCCTAAATAGGATGCAAACTAAGCATTTCATTCCCTTCTTTCTTTCTGTTGCCCACTGAAATGTATAGATCTGACCATGCAACTAACAGAAAACCAGCACAGAGCTGCTGCTTTACAACTGCCTTTTACAGTGCTGATCTAATAGTGAGGAAAGGAACCATCCAGCCTAAGGAGCACTTCTATAGCAATAAAAGCTGTGATTCTGAGAAGAGGAGACTAGTGGAAGATGAGCCTTGGGCTCTCTTCACAAATCAACTTAATGGCTGTTAAAATATGTCCGGATATCTCCTTGGGTCAAGGCCTGAAGCCTTGAGACGCTTCACTGTGCCATTTCTTCTCACAAGAAAGCTGAAAGAGCCATTCCAAGAACTGACATTACCTACTAAATGGCAAAAGCCAGACCATTCACAACAAGCTTTAAGTGCAAACCATGCCAGCAAGAGTGACTTCTATGTTGCAGGGTGTGCATGCTCTGCTGACTTTTTCTTTTCCCATTACAAATTCCTCCTCCTCCTCTTCTTTTCTTCTTCTCTCCTCCTCCTCCTCCTCCTCCTCCCTCCCTTCCTTTCTTCCTTGCTAATTAGTGTCTATTTTTCAAGAAATCTCTACATAAATTATCTTACACAGAGCTATCAACCATCTATGATTGCCACCAGTAAAAAGTATGCGACTGGTGTCCCTGCATGCTCCACTGAGTGCAGCACTAGGTATGTAGATGATATTGTGAAAAGGGACTGCTTTTTTAAAAATAAAAGATCTATAGTAGACTGTACCATAATGCTTTCTTAGCTTCTGTGATATATACATGCACACATACAGTCTTGCGTACCAGCCAACTACAATTTAGCTTTCAAATCCAGAGATTCATTTCTATTAATAGGTCCTCAAATGCCATTTAACTATCAAGGGATACCAAATTAATTTTGACTTAAGTGTAATTAGCTGGATGTTCTAATGAAGGTCACTTTTAAAATTGATTAGTTCATTGATTAGTTAGTTAATCAAACTCATTAAATTTTAATTTTGCATAAATGTCTACCAATGAAATAATGCCCCATATCTTGTAAAATAATCCACCAAATATAATCAACAATAGCTCATTTGGTGCAGGGGGAAAGAATTAATTAATGATAACTTTGTCAAGTAGTAATTAGATATTTTAAAAAATACAGACGAAGTGCTGAAGTTTAACTAATGTATATGGAAAAAAATATCAACACTATTTCTGCAAATGTATAAGTGAAATTTAAAAATTGGAGTGGGAAAAAAAAGGAATTCTCATAAAACAAGAATGCCTTCCAGACCAAACTACAATATTCTAGGAATTCATTTCTGCCCTTGAAAGATAATACTGACATGTTTGCCCAGACAGCTCATGGTTTTACTTTTATTGTCAAAATAAGCTTGTTATGCAGGCTAGGCAGACAGAACAAAGCTCTAAAGCAGGGGTGGGCAAGTCTGGAAGACTAGGGGACTCCATTAGCCCTTCAGAGATCTTTGAGGGTCCCACCCAACCACATCTGCCCCCACAAATCATCATCATCATAATCACTATCACCATCATCATCAAATTTTGCCTCCAAATGCTGCCAAAGCCCTGTAGAGGATATGGGGGCATGTTTTGGGGCCTTTCTGAACTCCTAGGGGGCATTTTGAAGCAAAAAGTTTTTGAATTTTTTTGAAAAATTTCCTTTAGACCCCTTTGAGATCAATTTTGGGTACTTCAAAGTAGGTAAAAATGTATTTTGTTACCCCTTGTTACCCCTTATGGCCCAGGGGCCAAAAAGAATGCCCTATAATCCATACTTTGCCCACCCCCTTCTCTAAATCATTGTTTTGAACCCCTGAATGGGGTTCTTAACATCTTCAATATCCAGTGTTGAACAGTTGGATAGGACTGAGGCCCTTTCCACACAAGGAGGCTGCACTGCTGTGGGCGTAGGATGGCAGCAGCCAGCTGGTCATGCTTCTGCATGCCATCAACACTGTTCCACCACCATCTTGTCACAAAGCGGCATGCATGCACGGTATTTGTAAAATGGAAAAAATTCATTTTATACCTACCACCATGCAGCACTGCTGCCCTTCCTAGCCGTGCAGAAAGATGAAAGCATGCTGGTGATGCCTTCCTCCCCAGTGCAGCAATGGAAATTGCTCAGCTGTGGTGAGAAAGGGAAGAGGCGGGGCCAGCACAGTCCCCTCTGCAGCGACCCAGTTATCTGAGGAGAGGAGCATTCCTGGCACACTCCCCTCCCTGCTAAGGCTGCAGCAGAAGGTCACAGAGCCCTGTCATGCGGAAATGGCCTAAGTAACTGGCCCAATAACATACATCTAAAGTCATCGCTAAAAACATCTTAAATTATCTCTTTTGTAAAAATCACCTTCCTTGGGTGAAATAACAACCACTGTTTATCTAACAGAACTCCCTTACTCCCTCTGTCTCTCTCATGCACATAGACAAAGAATAATAACTTTTAAATTAGAAGAAAAAAGGCTAAGAGAAGAAGTACTGTAAAAGAGTAATACATTAATAATGAGTAACAAAGAAAAGGCAAAAATGACTGAGATATGAAAGCACTGGTCATTAGAAAAATGAGAACAGCTTCAGTCTTTTAATAAGTGTGTCTCTTTTAACACAGAAATTACAGAATGACTCTGTGTGTTGGCCACCAGGAAGCCCAGGGCTATTTTAAAAGTGCTTTCTTATCAATAAGCACCTGATTAGCCAGACTTGTCATGGATGGTTAAGAAAAATTCCTCTTGCAGAAATGTCGAGCAGCCCAGTGAAAAATCTCTACTTTCTTGCTGGCAAGAATAGGGCAGTTTTCATATCAGTCCTAGAATAAGAGTGGGAATTGTGTACCCCTCCAGACACTGTTGGATTGCAACTCCCCAGCATCTCTCATCACTAGCTTGTTAGCTAGGGATGCTGGGATTTAATGTCTTAGCAACTTCTGGAGGGCTTATCTCATTGTCAAAAGTGTCAGTGTAAGGCTGCACAGCAGAGTTATCAGGATTTGGGACTCCAAGTCTCAGTCACCAATGAGATCTGTGACCCACAAGGAGTCTGGACTTGGGTCCACTTCATGTGTTTTATGAAGCTAAGAGTCATGCCTACTTCTGCATTTTTCTTCTTTTTTAGGCGTATTCTTATTGAATCCAAGACTGAGACAATAAAGGAATCCAGAGAGATTTAGCCAGGAACAAGGAAATATATAATGTACATGGAGACAAATAGTATTTCAGATGAACTAATGATTGAGGTTTCACTCCACTGGCCATACAAAGCAATATGATGACATCTGAAATCAGGGAAATGTGTTTTATCCTGATGTGATCATTCTCATTTTAATCATTGCTACTCACATTTATATCTAATCCTTCCTTCCTCTAATTTGTTCTAAGCAGCATGCCTAAAATTTTCATTTTATTGTCACAAGAAAAAAAAATGATTGACTAGTGCAGAGATCAGTGGTGGCTGTTGGCCTCCTTATCACTGGGGTGGTAAATCTGCTCTGGATTTCAGTCCAAACATTGAAGGAAATTCCTATGGTCATAAATCATACCTCCAAAACCAGTCCAGCACTTTGGATAGCTCCTTAAGCACTACAGTGGCTCTAAAACACTGATGGACAGAAGGCAGAATGGCTCCTGCTGAAAGATATCTAGGTGACATGCAATAAATTGCAAAAGCTTATGACTAATAACTGACTACCAATCTGCTGCAGTGAAGGTGTATCTGGGATGGAAAACATACTAGGATTAAAAAAAAAAGAACTACTTAAAACAAAATAGTTGAGGATTCAATAATGACTAACAAAATAGAAAAAAAACTTTCCATATTTTAAATCTACATACAGGAACCTGTTCTGAACTTTGCAGGAACAGACAATTTGTCTTCCACATGTTCCCAAGTCAACCAAAGGAAACAGCAAAATCAGTTTTAACATGCTATCAACAACAAATGTTCCTCTCTCTAAATTAGACTGCCAACAAGAAGGAAGTGTGGGTTGGGAAACCAGGAAGGGATTCTTGTGTGAAATTAACATAAGCCCAGTTCTGGTATAAATAACACATTCCCAGGCACAGCTTCTTAAAGACACCCTGGTATTCTCTTCTAAGAGTGTGTGTACCTTCTTGGATCACTAGTTAAAAAAAAAGAAAAGAACTTGGCTCCTGTTAGAAAAATTAGAGCTTCTGGCCCTGACTATCCCCAGCTTAGGGAGTATAAGCACATAGATGTAAGCAGACACAGCGAAGTGTGTGTGTAATAAATGAATGTTGGTGCTTAGATACAGCAGTGAGCCATCTTTTAACAAGACTAGTTCATGACACATCAATTTGTTGACTCCTCAAAATAGCTTTTTAAAAAGACCAGCAAGCAGCAAGATCCCAAGGTCAAATGCTATTGATACAATAAGGTCAGTAGGAGAGATACAAGGCCCAGTTGCTTGCTTCCATGACCAATTGGTTACATTTGACAGCTTTTGGCTTCTTGATACTGTTAGATACAGCTGAGTGTGAAATCCTACATCAGGTAACCTGACTTTGTGGTACAGCTTTGTTTAATCTGCTATGGCAAAGACATCTCTGGGATCCAGATCATGCAGAGATGAAAATCGACTACTTAAAACAAAGTTGTGAGAATTCAGTAATGATTAATAGGACAGAAAACACTTTTCACACTGCAAATCTTTATACAACAGTCTGAATTTAGCAGGAACAGACAATTTTTGTTCCTCATGTTCCAGAGTCAAGCAATGGAAATAGCAGAGCCAGTTTTAACAGGTAATAAGTTAAAAAAAAAAAGGAGAGGGGAAGGGGGCGAGAGAGAGAAAGAGACTATGGAAATAAAACAATAAAATAAGACACAAAAAAGGAAAACAACAACAATCACAAAATAAAATGATTTTGCTAATAAGACTAAATACAAACTATCACTCTTTAATGTAGTTGTTACTACTTTGTCCTGTCCACAGCTGGAACTATTAAATGATTACAGAACCTGAGAAAACTAAATGATTTGACAAGTCTAAGTTATCTTTCAATTCCAGACAGGCACAATCACCACTGATTGTTAATAAGTCAAATATTGTCAGGTATGATAGTCATCTCATCCCTCATCTCATTGCTAAATATATGACCTGGAGATGCTGAAGATTAAGGATAGCCTAATATGCCTTGGTAAAAGTTGTCTGAATCCATAATGCCACAAGGCAGTGCCCTCCCTCTGGCAATATTTGTATATGTTGGTCTACAACTCCCATGTTCCCCAGCCAGCATGACCTTTTGAGGAAGAACAATGGACATTTCAGACTATGCCACATATGTTGAGAAAGGCTACAATAACATATTCTATCTGTCTGATCCTATTATGCTTATTCAGAAGAAACACCTACTTTTAATGCTGCTTGCTCCCAAGTATATAGCATCACCTTGAGCTGGAGCCCTCCTAAATGCAGGTGAGATGTTTTGCCAGAACTCCATAATGTTTGCATGGCAAGTTGGAATCCTTGGCCTAATTCCAATCCCTAGTCCCAGCTAGAAGGAAACAAAAGCTGGGGAGCATCCAATACAATAAACAGAAAACAGAAACACATCTCAAGATGGTCGATGAGTGAGTGATTTATTAATAAAAAAATGCATTTCAGCCTTTATATGCTCTCAAAGGCCTTCTTCAGGGGCTATCTGCAATATAACTTCAAAAATTTCTGGAACTGAAATACTCACATCATTTACTGGACAAAATGCTGTGAGGTAGTCCAGTAAATGGTGTGAGAGTTCCAGCTCCAGAAACTGCTGAAGTTGTGTGGGTTCCATATGGGAGAAAGGCAAGATATAAATGAAATAAAATAGTATTTCATATAGCCCTTGAAGAAGGTCTTTGAGAACATATACAGGTTAAAATGTGTTGGACTTTTTATTAATAAACCATTCATCTATTGAGCACCTTGAGAAGTGTCTCTTGTTTTTGGCTAATCCCAGCTAAAGTAGAATCATATAAACCACTGCTGAATGAAAAGTCAACACTTGTGTAAATCCCACTGATTAAGTGGGCCTACTCCGGTTGGAACTAGCAATTGGATTTAGGCCTTTGGACTCTTTTATTTTTTTTTAAATGAAAATTACATATCTACAGCCCTTGAATCCCATCTTCCAAAAAGCCAAACAAGTAACATGGTGGTGAAAGCTAGTGCCCCAAGCTATGAAAAAACACAGGAGTTATTTCTTCCTGTTTGGTACCATATTATAATAGAGATGTTCTATGGAAAACATGGAAAGTGCAGATGCCACGTTACTTCCGAAAGCAATGATGCCCTTCCTGACATGGGAAATAACATCATTTGCCCATTCTCCATGACTCTGGGCCTTTCTGCACTACCCTGTTATAGTGCTATTATTCCACTTTCAACATCCTATGGAATTCTGAGGTTTGTAGTTTACTGAGGCCAAAGAGCTCTCTGGCTGATAATTCTTTTTTGTTTTTATGTTCTTTGTTAAATTTCAAAAAACAAAAATAGTAACTTAAGAAATAACAATATACTTGTTTCTATCAAATTTAAAAATAATTAAACAATAAGCAGACAAAAATAAAGGAAATAGAAAAAAATTACAAACACTTACATACAAAACTCAGATTCGTGAAAGAAAAAAATAGAAGAAAAAAGGAGAAATTAAAAAAAGAGAGAAGAAAAAAGACACAGTTTTTAAAAAAAGGCTCTTAACACATTATAGCATATTGCTTGTTGCTATTCTTAATCAATCGCAACTATATAAGATACTAAATGGGAAAATAAGGGAATAAAAGAGCATAGTGCAAGAAAAAAATATTTAGTAGATAACTACTAAACTACTAAACTGATAATTCAAACTGATAACAACTGATAACTGAGTGGAGTCTCCTTCCTTGGAGGTTTTTAAGCAGAGGCTTGATGGCCATCTGTCGGGATTGATTTGAGGGTGTTCCTGCATGGCAGGGGGTTGGACTGGATGGCCTGTGTGGTCTCTTCCAACTCTGAATTTCTATGATTCTATGATTCTATGATTCTATAACTGATCATTCTAAATTCTCCTCCCCAAACTGCAAACCCCAGGATTCTACAGGATGATGAAAGTGGAATAATAGCACTATAACAGTGTGGTACGGAAAGACCGTTTGATAGAAGATGTTACCAGTGTGTACCTGTTCAAAACACTGAAGCATTTCCCAAGCAGCAATGACAGTGGATTCAACTGCCCACTGACCAAGAACTGTATCAGCTAGTAACATTTTTCTTATTGTCACTAGGCTTATTTGCCTACTGGAGATTCCTGTGTTGAGATGTCACTTTGATGCTCAGGATAGGATGCTGCTTCCAGAAGATGAAGGATGTGTTCTCCTGCTTTCATGTAAATAATTAAGTTGTAATTTTAAAAAGGCAAGTACTCACTGATCTGATTTGTAGATGAGCTATAAAAGGCATTGACTGTAGTTGGACTAGTAAACCACCTGTTGAAACAGAACAAATTGGCTTTTATGAGTTTATGAAAAAATAGCAAACATAGTGAAAGAGTAAACATTAGACTGCATTAGTATGTAACAGTAGTACGTAACATTAGTATGTAAAGAAAAAATAACAAGGCATTACTCCTATAAGCATTTCTTCTTTGTGGTATAATTCCAGACAATTATCTTGTAAAGATTGTTTAAATAAAAATATTTGAATGTCATCTATCTATGACTAATGGCACAATCATATTTTGACTAATTTCCATCATGTTCAGTCAGTTTAGCTGCACCCAGCTCTAAAATCCAGGCTACATTTTTGGCTTCCTTACAAACTCCCATAACTACAATTCCCTTATATACCCTCTAACCCACAGACTTCCTTTCTTTTCAATAGCTCCACTTTCAAATCAACATATTGCCTAATACAGGCCTGCACACATACAGCCCCGGTGTCACATGTGGCCCGCCAAAGGATTTTGTGCAGCCAGCATCACTCGTGAGCATTTGGGCTGAAAAAGGTTGCAGCAATTAGGTTGCTGATGGTTTTCAATGAAACCAGCTGGGCCGTTCCCTCCTTCTTCCCTCCAGGGGCAGCAAAGAGCCAAGCTGATGCTACCTTTTGCTCTTCTGCAAGATGGCAGCAGTTGCTTCTTCTCCTTCTGTTTCCCTTGGATAGGCGGTGAGGACAGAAGTGCCCAGGAAAAGGAGAAGACCAACCGGGGCTGGCAGGGGCAAGAAAGGAGGTGGTCTCCTTCCTGAGCAAGCCAACATGGATTGTTACACAGCAAACTGGGACGCTCTTATTACAGCTTATTACAGGTCAATGTCCTCATTTACCTCCATCTCTATTGAACTGCATTGGAAAAAAATGAATTGCATTTAAAGATTGCACTTTAAAATGCAATTTAAGTCTATTCTGGTATGCACCCTCTTAAATTCTACCCCCAACCATCTGGAATTCCCCTTGTTTATCCTCCAAATCTATTTTCTTCCCCCCTCCTCAGAAATAATACTTTTTTTCTCCCACTCCAAATTGTTCCCCTCCTCTTTGATCTTTTGCAAATCTTTTGCAAATTATGCACTGCTACATTTCTTAAGGCATAGCTCTCTTGTCTTTCCAATAATCCTATTTACTAGTTTTGTGTAATCACAACTTGCCACATCTGCATTATCTCAGTCATCCTAACAACAGGTCAAGAGGGTAAGACAGTGGGCATTTCTGGCCTATACTGTTACAGTGCTCTTACTCACTTTCAACATCCTATGGAATCCTGGGGTTTGCAGTTTAGGGAGGGGCCTTTAGAACTCTTAGCCAGAGAGCTCTTTGGCCTCAGGAAACTACAAACCCCAGAATTCCACAGGATGCTGAAAACAGAATAATAGCACTATAACAGTGGAGGGCAGAAATGGCCAGTATTGTTCCTCATGTTGTATATTGGTGACGGTGGGCGAAATTTAAGGAAGGA
Source organism: Ctenosaura bakeri (assembly GCA_948474755.1). Lineage (NCBI taxonomy): Eukaryota > Metazoa > Chordata > Lepidosauria > Squamata > Iguanidae > Ctenosaura > Ctenosaura bakeri. Next base: position 357,234 of record CAOLHI010003001.1, read on the forward strand.
GGTTTCCCTAAGATTGCCGAGTTAGTTTATAGCAGAGGCAGAATTTGAACTTTTCAGCCATGGAAAAACACTGGGTGACCTTGGGTGGATCACACACTCTCAGCCCCAGTAAATCCAGTAATAGGTTTGCCTTAGGGTCATCATAATTGGAAACAAATCAAAGGTACACAACAGCAATAATTTATCAAGTCTCCTCTGGTGAGATAAAAGCTTAGCCAGAGTTCAAAAGCATTGTTTTTAAGAGTTTAACTCCCAGAATTCCCCAGTCAGTAATCATGCTACCTGGGGTTTGGGGAGGTGGTAGTTCACTAAAAGGAACTTTTGTGAAGTTCTTATTTGAAAGGATGTCATGGAGCAAGCTTGTTTTCTCTGCTTAAGGGATTAGAGGTCTTTCCACACTACACTGTTATAGTGCTGTTATTCCATTTTCATCATCTTGTGGAATCCTGGGATTTGCAGTTTAGGGAGGGGTATTTAGAACTCTCAGTCAAAGAGCTCTTTGGCCTCAGGAAACTACAAGCCCCAGAATTCCACGGGATGTTGAATGTTGAACAATAGCACTATAACGCTGTAGTGTGGAAAGGCCCTAGGACACAGAGGAGGCTTCAAACTGTGAAAAAGAAGTTCTACCTAAACATTAGGAAAAACTTCTCTAATTTCCCTTTTTTATAATATGGTTTATTTTATTTGCAAAACAGTTTAATCATTAATTATACTATGATTTATTTTGCAAATAAAAAACATTATCATACCATTATTATAACTTTACTTGGAAAATGAGGCTTGAATCTGCAGCCCAAAGACATTTAGCCTATTTCAGTCCTTACCTACTGCCAAATTGTGCAGATCTGGCCTAATACCATCACACACTGTTACTTAAGCCAGGTACTTCCTCTAGGTCCTCACTTCTTGGGATGCCATAAAATGCCATTCAGAACCATAGCATGCACATGAGAGTTCAGGCATTTCAGAAATGAGTCAAACAACAACAACCCCAAGTTTGGAAGTAACAAATTAAAAGTAACTAGTACAGAATAGTAAATAGTCAACTTTCCTGCTTATTCAGACATACAGAAGTGAATCAATATATGAATATACATTGCCAGTTTAAACAACAAGATTTAAAAAAATGGTATCAAGAAATCCATTAATTAAAAAAAATGTTACTTTTAAGCTTGTACAGTTATGGTTAGTAATAATTATATTGTTAATTCCCCAAAGCTCTACTAAAAACATATAAAAAAATGAATGGTCCTTGAAAATGAAAGCTGGCATAATAAGTTCCTTGCATTGAGGCATATCAGAAAGATACTCTTAACCTTATACGCAAGGAGCCATGAGCATTTCTCCCCCAAAATGAAATTAGAAAACAAAAGGGAGAATAGATATCACAATATGCTACATCACTAGAGTAAAATCTAAGGTGAAAATCTCTCTTATCCACTCCACTCCACTTCACTCCACACACACAAACACACACATATAGTAATGTAACAGAACCCTTAATTAAGGAGGTTTTTTTTACAGTTACTTAATCTTTCTGTATTATCATTTTAAACTGACAGTGAATATTCATTATTCATTATCTTTGCATGTCTGTAAGTAGGAAAGCTGAATGTTATTCAAGTGAAACAAGGAACAATATCATACACACATATATATACTGTGAACATTCATTGTAAGATATCAACAGAAAATGATTATTGGGTTTCAGAATGTATTTAGGACATTTATAAAGCATTACCTAATGCTGTCCCCCACCCCCAACCTGTTGAAAGGCTTTCTAATAAAATGATAAGGTGGCAGATATATTTTTGTAAGATAATGGAAGTCAGAAGATGACTGACATCTATGCTGAGAAGTCAGGAGAAAATATTTAGCAGGGTTGACTGCATTCCAATTTCAGAGTCATTTATGGCAGCAGCCAAATAAACTAATTTGAAATGCAGCAGCCTAGTCACTTATAAAGAAGGGCTTTTACACAGGACAGCATTGAATGACTTTTGCAATGACCTGCCAGGACACTTTTGAGACACTGGGCACTTTTATTGGAAATTTAAAATGCCACTGCACATTTTGAGTCTCTACCATGGTCTCAACCTTTGACATCATCTGTGCTTCTGCTGTCTCAAAGAGTTTTTCCTCTTTAAGTTCCAACAGAAGGGGTTCTACAAGATCAACAAGAAATCATCAAAACTGTCCTCCAACCCTTTCATGACAGTCAATTCAAATGGTTAATGATTAAAGTACTTGAGTACAACAAATCAAATTGTCAGTTCTTTTGAATGGAAAGCAATGTTTGTAAGAAATAAAATAAGCAAACATTTCCTCCTCCCACTTTGTTGTCTGTCTTTTTATCTTCCTAAGTGTTCTGGACAGGTCTGGTAGAGATTTTATGGAAGGGAAAGATTACAGCACCCTAGTTAGCACTGTGTACTTTTCTTAAGGATCAGAATAATTTGATTCTACATTTTACTTCAGTCAGTGAGGCTGATTTATGTCCAGGCCTTTATCAAATTTGTAAAAGGAGGAGGGCTGGCCCTCCCATGAGGGGAAGTAAATCATCCTCCTTAGGAAGTAGAGTCACAGCAGTCAATTGCACATCTGCCCTGACTGCTCCCACAAGGAACTACACTACACTGAATGTTCTGGGGATCCCTGCCAGGGTCCCTCTGATATTAAGGGGAAATGCTGCCAAAGGAAAGTAGATGGCGGGTGCATCTATCACCTCATGTAACTGGAGAGCTGCCCAAGCCAAAAAAATGTAGCTAACATAACTCCCCAGAGGGCTGCTGAAGCCAAGATGACTCATTCTGAGAGGCCTTTTCTTACACTGAAAAATTAGAGGTGAAGCAGCCACAGAGATTGCCCATGTATTTCGTGGCCAATGTGGATGCTCACCTGATCTGCATGAATGGCAGCACGAGACCATCTTTGCTTACCCTCCTGCTTTAGTTGGTAGGACATCCTACATAACCACTGAAGAGCTGGGAAGTGCAACTGGGGCATATCATATAGTGTGGTCTACGAATAGCTCAGGTCGATCCTGATCTAATGGTGGGGTCAAAACATTTTGCTGCCTGAGGCAAAAGACAAAATGGCATCTTTCCCTGTTCCACTGACATTGAGTCTTGCTCCAGCACTAGCCAGGGTACATGTCCTCCACTGCATGCAATATACTGTAGCATGAGCTGAGACATGGTAGAGGAGGCGCATGGGCCATTCTGCATACAGCTCTGCATTCCAACCCTCAGCATCTGATCACTGGTTCAGCTAGGACAAAGTCTTATAGCTCAGAGAATGAGGAGTAAGAAACAAAAAATGAAGATAGTGGTAAACAGGTTTGACATTAAAACCTGGGCTGGCAAGGGCATGCTGAGCGATTGGAATTGATGCTGCTCCACAAAGCATCCCTTCTTTCTTATCTTTAAAACCATTTATAGTGAGGGGGCATCCAGCTGAGCAAGTGCATAGTTACAGACCTTTTTATTATTGTTTTCTATGAGAAAACAATGTTTATTCTTAAGAAAATGTGTTTAGCAACAAGATGACCAAAACTCAATTTTGCAAAGAGATCTTGTAGCATTTTTGAGACTAACTGAAAGAAGTTGGTAGCATAAGTTTTCATAGACCAAGTCTGCTTCATCAAATGCAAGTGGACTGTATCTGATGATGAAGACTTAGGCCATTTCTGCACTACACTGTTATAGTGCTATTATTCCACTTTCAACATCCTGTGGAATTCTGGGTTTTGTAGTTTACTGAGGCCAAATAGTTCTCTGGCAGAAAATTCTAAATGCCCCTCCCTTAACTGCAAACCCCAGGATCCCATAGGATGTTGAAAGTGGTATAACAGCACTATGACAGTGTAGTGCAGAAATGACCATAGGTTCCTTGTTTCCATTGCTGCCTCACTCAAGGACTTGGGTTCCTTTCCTCCCTCCTCTCAACCTTTGTGATGAGGTGTGGTGATTAGGCTGTCAGTCTAGGACTAGGAAGATTCAGGTTCATCCATTCTGTCATGATGTTCACCAGGAGACTATGAGCCAGAAACATACCATCAGCCTAATTTAATTCACATGGTAAATCTGAAGATAAAAATGGGTGAATGGAAATGATGTGCTTGGCTTTCAGCTCCGAACATAAATAATAGACTGTATACAAATCACTACACAATAGAAATATAAGCTATATAACTATGTGTCCATGTCCTGAGATCTTCAGAGGAGGCCTTTTATAGGATCCCACCATTCTCACAGGTACATCTGGTGGGAACATGAGAGAGTCATTCTCAGTGGCTACTCCCAGGCTCTGGAACTCCCTCACTAAAGAAGCTAGATGGGCATCCTTTGTAGCAATCTATGTAGCTTAAATGGGCAATAAATAAATATTAAAGAAATAAATGTATTATATACTTACTCAAGGAACAATTCACAGAAGTTAATGTTGTCTAGGTTGGTGCTTAAGTTACACATATAGCACATAGCTATTTTCTTACTCTTTACTGGCCTACCTTGTTAAAAACATACACACACAAGTAGAAAGGGAGTTCAAGCACACAACTATGAAGATCCAGTGGGGAAGGGGTGACATTAAGCAGCCCTTGAAGGAAGAAAATGAATTGAGATAAGCTCAATTGCATTTTACCGCATGCCGAGTTAGGGAATAATTCTCTTCCTTTTAAAGTACTGCAGTGATAGAGGATGATTCGCAGGGGACAGCCCTAAAGTTGTACATTTCAGGGATTATCTGCCAATTAATTTCACCTTCAGTGACATTTTTCATCATACTAAGAATCTCTTCAGGAGATATTAGTGAAGCTAATAGCCACTTCCACAAGAATGAAGGATCAAGAGTGTTTATCTCCTCCTTCATAAAGGAGCAATTTTCCCCCATTGCTTGGGAAAGTGATGGAGAGCTAAATATAATATGTTTTTCCATACAGAAGAATCTAAAATAAAGAAAAAGAAAGAGAGATCCCTTCAGGGTTATCTCTTGCAGTTTCATTGTATGTCTGCATAACAATTACTATGGTGCTGTGGCCACTGCTAAAATTTTTGTATTTTGTCACAAACCACTAGCTCTTTTTGCACTGAAGTAAGGAGATCCATCCCATTGTACCAGAAGTTAAGATCAATAGCAATATATTAGAATAGAAAAGTCCATTTCTCAGGGGCACCATCCATCTACAAAAGGAAAGCTTGAGGAAACTCCCAAATTTACAGAAGTACAACATTCTTTTGCAGGGAGGAGGTCAGAACAGACCAGTGGAAAACTGTTGAAAACTTGGGGGAAAGCAGGGGAGAAAGGAAATGAGATGGAGTATCCTAGCAGAGGGTACGGCTCACTGTTTAAACTCTTAACAGGAAAACTCTACACGGCAACATTTCATTGTAGGCCTCATTTGTTCTTCTTGATGCTAGACATTGTGTAGTTTTCATCTTTTGTCCAAAAATTGGAATTAGTAGAATGCATGAGGAATTTAACTGTATAATAATATAAAAGGTGGGGATGGACAACAAAAAATACAGCAAACTGTAACTGGCAGAGAAATGGACACTGAAGGTGTGTTTCCAGTTGTTGTTCTTGATGATGATAACAATAACAATAACAACAATATAGTGATAATAAACTTGAGGTCAGGTAGTGCCCAGCAGCCTCTGCAAAATGTAAAAAGTACTAATTACTGGCAAGGATGGATGCAGGTCCTGCCATAGCACTACCTTTCGTTGGTGGTAGAAATGCATGCTTCTGTGAGGCAAGAGGCTGTGCTGATAGGTGTTAGGATTTCCCATATCAGACAGGCTTTTGCTGAGGAGCCACACTAAATGTGCCAAAATGCTGCCAGGCAGTAGCGGTAGTAGGGAGTGACACTGGTAAAGAAGATCTCAGAGAAAAGGGCAGTAGCACAGAAGGAGTCACAGGTAAACCACTTTTGAATGTTCTTTTACCATGAAAATTCTACAATGAGGCAATCCAAAATGAAAGAAGGGATAGAGCCAGAAGATGAGACTTTCAGGTCAGAAGGCACTCAACCAGGACAACTAGCGCTGTGTTTAATGATGGAATTAGCTGCAAGGATGTTCAGCTGCTGACATGATCAGAGGTGAAAGGAAAACTCAAAGCTGCACAATGCATATAATAGGAACACAGAATATGAGAAGCATGTCTCAGGAAAGCTTTACAAAATGGATCACATAAACACTACAATATTTGCAGTGAGTAAGCTAAAGTAGACAAGAAAGGATCATTTTCAGTCAGGTAAATATACAGTGTTTTATTCAGGAAATGAAAATCTAAGAGAAAACAGGGTGGCATTAATAGTGTGTGATGTATAGCAAAACTAACCAAGAGGTATAATGTTAAGTCTGACCAAATAATATCAATAAGACTTTAGGAAAAATCTATCAGTATAACTGAAATACAAGCTTATGCTCCAACTACAGAAGCAGAAGAAATTGAAAGATTCTGTGCTAGGGCCCAGGAGAAAATTGACTGCATACTAAAATAGGATATGTTGATAATCATAAATGACCGGAATGCAAAAGTTGGAAAAAGAGCAAAACCAAATATTTTTTGAGAATTTGGCCTTGGCTTTTGAAAGGAAGCAACTTCTAAAATTCTCTGAGGCCAACAGTTTGTTTATTGCAAACATGTTCTTTAGACAGAAATGCAGGTGTCACTTGATGGCCAACAAAGAAATCAAATAGACTACGTGACTGGAAGTAGAAAATGTAAAAGATCTATTCTCCCTGCAAAAACAAGACAAGGAGCAGGCTGTGGCACAGATCATGAAGTGCTAATATCAAAAATTAGGGTAAAGCTTAAAAAGTACTCTGAGAGCCAGCATGGTGTAGTGATTTGAGTACTGGACTACAGATCCTGGAGACCAGAGCTGGATTCCCCACTTGGCTGTGGAAACCCAGTGGAAGACCTTGGGCATGCACACACTCTCAGCCCCAGAAAACCTCATGACAGGTGTGCCATAGGGTCACCATAACTTGGAAATGACTTGAAGGCACACAACAGCAACAGAAGATGTATTCTAAACCATTATCATGCCAAAATTATCACCAGAACATCTTGAAGAACATCTTGAAGAATTTAAAGACCATGAAAAGAACAGGCTTGCACTACTAATCTCCTAACTGACATTGAAACAGAACTGAAGCTAGGGACGATGTCAGGAAAGAATACAAAAGGCCATTACCTATAACCACATCATACAGAAAACTGAATTAGATTCAGAAGAAGGTGGTAAGAAAAATGGGGTAAGGAACATCAACATTTTAAGATATACAGCAGACTTCATATTACAAACGGAAAACAGAAAAGACATGGAAGTGACTATCAATGAAAGTCAAGTAAGAAAATATAAAAGCAGGGAGAGAGTTGAACATTGAGAGAACAGTGACCACAGTTGATTTGCATAACTTTGAAGTACATGATGATCACATAAAATAGTCAAAGACTTTCTATACTTAAGCTCAATGAAAGTCAAAGTATGAAGAGGATGGCCATTTCAAAGCACACTGTTTTAGGAAAAATAAGCCTAGGCTATACCAAATTTTAGGATAGTGAGTAAAGTACAAGAGGTGGCATTGTTCTTCCAGAAGTTGTGAAAGTACTACCATAACCTACAATTGTCACAATTTGCCAGGAATAATCCTGATTAATCCTCTGTTGTCCCACTTTATCAGTACAGGGAGAGGAAGAAGAGAAACCTTGCCCTTTCCTGTAGTCTCTAGTAAAAGCAAACTGCTGTAGCCTTTCCTAGCTTGTCTGTTCTTCCTCACTAATAATTTTTGCAAGAGTGATCTTGCTTGGCAGTATGTGTCCCAGTTTTCATATGTGAAATGTTGGAAGGTATGTAGTGCGTAGTTACAGGTATGTAATACACAAGCAGCTGCTTTGAGGCCCAACTTTGGGCAAAGAAGTGGGATATAAATAAAGAGGAGACAGAGAAGGAGGAGGAGGTAGTAGTAACAACAACAAAAATCTGCCTGTTTTCATCCCATACGTGTCTCAGTTTTCATCTGTGAAATTCTGGGAGGGTACGTGCTAGTAGAACAACTAGCAATGCTCAGCCAAAGCAGAATTATAGAAGAAGTGATACAATACCTCATGCAATAGGTTGAAGAACAACTGGCACAAAAGACTGTATTTCAAGCCTATGCACAATCAAAATTGGGTTTCTACTAGCAGTACCACCAAATACAGTCCGATATACTTTCGGCTCATATTTTGTAAGGAGCAGACTTAAATTCTGTTGAAGTATTGCTTCTGTTAAATTTGGAAAACCAGCTAATCCGAGTCAATTATCTGTTCATATATCAGTCTTATGAGAAGCAAGTAACTGAGAGAGCAACAGTAACTTTGCCTTTTCATGGCTTGGCTTCTTTTGATGAAAAATAAAAAGCACAAAATCTCCAGCTGTACCACTCCAAATTGCTACAGTTGCCAGGAGAAATCCAATTCAATTACAATTCAATTATAGTTTCTTTTAAAAATGCATTATGCTGTAGACCAGCCAAAGCTAAACATTTTTAAGTCTCATTGATTCCAACGTACAAGATTTAAGCACATGTTTAATTCTTCCATTGAAATCAATGGGGTTGAGAAGTCGAGCGTAGCTAGATGTGATTGTGCTTCCTGCATACTAATTGGATGATAAACCAAAAGGTCAAATATCCCCTAATACATTTCTTCCTTACTCACTCTGTTTTTGGAACTTCTTTTCTCAACCAGTAGAAATCAGACTGTGCTGCATGTTTGCGGGTCTGAAGTACATTGCCGAAATAATCTGTTTCTGAAAACTTCATCTGGGAATAGAACATAAGGTTATGCAAGTCTAACCAACAGATTCAAGGAAAAAGATCAAAAAAATAACTTTAATGCTTATGAAGTAAGACATTCCGAATCAAACTCATTTTCAGGAATTATTTGTAAAACTCAGCTAATTCCAAAACATTTTCCTATTGTGAACGCTAATATACAATCCCCTAACAGGTTGCTATTAACTTGCTGATGAAGTTATTTTATTTCACTTTGTAAATTTTATGAAATTGAAATGTTTCTATTAAACAACATGGAATTCCAGCACCTGACCCATTTTTATTTCATCAGAAATTGTTGCAATAGAGACTGACATTCATTGATGGTTTTGTTTTACGATGAACAGAAATTTTCTGTCTATATACATTACTGCAAGGCCAGAATCTTGTATCCAGTACCTAGGGGGACTTAGTTCTAAAAACAAAACACACAAATGCATAGAGTTATGCTTTACATGTCATAAAGTTGGTGAATACTGTGATTTTAGAAGATCATTGGGACAATGAAAAAAAAACATCTACTCATTTTGCTAGGAAATTCCAATCAACAAGATGGTTTTGGCTAACATCTGGTCCATTTAAAATAAAAAATAGTTATTTTATAGATGCTTCCAGAATCTGGATATCTCAGATAGTACAGGCATTTTAGCCACTGTTTATATTGCACATAAATAGGGTAATATAAAAGCAAGGTATGTGATGGCAATTGTACTTTAAAATCCCAGCCTAGGGCCCTGTATGAGCAAAGGGTTAATAATTCTGACATGGGTAAAATAAGCCAAAGCATACATTTAAATATGAGAGGTTTACAAGCAAAAGCCCCCAGAAGACATAAAATTGATCTTCCCCCAGAGTTTTGATACTCCAAGCAGCTATGTTTTTATTTATTTATTTTTCAAATTATATCCTTCAAGGCCTAATAAATATTTTATTACACTGAGGAGACACTCAGAAAATATAACTGCTGGCAGTGTTGAAGGCTCAGAGAACCAGTAATTAGATATAATGCTAGGTCACACTTTCAGACTCAGAGCATGCTGTTAAAGATTCCAAGTCATTAACATCTAATTGCTGCAAGTGGTCTGTTTGGAAAGAATCAGCAACTTCGCACAGTCTCCAAAATGTAAAACATTGCTTCAAATAAAATTAAATTAAAATTAAAGCAAATGACACACACCCAGAGACACAAAGACATACAGTGTTCATACACTTCTACCCTTCTTATTTCTTAGAAGATGAGTTAAAATACGCTAAGATGTTTAGTGTTAAAAGATTCTTACATGCTGAGTTAAAATATGCAAAACTGTCCCCTTCTCTCTTCTCTTTTATTTTACAATACAGGAATTTTAAAACTGCATTAAAGGAAACACGGAAAACACCAATATTGGCCAGAAAATGCTAAATATTTCTAAAACATTAAAAACAGAATATTATGCAGGGTTAAGCCAAAAGAAAATCAATCTAATTTAAGCTTAAATGCACAGTTTATTTTGAGAGCTCAGACCCACCTCCCCCTAAAAAATGGTATCGTTAAAACTCTAGCCTCCAGTCTGTTTCCTAGCTTCCCTTTACTCCCTCCTGGCCTGTCTACCCATTCTCTCCACTACTCTCAAAATAAATGGTACATATAGTGCAGAATATCCTTGATAAAATCTCTGGTATGGATTACACAGGTTAAATCCGCAATCTCATGCATGTTTGTTCTGGAGTAAATCAAACTGAAGTGCTATTGAACTGAGCAAACACATATGAGATTGGATGGTTTGCAAATCATTAATCAGAAATGGGGTTGCCGGATCTCAAGGCCTCGCTCTAAGGCTATTTCTGCACTTATTCTTATAGCGCGATTATTCTGCTTTCGACATCCTATGGAATCCTGGGGTTTGCAGTTTTGGGAGGGGCTGGCCAGCCCCTCCCAAAACTGCAAACCCCAGGATTCCAAATGATGTTGAAAGTGGAATAATCACGCTATAAGAGTGTAGTGCGGAAATGGCCTAAGACTCCAGTTTTCATGGATCCATTTTCACGTTTTCAGGGTAAGAAGCAAGGGTACAAATTCACCAGCCAGGCAAGTGGAAAGGCTGAAGGCAAATTGCCAGGTCAGCTAGTATAGCACCAACTTCCTAAAGTTTCTAAGCATTGATTTGGTGCTACAACTTGGAAAGACTTAGGGAGAGAGGTCTATATATTTTGTTACCTTCCTCCTTCTGTCCCAATCTCTGTGGCACCAGGGCTCACTCTCTGCTCTACAGCCACTAAGTAGGCTAGTATAAATGTTCCTTATCCTATCTCCCCAAGTAAGTGAGAAGGAATAATCATCTCATATCACCTTGCTATGGGGCAGCCCTTCTAGCTAAAATTTCTCTGTGTGTGCACGTGTGTGTGCGTGTTTTAATGACAAGCTGTGGCCAAGTGTGGTGCTGTATAATCCAGAATTCTTAATGACATTGATAGGGGTTGTCACAAGGTCTCAGGTTTTGACCTGGAAACATCATGGGATGGTCCTGAACTGGCAACTCTAATTAAAAGATCACCAATAATTGTTGTTTTTGTTGTTGTATGCCTTCAAGTTGTTTCAGACTTTATGGCAACCCGAAGGTGGATCTATCACAGGGTTTTCTGTAGCTGCAAGTAGGTGACTCACCCAAGGTCACTCAGTGTGTTTCCATGGTCAAGCAGGAAATAAAACCCTGGTTTCCAGGGTCATAATTCAAACCACTAAACCATGCTGACTCTCAATGCAATAATTACAGATTTAAAAAATAATTAAATGTAGACTTTTTTGTTGTTGTTGCTGGAAACATTTGATTCAGTCTCTGACTAAAGTTTTGCAAAGTATACAGATTTGATTTTAGGATGGTGCTCTCCTACATCAAGTCAGATCAGTAGCTGACCTAGCTCAATATTGTCTACACTAGCTCAGTACAGTATTTCACCCAGATCTATTTAGAGATGGCAGGAATTAAACATGAAAGACATGGTATTCTAAGCATGTCCTCTACTAATGAGTTCTGTTTTCTTGGAAAACATAGGTTGGTTTGATGGCCAATTTTCTGGCCTATAACCCTCTGGAGACTGCATGGTTTAACAAAAATACCAAAAAAAGGGGAAAAGGGTATCAGGAGTCTTTTTTAAAAAATAAGTATTTGTTGATTTTGAACAGTGCAGTGGGGCTTGGCAATCTATTTAAAAATTGAGTTGTCTCTCCTGAATGCTACCAGGGACCCTTTCACATAGCATTCTTAGGGTGCTATGATTCTACTTTTTTTCCATGACAACATCTTATGGAATCTGGGATCTGCAATTTAGGGAGGATAATTTAGAATTCTCAGCCAGAGCTCTAGTGCCTCACCAAATTACAACCAAGATTCCATAGTATGTTGTCACAGCAGTTAAAATGGAATCATAGTACTATAATTGTATAGTGCAAGGAGCAATTCACCTTTTTCTGCAAGAAAAAAGGGCAGTTCAGGGAGACTTGAGGGGATCAAAGGTCACAAAAACAGCTTTTGGGACAACATATAACCCAAGGGCCACATTTCCACACTGCAGAAAGGCAGACATTCACTTGATACACCCCACTTATTTTATCACACAATTATAGTTACATCATCATGCATCTGGAGCTAATGAAACTTTTAAAATACATTGGGAAAAATCCAACATTATTCTTATCTGCTATAGACTTCCTTTCTTAAGGAAGATTTGCTGTAGCTGTTGTCTTGTCTGGCTTTAAATATCTGTAACTGTGATGTTTCACACTACAATGATTTGCTAGGATGTGAACATAAAGCAATAAAAGGAGTGACTTATTATCATTTCTCCGCCTGCTTTAACTACCACAGACAGAACTATGGCCTCAATGAAGACATAATGTGGTGTATTTGGGACTACCTCACTGAAATATTTGGCAACATAGGAGGGAGATTTTGACTCAGAAAATGGATTGCAGCTGCCATTAATTTGCTCCAATGACACAGTTGACAGTGATCTGTGCTTTGTGTTAAAGACACACATTGCGCTGACTGCTAAACAAGCATAACCATAGACACTGTTAAGATTTCCCTGTATGGATTAAGTAAGGCTTGGAGTACTTACTCATCATCTCAATTTCAATTAAAAATGCTTTTTTCTCTTAAGATGCAATGCGTAACAAAAACTCTTGTAAATAACATGGGAGATTAAGCAGAACACAAAAAATGTGCAGAGCAAGAGGAACTTATAGCTAAAGGCATACATTTTTAGAACAGAAATGAAGAACTCAAAAAGTTAATATCTGTTCATTTCTAGTGGAAACTGATGTGTTAATGAGTGAGCCGTTCATGTTTTGCAATATATCCTGAAATCACAATTACTTTGAGACCAAATTTCAGTTTTGAATCAAGTAAATTTTATGTCATCATCATCGTAATTGTCATCATAATTATAATCACTTGCCCGGTGCAGTTATTTCAGTACTCTTGCTAGTCCCTAGCTATCTAGAAAGCTGATATCAAATAATCATCAAAAACATCTATACTCTGTGTACACACATGTATACTGGGGCCATTTCCACACTAGCCTGTTATGGTGCTATTATTCCACTTTCAACGTTTTATGGAATCCTGGGATTTGCAGTTTAGGGAGGGGCCTTTGAAGATCATCCCATAACAGGCAAGTGTGGAAATGGCCCTGAATCTCCAATCAGCACTAAGACAAAAGAAACTATGGACTCTTCTACAACAGGATAAAGAATTGTGTGCTCTTCTCATACAGCTCCTTCCCAGTTTGCCAATTGTCATCTACATATCCATCCATTCCACTCTTATGGTGGCTGCCTGTGGAAATTTTGTGGATCTGTGATTTGTTGATTTGTGACAAAATCCTGAGGGGCAAATTTTCTCCATTTTTTTTTAAAGTGCCCTTTCACTATCTCTTTAAAAAATAAAAAGAGATGGAGAGACAAGAGATGGAGGGTTTTATTTATGATGTTCTGGTATATTTCAGAATTAAAAATAAACCTATCTGAAGATGGGAATAAAATTTAAAGCGGGTGCTGGGAATTGCCAGAAAATAGTCCAAGATAAAAGAAATATAATTTGGATATTTTTAACAAGCCAAGAACTACAATAACAAACACTACAACCTTCCAAGACGTTTGCCCCATCTCAAGGAGCCTGTAGACCCACAGGTGGCATAAATGACACAGAAATTAAGAAGCTTGCATATTGTTGCTTGAGATTCATAATATATGCTGCTTCTGGGGGTTACAGAGAAAAATAAGAAACTATTCAGAGTAGTAAAGCTTTTTCTGCTGAATGTCTGCTTAATCAGAAGACTTTATTTTAATCAGTGCTGCTCAATGGTTACCAGTTTGTGAACCATCAGGTACCAGTCTATGATAAGTTTCCAGGAAATGAACAGTTGTAACCATAAGCACAAATATGGCACCAGTCCCTGCCACATTAAGAAAAATATTGCCAGCCCCCAACATTAGTTGGCCAAGAAGTTTTTAATAAGATTGTGATTTAATTATATTACTTCATACACATACACTTTGGACTTATGGTTTTCAATTAATTGTGCTCAAATACCTTTCAAGCCCATTTCTGCACCCAAATTTTCTATACATCTCATTATGCTGCAGACTGCCCTAAATACCCTAAAGGCAGCAGACCCAACTGATCTTGGAACTTAAACAAAGACAGTCCTGCTTAATACGTGGATGAGAGGCTGCCAAAAAATACCAGGTGCTGTAGACTATGGCCATTTCTGCACTACATTGTTATAGTGCTTATTCCACTTTCAACATCCTATGGAAACCTGGGGTTTACAGTTTAGAAAGGGGCATTGAGAATTCTCAGCCAGAGGGCTTTTTGGCTTCAGTAAACTATAAACCCCACAGGATGTTGACAGTGGAATAATAGCATTATAGTAGTGTAGTGCGGAAATGGCCAATATTTCAGAAAAAGAAACTAGCAAACCAACTTCTGAATATTCTTGGCCTGAGAAGACCCTATAAAATCCATAGGGTCACCATAAGTCTACCAGTGACCTGAGGGTACATATACACACCATCTTATGATGTACCACACTTGTGGCAGAAAATTCTTGCTATAAAGAGTATTTGCATCAGGAAGGCAGGGGGGAGTAGTTCCAGTAGATGAAAGTGAAAGAGAGATGAAGACAGAGAAGAGAGGAGCTGCACATACAAGTAGTTGTACAGTGTAAGTAGAAACAATTTACTCTCATCTTTCCCCTCCCTCTGGTAGAAATTAAGAACTCCTTTCTAACTACATGTTGTGAGGAAGGCCAGTTGGTAGAGTTTCTTGTGAAGCTTGGGAAGTAGGGTCATCTAAGTAAGATTTCCACATTTACACAGAAGGTTAATGCAGGTTGTCTACCTTACACATTATTTCAGGTGCATGGTAAAAAAAAAGGTGGATATCCACTCATTCATTACATTGAGGTGGTCAAATTTCAGCCCTCCAGATGTTGTTGAGAGCAAATCTCATCAACCTTAGTCAGTACTGCCAATGGTTGTTGAGAGCAAATCTCATCAACCTTAGTTAGTACTGCCTCTGGACACTACAAACCAACAACATCTGGAGATTCACACTTTGCCAACCTGTACAAGACAACCCCTACTGCCAAAAAAAGGTCTCTGCAAGTATGAACCTGGACAGAGACAAGACAAAAAGACTTAAGGGGCACAGAGGCAGGAAGACAATTCAGTCACAAGCTGATAATTTGAGAGAGCACATGTAGAGAGTCACCAATCAGAATATAAGTTTCAGGCCTCTAGTTGAAATGTAATATAAAACTGATTAACAATATTAAAAGCTTTCCAGAACTATTTTTCCTGCAAGAGCTTTCCCAACTCAGTCCTTAAAACAACCTATACTTGGAACCTCTGTGGATTATTTTGTTTGTTCTGCTTGTGCCTCTACATGGAAATCACCATTGCAAATAACTATAAATATAATACAAACAACACTTACTGTTTTGATGCCTTCTGTAATATAGGTATCATTCATTATAAATTCAGGATAACCCACTTTTGCCAAAACTGCTTTTGCCTTTGGAATGAAACAGAAACATGATGGTGACAATGATGTTAATTTAAACCGTGACAAGATCTTATTTGTGGATCACAGGAGCAATGTTTCTACACATCCATTGCAACTACAGAGCATGTGGCCATGTGTCATGGTTTACAGAGGATGGTCCCATACTTGAAAGGCTAACCAGTCAAAGTCCAGTTTAAACACATAGAACCATATGAAAGGAGAGTATGGCTCAACAATGCTAGACTAAGGCCCTTTTTGCACCTTACCTCATTCTGGTGTCGTTGCAAGGGGATCATGCGAGAAGCCTCTTCCAAGAGGCACTCGCATCCCTCCACTTCCCCTCTGCACCAGCTCTGTGCTGAGCGGAAGGAAGTGTGAGGGCTCCACCCCTTCCTTCCGCAGTGCAGCCGGGTACTTTTCCAGGCTGCACTGGGGACTTGGGAGTGTCACGCAATTGGACTTGGGAGCATTGTGCGATTGCGAGGATGTCATGTGGAACAGTCCTCGCAATACCACAGTACTCCCAAGGCCATTTCACAACAGGACTGGCATGCGAAAAGGGCCTTAGCTAGCATATTGGTTACTGCCAAGCTTGTAACAGTTACTTTTTTGGACAACACCCAGAATTTCCAAGACAGCATAACCAAAAAGTAATTGTTTTTCAAGTTCTGACTGGCCACAGTTGACCCAACTATGGTGAGAGGTATCATATTTTATTTAAATCGAAACAATATTTTTTAAATTTGCATCAATATATACTATCTGTTGTTAATATGTGCTGTCAAGTCCTTTCTGACATATAGTGACTTGAAAGTGAACTATCATGGGATTTTCTTTGCAAGAGTTATTCAGCAAATGTGTGCCATTGTTATCCTCTTAGCCTGAGAGAGTCAGTTTGCCCAAGGTCATCCAGTGGCTTGATTAGAGTCCTAGTCCAACACTCAAATCACTATACCACCCTGGCTCTATAAAGAATTTATCACATGCACATTTCATACAAATCTATGTCATCTTTTTAGTGATGTCTAAGTGGCCACCCTAATGCAGAAACAGACACTGATCCCTTAGCACACCTAGAGTCTACCCTACTCACTAAAAAGTAGAGTATTCACAAAAAATGGAGTACAAGATAGAGGTATACAGAGATATATTGTATATGTGAACATTGGGAATTCAAAGAGAATGATGTCTGTGGCTATAGTCTTGATTCTATTCCTACCCTACCATTAGGAAGAGTGAGGTAGCTCCTCAGTCAGCGAGTTTTGTGCATTAGGAATGGCATAACATTGTTAATAAACTGATTTATTATGATAGTGGATTTTTAGCAGTAGGGGCACAAAATATGTTTGTATTTTGTCTCTGCTGCAAAATAACTTCACCAGTGGGATACTAAGGCTATGCATGTTGATTGTTGGAAGTATCTTCCATTTGCTATTCTGCCTCTGGGAGTAAAACATTTTGGGCCAAGCCTTCCTGGCCCTAGGTTTTTCTTTCCCACCTGAAATTAAAATCATCTACCTGTGAAATTACAATTAATTGCAAGACAGATAATTAAGATGTGACAAAGTGAAGAATACAGATGGGGAAGTAGCAGCAGGAACAGATGAACTCTTAAGCAAGAAAGATCCCATTGTCATGCAAATGTCCTTAGTGACAGAAAAACAATGGAAGACAAATGGTGCCCATATGAAAGTAAGAAACAAACCAAATGATAACTGAAAAGAATATTTGTACTTCAGTTGCAATCCTATATATGTTCAAGGGGGAAGGAGGAACACTGAATTCAGTGGGGTTTACTTCTGAGTACCCTAAGGAACAAGGAAGCTGCCTATTTTATACTGTCAGACCATTGGTCCATCCAGCCCAATTTTGCCAATTCTGATCAGCAGTAGCTCCCCAAGATTCAGCCAGGCTTCTTTCCACACTATACCTAGAGATCCCTTGTATTACAAGATAATTTTCCATGTGGGTACTAACCAGTGCTGACTCTGCTTAGCTTCCCAAATGAAACCTGATTTGTTGCGTTCAGGGTGGTATAAGGATTGTACTTCCACCACTGCCATCCTTTTAAACTTGAGAGACTGTGACTTGCCCAAGGTCTCCCAGAGAGTTTCCATGGCTGTGCAGGGGTTTGAACCCTTGTCCGCCAGAGTCCTAGTCCACTGTTGGGATACATGGATCAATGGTCTGATTCAGTATAAGGCAGATTCCTTTTTTTTTTTTTTTTGGCTAATCAAAAGTAAGCCCTACTGACCTCAGTGGGCCTAATTTTCCATGAGAGTAGGGGAGCCCTGAAAAGATTTGCATATCACAGAATAGAACAGAGGAACTGAACACCCTGTTTTAATTCTCTTACTACTGTTTGGTACAGTTCATTGAAGCTGTATAACAAGTACTACATTGACATACTTGAGGCTTATCAGAAATCTTTCTTCTTATATTCACCTCCAGAAAGTAAGAAGGAAAGATCTTATTTAAATTTTCACTGTGTTGTCTGCATAGAAAAGCAAGGTAACGCAGAAATGTCTTGCATATGTTCAAAAATTTAATTACTTAATAAAGCAACCTTTGTCTTATATCTACATAAATAACCTTGCTAGCATTTTTTATTACACAAACACGAAGAACATAACTTATAATAGCTGGTGAACCGTTGCCTTTCATTTTGCAACTTGATTATATCTTCAAGGGTTGTTGAAAGAATCTGAGGATTCACTGGGTCCAACACGGTAGAGGATTTATGATGGCAGCAATCACTGCCACCAATGTAGACATTTCACCACAGAGCAACATTACAGAATACAATTTAAAGTCTGATACTTTTTTTTAAAAGTATTTCATAATTTAAAAAAGTACTGTTTATTTGATTTGCTTTATCAGCATACACTGATCAGTCTTTTGCATCTCCATGTAAAACTGGAAACACAAGAGAGGTGCCCACCAGTGTTGAAAAGACTGAGCTAGATAGCATAGCAATGGCATAAGGACAGCTCTCTATGTGTAAACCTTGGAAAAGTGAACTCTTCGGATCTCCCACTGCTAACTGAGGAATTCTGGGACTTTTAGGCCAAAAAAAGTAAGATTTTCAACCTCTGCATGTACCATGTGCCCAACATGAACTGTAGAAAAACTGATTTCATAGTGTCCTTTTACATTTCTCTGTATTCATAAAGAGATATATCAATCCTATCTGCTTTATGACTTTAGTTACGGAAAGGGCTTCCAACAGTTGCTCTTGACTAAAGATATTAAGGAAAGCAGCCTTTAGATAAGCAACAGCTGTTTGAGTTGGGAGAATGCCTTTTATCCTAAATCTGATTGTTAGTCCCAGCTGGAAGAGATCAAGTGAATCAAAGGAACTTACAGAAGTACTGAATCACCAAATTACTGTTGTTTCAGTGGGTCTATTACAGTTGTGGTTGGGCTACTAACAATTGGATTTAACACTCTGACTCTATCCAGGATCTTTTAATAGCTTCATCATTCATATTGACATTGGACCAATTTGGACAGTGAGATTTAAGGTGCAAGCCTTCCTTTCTCCCCTCCAAAGCTTCCTCCTTTCCCTTCCCATGCAAAACAGAAGGGAAAGGGGGTGGCGGAAAGTTTGCATGAGCCTTCAGGAATGGGGGGAGGCTTGTATGAGTTCGCAGTGCTGGGCAAAATGTATAGGAATGGCAGGAGGATCTCTAGAGGGAGAAAGGAAGGCTGGTGTGAGCCTTCCCCCACTCTGCTCACATTCCCTTCCCTTTTGCATGGGAACAGAAGAGGGGAACCTCAAATGGGAATTGGGGGGAGTGGGGGAGTTATTCATAGTTTTTCTTTTTTTTGTGAGGGTTCTGTGCCTTAAACTCTTAAACTCTCAAACTTTGAAGGGTTTGCTGAGATTGGATATATTCATCTGGATCCAAAAGAGTAATTTACACGCCTTCCCCATGTCTAATGAGATGTACAGTTGTTCCTCCACTTTCATTGAGTTTAGGTAAATTACTCTTTTGGATCCAGATGAATATATCCAATCTCAGCAAACCCTTCAAAGTATGTGACCCAATAAACCAGGGTTGGGTGGAAAGCAGAACCGAGAGAAAGAGAAGAGAGGAGGAAAAGTCAAGAATGGTCATTCTTCTTTAATTGCTCACCCATACCAGCTCTTCAATGCCGTCCTTGCTATTCTTCTGCTGCCTAGCAACAGAAAAACATGATACAATTTCTCTTATCCTAATCCTTTTTCTCCTGGTAGTTGCTAAAGCACTATCATAGCTGGAAAAAAAGAGGGAGAGTGACTGTATGACTAAAATCTTCCCATGATTTTGTTTTATTAATTAACACTGCCACACCACTGCTTTGAATATCAAAGAAAGGGTCTTTAACTTTTTTCTCCTCTGGCGTACCTCTGTCTTTGACTGTGTACAGAATCATGGAAAAGTTACTACTCTTGGCCATGAAGTCTGGAGGATTTGGGGAATTAGTTGGAAAAAGCCCTAGCTTTTCCAGGCTCTGATTTTTTTCTTCACAGAGATAATAGTGTAGCTGGGTTGTGGCTGCACGTGCTGAGAGGAAAGAGTTAAAGCTCTTATGAACAGTACTACTTCTTCAGTCTTCAAAAATATCCTGGATGACTGAGAAATTAATACAACCCCACAAAGTTGAGAATTCTTAGTCACAGAGCTTATGCTCTGAGTGTAGCTCTTAGCCCTTAAAATCAATAACTGGCCATTTCATCTGGAGTCCCTTTGAAATTCTGCTTGTGCAGCAAGGGATCCTTGTGCTAGCTATAAATTAGAGTTATGTTCAAAGCAGAATAAATAGGTCTTTATCTAAATTCTTGCTATACAACATTACATTTTATTATTACCAATTAAGATGGGGCACATATATCACTTTACACAGAAACACTGACTCCACTGTGACAATACTTCCAGAATAATCTACAAAAATGAAAATCTAATGAATGTGTATGATCTATCTTTCTTTATTTTTAAGGACTATTTTTGTATCTGAACTTAAAAAAAATAAACGCCACTGGAAAAAATTAGCATAAAATCGCATTTGAAAGCAAGAATATTTCATAGCAATGTAATTGAGCATTTAATTGCAACAATGAATTTACTCTTTATGTATGTGTCTGTGTTCTCATTTTTCATGGAAAGTAGGCTATCAGAATACCATCTGCTGGTACTGCAGTGCAAATATTACTGATACTCTATTAGTGCCAAACATGGGGAGAAAGGGAAAGAAGCTGGAAAACTTCATCCAGTCTATCTTGTACATCAAGAATAGTACAATGCATAGGGAGGGGAGGTCAATTTTCACCACTGAGACCCCTAATGGGCCACACCATTACATTTCTCAACTCACTGGAAGTGATGATGTCTCCATTTTTGGCTGTTTGTTTCAGGGAGACTGGAGTGGCTTTGGAGGAGTGAGGGGAGGAAACTGTCACATTTTTGGCTGTTTTTTAAATTGATTTTGCTGGAGCTGGAGTGAAAAATCACCCAAAAATCAGCAGTGGTTTTTAAATTATGTTGAAGGTTTTGGGGGTGTATCAAGACCTACGAAAGTAGGGCTCACACTTTGCTCACCTCTGTTGTACATAATCTACTAGAAAAAAATGGTGCCCATGTTCACTAGTGTGGCAAAAGGACAGTGCATTTGCTATACAGGTAGTGGTACAACTGGGACTGGAATTTCGGGTAGGGCAAATGGATAGTCATCCCCTGATAAGACTACCCAGAAAGCAGCAGGTGAGAAGTGCAATGGGTATAACAGCCCTGGCATCAATGCCTGGTATGACATGAGCATACCAGGGCTAACTCTGTTCACTATTCTGATTTTGAAAAGAAACATTGGGGGATGGCAGGGAGCATGTATATGAGTAAGATTTTGCTCGTACTCTTTTAGCTTAACATACATATTATCATTTGCAATAACAAAAAGTTATGCTTATTCCCAAGAAAACATTTAGAACAAGAAAATCCAACTTTTGTTTCTGTAGTTATGATGCTGCTATGACTTAACTGAGTTTAAAATGGGGAACAGCACACACACAGAGTATCTCTCTCTCTTAAATCAGGGGTGACAAGCAATGTTTGTTTTGTTTATATGTTTTCTCTCTCTGTGTGTATACGCCTTCAAGTTGTCTGTCAACTTATGGTGACCCCGGATTTTCTTAGGCAAGGAAAGTGGTTTTGCCAGTTCCTCTACAACATTAGGAATGCAGAAGTAGCCATAAAGCTCAGAGTGACAACAGGGAGAAAAATGTTAGTTGTGTGCTTTGCAAGTGAAGTAATATACATAGCTATCAAAAGGGCCCCACGCAGCTATAAAGTCAATGATCTTAAATCACAAGCATACACCAATGTACACCAAGGCCTAAAGAGAAAAATGGCTTGAGTCATTCAACTTCTTCATGTGTGCCTGCAAAAGAAAAACTGTCCCAGTGCTAAGCACTTGTACATCAACTGTGTTCCCACAATTGGGATATCTGGCTTATATACTTACTGAACAGGGCTCCAAGGATCAGAACTTTACCTAAAATCTCAACAAATTGTTATTTCTTCTGATCTCCAGGCAAGGAGTGGTATCTCAGGGCATGAAGTACTGAAGAAAACAAAATGTTTGATTTTTGTATGTCAAGTGGCTTTAAAACCTGGGCTTTCATCTCCACTCATTTCCTAGCTGGTGTCAAAGCTCCTTGCAAAAAAGTGAAGGTATTCTGGTATGCATCAACATGCCACTTGCATCTGTGAGTATATAAATGATTTAAGAATTGAGAAATTAACTTAACCATCCAATAACAACAATGGAAATTGTGGAAACAATTCAACTTAGTAGGAAAGGGAAAGCTCCTGGACTTGATGGTGTGCCAGCAACATACTACAAGACTTTACAAAATCAGTTGATTTTGCCTTTTCAAGCCACTATGAATATGGTTCTTGAAGGGAAAGTACCTAGATTGTGGAACAAAGCATTTATAACTTTGATTCCAAAGGAAGACCATGAGCCCTTGCTAGCCAGGAATTATAAACCAATCTCACTATTAAATGTGGGTTATAAAATATTTATGTCAATTTCGGCTACCAAATTGAAAAAAATATATTCTAAAGGACCTGATCCAGGCTGAACAAGCATGTTTTCTACCAAAGAGATATTGGAAAGAAAATATGAGATATATTTTAAATATTATTGAACACTTTGAAAGACAACCTGTGAAGAAACTCCCACTTGTATTCTTGGACATTGAAAAAGCCTTCCATAGTCTTTGTTGGGACTTTATGTTCAAAGTCTTAACAAGAATGAAGACTGGCAATCAATTTATGAGTGGTCTAAAAGCCATTTATCAGAACCAAACAGCACAAATTATTGTAAGTGGAGAGAAAACAGAAAAAATACAGATTACCAGAGGGACAAGATAAGGGTGCCCTGTCCCCCTTATTATTTTTGACAGTGATTGAGGCATTGATAACAAATATAAAATCAAATAATGTAATAAGAGGGGTCAAATTAAGAGGTCAAGAGTTTAAGATCAGAGCCTTTGCAGACAACATTGTCATATTGTTGGAGGACCCAGCAGAAAGTATTGAAGAATTGAAAAAAATATTAATGAAATTTGGAGAAATATCTGGTCTGAATGTAAATGAAGAAAAGACCAATATTCTAATGAAAAACATATGTAAGGAGGAAGAGAGAGATCTAAGTTATCAATCAGGACTCATGGTAAATACAAAGGTGAAATATCTTAGAATTTATTTGACGAAGAAAAATCCAGACTTATATAAAAACAATTATGAGAAGACTTGGAAAGAGATTAAACATGATTGGAGGAAACTGAAATTATCCTTTTTGGGCAGAATCTCATCACTAAAAATGTCTGTCTTGCTGAAATTACTGTTCTTGTTCCAAACCATCTCTATCATCATTAATGAGACCATTTTTAAAAACTAGCAAAGAGATATGTCTCAGTTTATTTGGGATGGGACAAAACCTAGAATAAAATTTAAAATTCTCCATGACACAAAGAAAAGGGGAGGTACAGTACTCCCCAATTTAAAACTTTACTTTCATGCATGCCGTCTTAACCAATTCAAAGAGTTGGCCAAACTGGACAATAATAAACGACTGACAATAGAAGGTGATGATCTTATGTTTGGCTGGCATGTATATCTTGGATATAACAAAGATAAAATACATAGAATTTTAATAATCACTTCATAAGAAAACTGATATTAAAAACTTGAATGAAATTCAAAGCAAGACTATATTCTAAAACACCACTTTGGCTCTCACCACCTGAAGCATTTTATAATAAAGAAAATATTCTTCATGGGCGATGGATATTATATAAAGATCTGTCAAAAATCCAAGGAAATATTCCTACAATCAAGTCTCAGGGAGAACTCAGAGAAGATGGAATAACATATCATTTGTTATTATACAGACAATTAAGAGAAAAATGGAAAATTGAGATAAAATGAAATGGCTTTCAAATAGAGGAAACAGAATTTGACAGAATAATATTTGGTGACAAATCAAATACCATTTCTAAAATTTACAAAGCCCTACTGAAGTGGGATACAGAAGAAGAGATTGTAAAAGAACCTATGATACAATGAACACACAATATAGGTCACCCAATAGAGGTGAGAAATTGGGAGAAAACATGGAATAAAAGACTAAAATACACAGCTAACCAGAATATAAAAGAAAATATACACAAAATGTATATGAGGTGGTACCTATCTTCTGAAAAATTAATAAAGATGTACAAAGCAGGTAGTGATAAATATTGGAAATGTGCGGAGAAAGGTTCATTTTACCACATTTGGCGGACTTGCCATAAAGCTAAAAAATATTGGAAGACAATACATCTCCAGACAGAGAAAATGTTGGATTTGAAATTTCAGATGACACTATAATTCTATCTGTTGGGTATTCCAGAAGAGAACTGAAAAGAAAATATGGAAAACTTTTGTTCTATATGACTTCTGTGGCAAGAATTAATTATGCAAAAGATTGGGGAAAAAATCAGAAACCCTGAAAGAAGATGATTGGGTAATCAAACTTTATGATATGGCACTAATGGATAAATTAACCACTTTAATAAGAGGGAATTCATTGGACAATTATGTCAAAACTGGGACCCAGTAATCACCTATTTAATGGGGGTCCTAGCAATAGCAAGCCTTACAGATCAAGTGAGGAAAGTTTAAGCACAGATTAGATTTACATAAACATTTTTCTTTCTCATGTTTAACTATTGATGTTAATATTTAGAGTATAAATTTAGCACTTAATTACATGGAAAATGGAATCATGATGACTGTACCATCTAAAGGGAGAGATCCTTGAAATGTACAGAAGGAATGTTTCACATAATGGAAGCTCAGGAGGAGGTCAATGTATGTGAAGTGTGAAATTTAATGACTGACTGTCAGAATGGTAGCATGTACATGTAGCAATATGGAAAATAAAATAAAATAATAAAAAAGCATGCCACTTGCTTCACTTGTGTACAAATGAGGGAAAGGAAATACAGACAGAGATGGTGGATACACACACTTGGAGCCATTGTGCTCTTTGGAGGAACACTAGTGTTGCAACTTGTGAGCTTTCTTTTACAAGCCCTGGTAGCAACTGCACAGGGAGTTGCCTGGGGTTAAAAATCCTAAAGTGTAGGCAGTGAGCTGCCTGCAAGATCAAGCAGTAGCACAGGACCTAGAAAACCTCCCATACATTATATAGGATCTACATACCAGAGCTAATGGAAATAAGGGCAACTACTGCACCAGGCACTGTTCTGACCAACAAAAATGGCTTTTTTTTTTTAACCCAAGGGTCCAGGTTGCCATATTAGCATGGGTCTTGCCAAATTCTGGGCTCATTTACCCAGATAGCTCACATGCCTATTTCCACAGTAAGCTGACCCTGAAACAGTTCTGGACTGCTTGCCAGTCCTTGCTTCTCTTGGTTCTGTAACATCACAAGGTTCCTCTCCTGTGACATCACAAGGACATAGCCTTCAGTCTCAGTTTTGGCCCTTAAATCTCAGGGCATGAGATGCTGTTGATATGGAACCCCAGTTAGTGAATTGGAAGACTCACAAAGATATGACTAGTTTTTAGAGAGTTTATACATTTAGGTTTTCTAGATATCTAACTCTTATTTTTATGAGCAAAAAAAAGAAAGAAAGAAAGAAAGAAAGAAAGAAAGAAAGAAAGAAAGAAAGAAAGAAAAACAAATGAATAGAAAAGTTAATTTTTGGATTAAAACTCTGAAAATCCACCAGGCAATTTGGCACATGCAGCGGACAGTTGTTACTTTTCCTCTGGTTGTAAGATTCCTAGCGGAAACTAGAATAATAAAAATAATGTATTTCATTGCCTCATCTACGGCAGGGTCTTGTACCTTGCAAATTCTATAACTCAAAGATGAGAGGATGCTTTAAAAATTCCTCTGATTCACAGTGGTTTTTCATTATGAGTAATACATCCTCAGACAGCTAAAAGAATTCACATTACAAAATATTGTCATTAACTTTCCTGTTTGATGGCTTGTGTTTTTTTAAAAAAATGTCAAATACTCATCTTTTTATGCTCTACAGTTACAAAGAAATCCATAGTTAAGCCATTAAACTGCATTCTGTAAATTGCTATGATCTCTGTACATGTGTCTCATGGACCCACATCAAGTTAAGAAGCTGCTAAAAAATGGCAGTTGCCAAAGACTAGTTGTATTAGAGTCAAACCTATACGAAAGACTAAATGCATGGTGTGCAAATGACCCTAGCCCAGGTCTAGTAAAGGCCCAGCGCTTAATCACTCTAATATATGTATATATATATATATATATATATGTTTAGTTATTAACTGTATCCTTCTGTGAACTAGAACAAATTTGTCAGAAGTGTTGTTGTGATTTGTTTTTAAATCACTTGCACACACAAATAAGCATTTCTCAGAGCAATTAAGGAACAGCAATGAATGAATTGACAAAACATTGTGACTTCAGCCTTCTTTAGTTGTTAAAACTGAAAGAAATCTAGATTCATGTTGCTGGTTTAGAAAACTACCCTGGATGGCTGGTAAGCATGATTGTACACCTGAAAGAAGTTACCTGGACCATACAGGATGCAAGTTGCTTTAGTATATACAAACAAATAGCACTTCTGGAAAACTTTCATTTGTCAATCACTCTAACTAGTATGTATTATTAGTGATCAACTGTAGTCATTTGGGATCCAGAACATGCTGTTTTTTTAGAGGGGGGAAGGGAGACAGAGAGAGAGAGAGAGAAGCCATTTCCACTCTGCATGGTTCTAGTGCTATTATTCCATTTTCAACATCCTGTGGAATCCTGGGGTTTCCAGTTAAGGGAGGGGCATTTAGAATTCTCAGCCAGAGAGCTCTTTGGCCTCAGTAAACTACAACTCCCAGAATTCCACAGGTTGTGGAAAGTGAAATGATACCACTGTAAAAGTGTAGTGCAGAAATAGCCAGAGAGAGAGAGAGAATACATATTTATGTTTTATATATCTATATATCTGTATCCATACCCATACTTATAGACAAATATAGTGATTGTTATGAATGGAGCTTTTAAACATGCCCTAGAATGGGGAATAAATTCAACAGGACCTGACCCACATGAGGGATGTGTGCACTTATTTGCAACTAAGAAACACACAAAATTTCATGTGCATTCATGTTGTACATTTAACATAGTGCATTGTTTCATCTGTTGCCTTAAAGACTAATAAGTGTTTTATGGTGTAAGCTTTTGGGAACTGTAGTCTATTTCACCAAATATATAGAAATGCTATCCAGATTTGCGGTGCACAATGTAGTTCACAGCCAT